>CM077247.1:4184126-4784126 GCA_039654775.1 Spinibarbus caldwelli | reverse complement strand
TTTTTTTTTTTTGGCAAGGATGCATTAAAATGATCTAAAGTAACAGTAAAGACTTTTGTTACAAAAGATTTGTAGCATTATACTGTAGGATTATATGTGACGTGACACTGAAGACTGGAGTAATGATGCTGAAAACCATCACATTTTAAAATATACATTTTAAAATACATTCAAAGAGAAAACAGTTATTTTAAATTCTAATAACATTTCACAGTATTACTGTTTTACTGTATCGTTGATTAAATAAATGCAGCCTTGGTGAGCATAAGAATCTTCTTTCAAAAACATTTAAAAAACCCAAAACTTGAACAGCAGTGTATGTTCTATTAAAATTACTGTTTGTAATCGTAACCATGGCACAGTTGCATTTCATAGACATCATGAAGAAAATAACCCATAATATTTAATTAAACAGCATATAAACATTCCAAGAAAGTTTACTGTACTAACTGGCAGCTTCCCTCCAGAAGGGGTGGAGATCAGCCATGAATATGGGATCATCAATCTCCCGAAAGAACCTTTTCAGTACATCCGTCACATCCTCTATGAAGTTATCTCCAATACGGAGTTTCACATTGCGGGCGTCCTTACGAAACTCCTCCATCAAAAGCTTGATTCTGGACTTTGCACCATTTTTCCTGTATATACCCTCATGGCCCAGACCTGTGTAAGAGAGTTTCAATCATTTGGACTGCTGTATTAATGTTTTAGGTTTAGACAGGGTGGAATAACTTCAATACAAAGCACAGGGAAATAAGAAGTCTGTCTTCTCACCATACTGAGTTATAAAGGCAATGCAGCTGTCAACGATGATGGGGATGTCATTTCTGCTGAGCTGCTGGTCTTTCAGGGTGTTCCCCTTCCCTCCTGCTGCCTTCTGAATGTCTGTGTACCACAGGGAGAAATCGGTCCTGCCCATGCCCTGCAGATGCAGAGTCCTGCAGACAAAGTCATTATATTTTGATGAAAGATTATTGGGGCTTTTTCTCCATTGTAATAACACGTAATCGTTTGCAATAAGGGTTGGGAGATGTATTAAAGGAATAGTTCACCTAAAAATTAAAATTTGTTACGCTCAGGTCAAGATGTAGATGAATTTGTTTCTTCATCTGAGAAATTTAGCATTACTTCACTTGCTCACCAATGGATCCTCTGCAGTGAATGGGTGCCGTCAGACAGAGTCCAAACAGCTGATAAAAACATCACAATAATCCACACCACTCCAGCCTATCAATTAACCTTGTTGTGAAGTGAAAAACTGCATGTTTGCAAGAAAAAAAAAACTCATTAAGGCATTTTACCTTAAACTGTTACTTCTGGTCAAAATATGAGTCCATAATCCATAATAATGCTTCCTCCAGTGAAAAAGTCCATCTCCTGTTGTCCTCTCACATCAAAATCCACAGACATATTGACATAGACTGTTTTCACTTGTAAATGTGGCTTGATCTGTGCATATTTCTCTCCTGTTTCAGATGACAACTTTTTCAGTGGAGAAATGTCCATATATTCTCTATCCATAATATTTTTATTATGGATAGAGGACTCATATTTTAGTGAAACAACGGTTAAAAATGTCTTGATGGATTTGTTTCTTACAAACATGCAGCTTTTCCACTTCACAAGAAGTGGATTATTGTAATGTTTTTATCAGCTGTTTGGACTCTCATTCTGACGGCACCCATTCACTGCAGTGGATCCATTGTTGAGCAAGTGATGTAATGCTGAATTTCTCCAAATCTGTTCTGCTGAACAAATTAACTCATGTACATCTTGAACGGCCTGAAAGGGAGTAAATTTTTAGCTAATTTTAATATTTGGGTGAATTCCTTTAAGAAAATAAACAGGTTTAATTTTGCCCTAAACATTTATAGAAGTCAAAGACCCACCTTCCTTTCTCGACAAGAACCAGGATGTCTTTCTTCTCATGGTTCTCTGTTTCTGATGCAATGCCTTGATTTTTAACCCAAGACAAAGACGAATAAGAACATAGCTCATTTATTAATCCCAGATGGTAAATTTAGCAGCACTATTTTCTCTGAAATACTGTATCAGTTTCACAGTGATTGAGCTAACAGACTCACTGAGCTCCTGTAGGCGTTTCAGGTTTATAATATCCTCTGCGGCTCCATCATTTCCAGGGCATATGAACAGGTTGGACTTCTGCAGAACAAAGAAGCCTTCTTTCCACTGCTGCGGGTCCAGCATGGCCTTGTAGTGCAGGACGCCCACTCGCTCGAACTCTCGCGCCAGCAGGCAGTGACAGCTGAGAGGGGTGGTGGCCTGACAGAGATCAAAACAGAGAGGTGAGGTCTACTGCACTGATGTGACAAGCTATTTCCTGTGTACATAGAGCACAGCTCAACTGATTAATATTTACCTTCCCTATTGCTCTCGCCCAACTGTGCAATGCATCTGGAGTCTCCAAACCAAACTGGATCAGTTTATCTGATGTTAGGTAAAGTTCAAATGTGTATCGAAATCTGAAAGGAACAACAAAGAATCATATTGTTATAATGTTATGATTAAGATACTCTGACATTTCTAAATCTGATTATGTCTGAATGATGTTCTGTTATGCAATGGCACCCACTTGTCAATAAAGCCGCTGTTGTTGCTGGAGTCTGGCCTGCTAACTCCTAAACAGATGATGTCTTTAACATCGATCTTCATACTGGGCTCATGACATCTGTCAGACTCGTAGAAGAGAATAGACTTCTCCACCGAACACCAGTACTTTTGAAAATCTGCTGAATAAATTAAATCAAGCAGGTAATAAATAAAAAAACAATCAAACAAAACTGATGTTTCATTTCAAATGTCAGTATAAAGTGTAAAGTGTAAAGTATAAAGTCCAAGACCACAGATTTTCTGACCCGAGCAGTAACCAGATTTGTGTTTCAATATACCATTTTCAGAGGTGTTTCAATGTACCGTTTTAAAGTCTCTTATGCTCACCAAGGCTGGATTTATTTGATAAAAAATACAGTAAAAATGCAACTTATTGCAGTGATGCGAAGCTGATTTTCAGCATCATTACGCCAGTCTTCAGTGTCACATTATCCTTCAGAAATAATTCTAATATGCTGATTTGCTGCTCAAAAAACATTAATATTAATTTCTTTAAAAAAAAAAAAAAAAAATTGAACCCAAACTTTTGAATGCATTTTAATTTTGTAATCATTTTTAGGTAAAAATACCCAATTCATTTAATACTTGCACAATCTGATGAGCAGTGTTGGGGAAAGTTACTTTTAAAAGTAATGCATTACATTATTGCATTACTCCATAAAAAGGTAACTAATTGTGTTACTTAACTACTTTTTAAGGAAAGTAATGTATTATGTTACTTTTGCATTACCTTTTTGTCACCTGGGCTGGGCTTGGTTATTTGTTTTTTAATAAAAAAAAAAAAACAAAAAAAAAAGTTTAGGCAACTGTAAAGGCACTTTTAAACCAAGTGTGAAATTAATAAGCCACAGACTGAAAGAAGTGTCTCTGCACCTCACTCCTAATTTCTCTCAACATGGGGACAGGAGAAATGTCAGTGAATAAATGGGAAAACAAAGTAACTTGTGTTACTTATTTGTTCATTTCATTTATTTAATTTAAAAGTAATTTGTTACTTTATTAGTAACTTGAAAAAGTAATCTGATTACATAACTTGCATTACTTATAATGCATTACCCCAACACTGCTGATGAGTATGAAGTAGTTACATGGTACTGAATGGCTTTATTTTTACTGAAGAGGTACATTCTGCTCCTAAATCGCTGCTAAGGCTTGTTTATGGCACATAGTCGCCTACCGTCTCTGGTTCTGCGGGATAATGTCCCTTTGTTCAAGGAGCTTGACTTGTAGAGGTAGCCAGAGTACAGGATGGGCTGCATGATCTCATCATAGACACAGGAATCTGAATGCAGAAAATTACAGTACGATACTTCAAACCTCTTGCATTTCACTTAAGGATGACATAGTACAATTTACATATGCTAAAGGTGAAGTATGTAATTTTATTGATGTAACAGTACAGAGAATCAAAGAATGTTACAAAACATACATTAAAAAAAAAACATTATTCACCATGCTGAAGATGGAGAATTTTAAAAGAACTGTTGAAGATTCTGTTGCTGTTGTGATTTAGTTTCTTTTTTCCGGTTTCAACAAGGTGTTAAATTACAAACTTCACCTTTAAGAAACATGGCTGTAGTGAAGTAATGGAACGGACTCTATCATACCTGCAGACTGTGTGTATGAGTAATGCGGGGATACACGCTTATCGTTTCCATTAGCGTCAGCAAGTCGAGCGGCCTCGGCCTCCGCAAAAATCTGAGTGACTGTTTTCAGCAGGTTCTGCTCAGTCACAGCGGTGCACAGCGCCTGCAGGGTGACCACAAACATATACACACTTAAACAAATGCACCGCTAATAGCATATTTAGCCAACGGACATTTAAAGCTTCTTCTAAAAATCCCTCTATTCACTGCAGTCCTTTTATTTGTGCTCGTAATTATTTACATTTCAAAACACAGCCATCGGCTTATTTGGGGGTTCATAGGTAGCCTGGATACACAAATGATAGCCTTGGTAAAGTCCTGAGAAAGAATAATACACACTAATCTTGGCTTGACCGCTGGCATAATACTTAGATGGCTCTAGCTATATTAAGACAGGATGTCCTCACTGCCCCAGTGGGGACTGATCTAAAAGTTTTCTTTTGAAGCAAAGCTATTACACGGAGAAATGTCTGCTGCAATAGTTCACTGCGGTTCTTACTTGAGGAAGTATTCTGGGTATTTCAAAATTAAGTGTGTTGCAGAAGAGGAAAGGGAAATGCATTTATTGTGCAAAAGTGTTGAAGTTATGTGGCTCTAAAGACAACTGAGCGAAATACCACCTCATCGTTATCTATGCAAAAGGCGTATATACACTTGCACAAGGTTTACACAAAGGCTTCAGTCAGGGCTAATTGTTAACAGCAATATAAAAATTTCCATTTTTTTGAACAATGAATTTCCTTGATTTTCCATGGCCTTTCTTACCGTTCATGACAACTGAGCATTACTAGGAATAATGTATATTTACCATAGAAATTCCCATGACTTTAAGATTTTAATTTCACTTAAAATTATAATAATAATAGTAGTAACTACATTATATTATTATTATTATTATTATTATTATTATTATTATTTATTTTGTGTATTTAAAAACAAAATAATTACAATAATAATAGTAGTAACAATAATAGTAGAAATAATTACAATAACAGTAATTATTATTATTAACTTTTTCTGCATTTAAAAACAAAAAATACTAATAGTATTATTATTATTGTTGTTGTTGTTGTAAATTAGTATGAGTAGTAATATTAATATTATAAAATTTTTACATTATTATTATTATTATTATTATTATTATTATTAAATTATTTATTTTGTGTATTTAAAAACAAAATAACAACAGTACTAATAACAACAATAATAGTAGAAGTAATTACAATAATAATAGTAATTATTATTTTTATTATTATTAATATTAACTTATTTTATTGTGCATTTAAAAACAAAAAAAATACTAATAGTATTATTATTATTAATAATTGTTTAACTATTATTCTTATTATTAACAACTTAATACTTATAGAATTTATTATATTAACTTATTATTATTATTATTATTATTATTATATAAAATTATAGATATAAAATCATTATTTAATGTGTTTTACTTATTATTTTACTTCACCAAGGGCAGATTAAATTGTTGGTGGACCAAAGATAATTTTATTTATTTTTCCATAGACTTTCCAGGTCTGAAAACCGGTCTGAAAAATGTTAAAATTCCCAGATATTCTGGGTTTTTTTTAAACTGTGAGGTTTAAAAATAAACACTGTGAAATTAAAATAAAATCTGCCATTAAAGGAGCCATGTTCAACACTTCAGATTGTACTTTTAATACTATAAATAATCTTAAATAATTCAAGAATAATCTTAATCTTAATGACTGGTAAACAAGTTACCATTGGTTTGCATGATCTGTCACCCTGTCTGTGCGAATAGCTTATCCTTTACCTTAAGAAGTTCCTCTTGGGTGCTAAAACTGGGATGAGGGTGGCGATATCTGCCTTCTCTGTATTTGTGGGTGATAAACTCTCTCCGCTGCTCTGGGGAGGCGTCACAATCCAGCTCCTCAGTCACAGGAAGTCTGGCCGCCCAAAATTCATTGGCTCTATCATTGCCAAACATTATGAAGAGCTAGAACACACAAAGATAAGGCCTAATTTGTAAAAGACCTTGTGGTAAAATTACTTGGAATACCAGGAATCCTGATAACAGGAATAATAAAGATCTTTTCACAGAAATACCTGTAAAAAAAAACCCTCAGAACCCACTGCAAGCCCTACCTGAACGATCTCATTGCTCCACACGCTGGTGTCTAGTTTCAGACTCTGCACTTTCGACACCATTGTGCCAAGACCTCGATGCTGGCCTGCAGGCAGACAGAACAAAAGAGGCACCGTATCACTCTCCATGCACCACTCATTCTGTTTGTCCCATAAAGACTTCCTGATACGGTGCCTCTGAGCCACTTTTATCTGTAGTATTCGGCACAGAGGACCTCGCATGAACTCTTAAATGAGCTTAGAAACTCTTAGCACCATCTGTATCTACCTTAACACCGCACTGCCCTTACCCATGCCAGCTAGTCACTGTTTGGAAAAGGCAAAACATCTCACACCAAACGTTTCAATGAATTTCTAGCTTAATTGAGCAGAATTCACGTTTAAATGATACAAGTCATCGAGCTGATAAGACACCATCACACACCTGCGCAGTTCTTGCAGATGACCACACAGAGATTGATGGATGCCCAGTCCGGATTGATGGCTTTGCAGTCTGCGCAGATCTTGTTGGACCTGTTGGACCAGATCTTTTCTGCCACTTCATAATCAGATAGTGTTTCCGCAATAGATTCCTGAAGGGCCTCCATCCAGTCCCGTTTCTCTCGCTCTGATTCTGCCGTAAAGCTGCAAGGACGCACACAACCCTCTTAATGCTCTGCCATCATGGATCCTATTAATTGTATCTAGTCTGGCATGGTTACTTTGTTGGAAAAGACCTCTGTATGACCTCTCTACTTTCTTTAAGTGTGCTGTTAATTTTAAATGATGAAATTTACTTTATTTCAATAACGTCTATGTATGTGTGTGTGTATTGCAAAATATACAATAGCGTTCAAAAGTATGCAGTCAGCAATTATTTTTATATATAAAATAATACTTTTATTCAGCAAGGATATATTAAATTGATCAGTGAAGACATTTATAATGTAACAAAAGATTTCTATTTCAGAATAAATGCTGTTCTTTTGAACTTTCTGTTTATCAAAGAATGCTGATGAAACTGCCCTTGTGGAAAAAATACTAAAATCAAATGTATTTGAAATACATTTATTTTGTGTTACGTATATTACAAATACATTTACATATTTATGTGCTTAATAAAAATACCCTGCAATTGTACTTTTAGTATACTAAACTGGTATACTTAAAGTCTGCTAAATTTGTGCTTAATGCACTGCAATTGTGCAGAAGTAGTGCTGAAGTCCAAGTAAATATAAATATACTTAAGTATATTTGATTGTGCTATTGCAAGTATACTCCAGGTACACTTTAAATATCTTGCATTTAAAGACTGATTATACACAGATCATACAATCCTCATCAATAGTGACATTAAAACACATTTTAGGCTTAATATTAAGAAATGTGCATTGTGCAATAAAAAAAATTCTCCAAATAAAGTTTAATTATAATTTTATATCAGTAAGTCTTAAGCGATATGTCAATAAATATGTTAATGGATTTGAAGTATACTTAGTATGAAATAAATGTATTTTAAATCAATTATGGCATAGGTTTTTTTTACTAGGGTGTATCAGGGTTGCCACAACAATATTAATCTGCACAGCTGTTTTCAAAATTGATAATAATAAGAAATGTTTCTTGAGCACCAGTAATAGCTGCAGAAAATTTAGCTTCACAGGAATGAATTAAATTATCAGATATATTAAAATAGAAAGCATTTTGAATTATTTCACAATATTACTGTTTTACTCTACTTTTGATCAATTAAATAGGTATATGAGAATTTTTTCAAAAAAATCTTACTGACCCTAGCCTTTTGAAAGGTAGCATATAAAAAAAACTCAATTTTATTTAAAAAAAAATAATAATAATAATAATATATATTAAATATTATTATGTATTATATATTTTTAAAGATTTAACACTTTTAATGTAATGGTTTTTTTTTTTTAATCAGCATATTTGTCTTGTTTTCCATCAAAAACATCTAAATATCCTTAAACAATTTATTCAATTTACTTGAGAAATATCTTGTTTCGATTCAAGAAAATCAACAAATCACTGATTAAATGTATTTGGAGAGGTGGAAATGACTTAAAAGGCTACACACGTACAATCTACTTAACAGAAGCATAGCGTGACTTGAACTGTTTACCTGAAGGTTTTATAAGGTGTAATGAGATCAAAGCTCTTGCCCTTCCCATCACGAATTGTAGCACCTCTGGCCTCAATTACAGTAATTCCAATTCCATTTTTAAAGCACTGCAGAACACATATCACAAAGGGTCAGCCTTTAACCAAGAATTAGTGGTAAAATCTCCATGACACAAATGATTTAAGGCAATTTTTGAATGAATTGCACATATGCTATAGGAAGTTCAAAATACTTCAACAGTGAAAGGAAGTTCAAAAACCTCAAATTGCATCACACTGAGAGATGAAAGAGGCAAAGCAAATCATTGGTACTAAATCTAGAGTAGTATGGCTATAACACAATAAACTATAATGTGATTAACTAATCACCTGCTCACTCTTGTACAACCAGATCTGCTCCATTATAATGGCTGTGTAGATCTTTGACTTGGTTCCTTTGAGCTCCAGGAAGCCGCTCTTTTGGCAGTGACTGCCGGGGCCAAAACGTGGACGGCCGAAAACCAGCTGTTCTTTGACCCGCTCCTGCAACGTGCTGCACCATTTGCTCCTCTGAACTATGAAAAGACATAAAGCAGGATCATAAGCTTTCTTTTGACATAGTAAACTTTTAAATAAGAATAAAACACTTTTCTAAACATAATTTTGTAATATGGTGCCATTATATTTTTTAAATGGCAGGTTATGTCACTGCTATATTATCTGTCATGAAAAAAGAATATTTGCCAACATAGGGAATGCATGAACTTATAAACTGAATGCAATATAAAGTTGCATTGGATAAAAGTGTCAAATGCATAAATATAAATTTAGAAAAATTGAGTTATCTGCTAAAAATGCTGTGCTTACCATCATTATCAGCTCGGAAGATAAATGTCCTTTGACATGTTACAACCTCAAATTTATTGTCTTTGGCTACGCGGGCCATCTGTATGGCAGCTAAGGGAATCACACCTTTGGGATAAGCATCCTGGGAGAAAGAGACCATTTGTGTTAGGAATAACAGTGTGACTTCAGAAACACAAGGGAATGTAGGAATTGTTTGGATTCGGAAGGTCTTCAGGCAGCCTGAAGTGCTTAAAGGGGTCATATATCATGATGAATCAGTTGATTGTGCTATGAAAACATGCTGCACTGCAACTCTGGGAATACAAAACATCCTGCCCAGCCCAAAAAGACCATTTATTGAAACTAACATGTCAACCTTAAATTACTAAATAGTGTAACATAACATTTCCCAGACCAGCTGTGCTGAAAGGTTCAACACACACATGAATTTGGTTGCCGATCAGCACCATCTATTGTTGTGGCAATTTGCTTTTCATTCAGTTTGATGAGTATTGGTTTCGCTCTTTGTGTGAATAGACCATTCATCAACGATTCATTAAGACATGATTTCTTGTATGGTGTTTGGTGTGAAAGGGCCTTTACATGTCAACAACATCTATTCAGTGTTGTTCACCTGTTTAACACACTATTCAATGTTGACAATATGGCAGAGGCGGTTAAAAATTACATTTGACAGTAAATCTTTGCCCACACACATATGCAAAGACAGGATTTATGTCAAAACAGTTCACTAGCATTCAAAAGTTTGGGGTCAATAAGATTATTTTTAAAGAAATTAATACTTTCTATTTTTTTCTATTTCTATTTTAAAGAAATGCTGTTCTTTTTGGTCTTTTAATAAAAGAGTCCTGAAAATTATAAGTTTCCACAGAAATATGAAGCAACACACCTGTATTATTGATAATATTGAGAAATGTTTCTTGAGAAGCAAATCAGCATATTAGAAAGATTTCAAAAGGATCGTGTGACACTGAAGACTGGAGTAATGATGCTGCAAATTCAGCTTTGCATCACAGGTATAAATTACATTTTAAAATACATTCAGTTATTTTAAATTGTTTTTAAAACAGTTATTTTAAATTGGAATAATATTTCACAATATTACTGTTTTTCCTGTATTTTTGATTAAATAAATGCAGCCTTGATGAGCATAAGAGAATTCTTTAAAACAAAAATAAAATCACACTAAGCCCAAACTTTTGAACAGTACTGTACGTTATGACTGTTAAAGTGCAAAAAAAATAGATAAATGATAAATGTATTAAAATTATAGAACATCAGGATGGCATTGAGTTTGTTCACATGCAATCATACCTTTTCACTACCATAGTACATCAAGTTCTTCCCATCAAACTTCACATATCGTTTCTGGAACACATAGTTTCTATAACAGAGGAACAGAGATGACATAAGAGAGAAACAACTACACAACAAAGGTCACATTTTATATAGTGCTGTCTGAAATTATTCAAGGAGGAAATGAATCTAGACACTGGAAGATGTCAAGCAGAGGACAGGAACAAACAGCAGGAGACACAACATGTGAAGTAATGACAAACCGGCCAGAGAGGACAGACAGGGAGCAGAAACAGCCATTGAGGAGCGTGCAGGAGATGCAGAGATGAGAGGAGAGCAGCAGCCCCGATGGGGCGTACCCTTGAGGAGAGAGCTTGTCCAGCCAGCCGCTGAGGATAGGTGCCACCCGCTCGGACAGAGAGGTGAAGCTGGCGTAGGGAGAGATGATGTGGTCCTCGTCCGCTTCGTTGGAGCCGAGGTTATGAGGGAGGGAGAACGAGTGAGAGGCTGGGGATGGTTCACCTACAGTGCAGTAGCCTGGAGAATCGAGACGCTTGAGCCATGAGTGATTGCGCTGCCTGTGGGAGGAGGAATTTAAAAATATGTACTGTACAGTAATATTTCTACATGAAAAAAAAAAAAATCAGTTTCATGTTCAAGTAAAATGAAGGAAATCTCCTGAAAACAAGCAAAATAATAAAAAGCAAAAATGCATTTTTCAGTAAATTTTCTAACATTTTGGAGATGTTTTTTTCTTGTATTAAAGGGATAGATCACAAAAATGAAAATTCGGTCATTAATTACTCACCCTCATGTCACTTTTGGGTGAACTACAACTTTAAGCTAAACGAAAACTTAGTGAGATTTATGCTAAAAACATTGCAAAATTGTCAGTGGTCAAAAAAGTAATATAATAATATAATACAATACAATACAATATAATATAATATAATATAATATAATAAGCAAAATTAACAGTTCAAGATATAAGATTTTTATTATTGTTGTTGTGAAATAAACCATTCAAGAAACATTTTCTAAAATATTATTATTATTATTATTATTATTATTATTATTATTATTATCATCATTATTTCTTTTTTGTAGTTATTAGAATTTCAATTAATTAATTTCATATATAAATGGAAAGATATAGATCTTAGTGGATAAAACAATCTTTTGAAGCAAAACAATAGGGGTGTGTGAGAAAAATACTACATACAACATACAACATTTTAAAGAGTTAAATGTCAGAACATGCTTCTTGTGCAAGCTTCAGGGCGCTACACACTCTCCTGTTGTAGCGTTTCAAGATGCTATTATGAAACTGTGTAGGACAACTGGTTGGAAGCGATGGTTTATTGTTTAAAAAGTTTAAAATATTAGGATAATCCATAAGGCTGGGGTTGTATGGATTACTATCGTTTTCTTTTTGCATCGATTTTAGCTTTGAGGGTTTCATCCACTTGCATTATATGGACTGACAGAGATGGATTGCTTTTCTAAAAATCTTCATTTGTGTTCCTCTGAGGAAGGAAAGTCATATACATTTGAGATGGCATGAGGGTGAGTGAATGATGAGACAATTTTCATTTTGGGGTGAAGTATCCCTATAGGACATTATTGCTCATCCGTTTTATTAAAAAATATCCATCTTTGCCTCACAGATCCAGACACTTACACTGGAAGCTCTGGACTCTCAATTTCTATGACAGCAGAGGCTGGAAAACACTAGAGCTCAACCAAGTAAACACACTGACTCTTTATCCCATTGTTTTAGGTGTCACTATGTGATTAACAGCTGGATATGATGCTGTGGGCAAACCTAACCAAACATTCTGCAGTCAATTTGAACTCTCATGGAAACACTTGGACTTACCCATGATCTCTTTGTTTATCTTCTTTATTCGCAGTCTTTTCCTCACTTTTGGTCCTCTCAACCTAAACACATTCAATCATAAATAAATTCCACCTATTGGAGTACATAAAGTGGGACAAAACTTTGTTTTAGAGAATTTTTACTTAAGTATCTGACCTCTGAATGTTGATACTGTCGCCTGCTGTGGAAAACAGTTTCACAGTACGGGTTGATCATTTCATCTTCATCCTCAGCAGATGCTGTGTCGGTTGAACAGAAAACATCAGCATAACATAAATTCATAAGACAAAATTAATTATTACAATTATAAAAATCAAACTCAAGTCTTCTTTAGCCATATTACAGCATAGTGTGTAAAGCACACTAAAGCCAACACATTTAATGAAAATCTTCCTATCCAGCGTAGCTCTCAAATCATAACATAAAAAGACAAATATGCACAAGTGAGGCAGTAGGTCAATAATGGATGGCAAGTTTTTAGCGCATTTCACTATTGTTCAAAAGTTTGGGGTTCGATAAGATTTTTCATAATTTTAGAAGAAGTCTCTTATGCTCAACAAGGCTGCATTTATTAAAAAAATATACAGTAAAAAGAGTAATTCTGTGAAATATTAATACAATTTAAAATAAGTGTTCTGCTTGAATATATTGAAATTTATTCCTGTGATGCAAAGCTGAATTTTCAGCATCATTACTCCAGTCTGCAGTGTCACATGATTCTTCAGAAATCATTCTAATATGTTGATTTATTATCACTGTTGAAAACTACTGTGGTGCTAAATATTTTTATAGAACTCATGAGCCACTTTTTTAGGATTCTTTGATGACTAGAAAGTTTAAAACATTTATTTGAAACATTATAAATATCTGTACTGTAACTTGATCAATTTAATGCATCTTTGCTGAAAAAAATAGTAATTTCTTTAAAAAAATAAATTAAAAAAAAGTACTGACCCCAAACTTTTGAATGGTAATGAATACAGTATATATACACACTCTCATCTGCTCTTCACACAAATACTGTATATTGTACGGCTTCATTCAGTTTCATTGTACAGAAAATTGCACATTAATCATTCGATGGAAGAAAGAAAGTCACAAATATTAGGCACAACTTTAAGGTGAGTAAATAACATTTTCCACAACAAAGTTTGAAATAAGTGTCGGTAATAAACCTACCAGACGTTCTAGGTGTTTCAGTTGAGTTGGACTTTTCTAAAGTGCTATAGGAGGAGAAACTATACTTAGTTGTATAGAGATAAACAAAACTTTGCCACAGTCGTAAGAATCAAAATACAACAGAATGATGGAATTTAACAAGAGTTTACCTATGATTTTCAGTGGATGGGCTGACCTCCTGGCGTGGAGGAGGAATGGGAACAGAGCGACTCCAAAACACACGTGGAGTGCCTGGTAAAGTGCCACAGTAGATTTCATTAGAGACCATCTCCAGCCCTGAGCAGGGAGGACTTGGAGGTGAACCGGGTGTGTTAGTGAAGGGAGAGCACTGATAACTCGAGGGGGAGTCAGGAGGGGTGCAGAGGGGTGGGGTGCTCAGATGCTCCTGGTCTGACATTCTCCTGAAAGTGGATGGGGGAATTCCCCGATTTAACCTAGGGGGCACTGGGGGTAACGGATCACTAGTCTCTGGGGCCGAAGTGGTATTACTCAAACCTGGTTCACAAGGGCCCTTTTTGGATTCAGTAGATGTTTCAACAGTGTCTGTACTGGAGGATCCTAAAAGCGGGTCCCGAGATGACTTTTGGCAAGATTGCGCTTCTTGTTGTGTTGGCAAAGAAATTCTCTCTGCTCTTAGTCTGTGGAAGACAGTTCTTGGTTTTGGTACCGGCTTTACAACACTGGCGCTACGCTCTGAGAACGAGCGCTTCACTTGTGCACAAAGATTCGGGGCCGAGCTGTTACGTAAGGCTTCTAAGGAGGGGCCAGGATGTCTTGAAGAAGAATGAGGCTCCGCTATGACAGGGGTCACCTCGTGAATAGCAGACTCTGAATTACAGCGATCTAGCAAGGGCTCTTTCCTCTGATGTTGACAGATCAGCTGAATGTGCTCGACCAGTTTGAGGATACGCTTCCTGTGGCCGGTGGCAGTGACTCCCACCCTGTTCAGAGCCACATTGTCCACATGACAGAAGTCTCGAGCGAGGAGAAAGCCTGCCTGACGGAAGTGATCCAGATACCTCTCGAGGTGGATGGAAGCCAACAGGTCCTCTGCATCTGAGCATGGACCGATTGTTGCCATAGTGTGCATGAGTGCTCATTAGGCTGCATGCAAATCAGCAGCAATTCCAGCCAAGAGCAGAAGTCGACACCAGTCCTTCATCTGAGAAAACAAGCAAAGAAAATGTTACAGATTTCGTTACAAAGAAAAAGACTTCTTTAAAGGAATAGTTCACCCAAAAATGAAAATTCTGTCATCATTTACATCAAATAGTTGACAGTAGCCTTTGACTTCCATAGTATTTTTTTCCATACTATGGAAGTCAATGGCTACCGTCAACTGTCTGGTCAACAATATTCAAAAAACCTTCTTTTGTGTTTAAAAGAAGAAAGAAACTCATATAAGTTTGGAAGAACTTGAGGGTGAGTAAATGACGAAAGAATTTTCATTTCTGTGTGAACTATACCTTTAATCCACCAATAATTTGCTCTACCCTGAGTGCTGTAAATAAATAATATTTAAAATACAACATATAATACAAAAAAGACTAATGGAAGTATATACAAACACTCATCTGAAATTGATACAATACAAATGGATGATGTGGGCTTCCATAATTCCAACTGTATTGCAAAAGTATAATGACACTTGCTTAAGATGATGTAAATTTAAAGGTACATGATATCGTTCCATATGGGAGTGTGAAGAAGTTAAACAGTTTTGGAAAGATGTGAAAGAAATTATGAAAAGATTCTTGATATTAATATTCCATTGTGATTTTTACGTTTTTATTTCATTTACACCAGAAGGAGATTGATTTTAAAAAGAAGAAAACGTATATCCTGCAAGGAAAACAGCTTATTACTTTAAACTCAAAACGTATTTGTGCACCAAATATATGACTTTGCCTGAAAGAAATGGTTACAAATATGTCAAACAGGAAGAAAACTTTTAAGGGATAAAGATTTTAATGGCCTTTAGGGACCATTCAAACTGTTCTTAAAACACGGTGGTGTTGGTGAAGTGCTAACAAAAAACTAAGAATAGAGGTGGTAATGAATATTAATGTAATGTATAGAGAAGTTTTTTGTTTGTTTTGTTTTCTTCTTGTTCCTGTTCTTTGTTATATGCAAATATGTGTGCATGTACACAGTTAAAATGTAATAAAAAGTAATGGAGAATGAATAATAAAGATTAGATTAGATTTATACGTAATAAAAATAATAAACAATAATAATTTGTCTCAATTTTTGCTTGTGGATTTTTTCTTTTTTTTAATATTTAATTTGGGTTCATCACAGTGGTTGTACAATTAGTCATTTAAAAAACAAAGTATTATTATATAACAATAATATTATCCATATTATTGGTGTTTTTTCCATTTTGTACTTTAATAATAATAATAATAATAATAATAATAATAATAATAATATTTTATTTATTAAAATTATTATATTAAAATTGTGCCTAAATGCAAAGACAACCAGTAATTTAAACCTTACAAAATATCTAACGTCCATCTCTAAATTTGACAAACAAAAGACACGGCTGATAGTTGCAGGGAGGTTAATGGTCTTTTATGACAGACAGCATTTTTCATCCAGCTGAGACTGAATCACCCTGACATTTGCAGATGATGGCATGACCCCGCTCACAGACTCTTAAAACCACTGCACTGGAACAAAACAGTCATTGAGCGAACAAAAACAAATCTTTGTACCATCTGAAAATGAGCATTCAGAGTGGACACAAATGGGAATATTACAATATCACAAATCATGATAAGCTGTAACACGGAGCACATGCAAGCAATGACAATACGGTCATATTTCTTAGCACTATTCTTAGAAGCCTCCATTCATTGAGGGAAAGCTGTTGAAAACGTGGTGCACATGAGGGAACTAGTCGAGAAAAAAGACTCCACTAGGGTGGGCCTGGGAGAAAATCCACGTGGGTGTGGCAAAGCTTGTTTGGCGGGGATGGCATAACTTTGGGAGCGACCGAGTGCGAACACTTTCTATTCCTGACACTTTCCTGACCAAAAAACTGACAGCACTTGAGAACGGTGGCCTAAGAGGAATCTCAAGGCTACGAGTGGCATACGGCCAAACCCAGGAACAGAGAGCTGCTAGATTCCATGACCTCCAGGAGGGGCGGAGCCTGACGGGTGGGAGCGATGATTGGATAAACTCTCATCACAGGGTGTACATCTCCAGCCCACAAAGGATGCACAGTGTTCTCTTTCAAGGACATCTCAAATTGGAGGTAATTACGAGTACGCTTTCTATTTGCGGCAGAGATCACAATCGACCCACTGCAATTACGAAACACAATAAAAAGTCAGAAATATGTTAAAAAGCTATGATAATGTCAACAGGGTCTGTTTCGCTCAACAACACTCTGAGTCTGAGTAGAAAAGCAGACGCTGGAAGGCTGTTAAAAAAGGCTGATGAGTCATATCCTCGTTTTCCTTTGTCTGGACTCTGGATGCTAACCTTTGGCTCGGCCGCTCTGATTCACCAGATCTCACGGTGAGGGGGGAGGCAGGAAGCTTGTGAGGCGGACTGATAAAATGTGACCTGAGGAAAGGAGAGAAACGGGTCCGGGTGTTGTCTTTTTCCCCTAGCAGCAATGCAGAAAAACTCCCTTCAGCAAGACTGTCATCGTGAACCAAACAAGCCAACCAGTGGCAAAACATCTGTTGTTAATTCAGCTTGAAGCCATTAATCTACAGACTCCATTCAGATTTGTTCTGTAGATATCTTCTGCTTGTCTTTGCTTTTTGTGGATGTTTAAATTTTGAATTAAAGTTTGAAAATTTCTTATTGACTTGTTCATAATTCAAAATGTCACTGGTAGTGAGGATGTCATTGTCAAATTTGCTGACTGTATTGCAACTGTTCTTCTCCCTTACATCTGTTTGCATACTGAATTATGATTGGTCTTTTCTTTTTTGCATCCACCTTCCATCAGCAATGGCTGATGACTATGTGTTGATTCTTGTGTAAACTTTTATTGTGGAGTGCCATGAAAATGACAAAGTGGCTCTGAATCAGCATTTCTTTTACCCTACTGTTGAAAATGTTTTCTTTGAAAGAAATTAATACTTTTATTCAGGAAGGGATGTACTTGTCAGGATCATGGACCTGTTTGTGTGTGTTTTTTCCTCATGTTAATTGTTAATTTGCTCCAGGTGTGTCTTGTTTTCCCCTGATTTCCCTGTCTTTATAAGCCCCAGTCCATTCAGTTCATGTTTGTCGGTCTTTGAATGTCTTCCCTGCCTGTGATCTGTGTTTCCCCATTGGATTAAAGACTCTCATTTTGTGTATTCCTCGTCTCCTTGTTCCTGGTTCCCGTGCATCCCGTGAAGTGTGACAGTAGTGAACTGATAAAAGACATTTATGATGTTACAAAATATTTCTATTTCAAATAAATGCTGTATTTTTGAACTTTCTAATTATTAAAAAATCATTATGGCTTACATAAAAATATTAAACAGCACAACTGTTTTCAGCATTGATAATAATCAGAAAGTTTCTTGAGCAGCAAATCATCATATTAGAATGATTTCTGAAGAATCATGTGACTGAAGACTGGAGTAATGATGCTGAAAATTCAGGTTTGATCACAGGAATAAATTACATCTCAAAATATATTAAATCAGAAAATAGCTCTTTTAAATTGTAATAATATTTTACATTATTACAGTTTTTACTGCATTTTTTTTAAATAAATGCAGCTTCTGTTAGCAAAAAAAGATTGCTTCACTAAACTGACTGTAAGTACAATTTCTTTCCACCTTAACAAAACAGCCACTTTACATCACATTTTATCAGGCTGACATGCAGACTCCCAATGTTTGTTGCAGTTTGCAACCACATATACTACAGTTATAGTTTTGTGGTTAAGACAGGGACTATTTTGTAGAAAAAGGAAGCCACAAATGGCAAAACAATTTCACAATTTCAAAATTTTACAGTACACAGTGCATTAGACCAGTGGTTCTCAACTGGTGGGTCGCGAGGACCGTTCTGAGAGGGTTGCGGAGTGTACGGCCAAAGAAACGACATCAACAACAAAAAACATAATTCTAAATCGGGGCTCGCAAAATCGCTAGCCCGACGTCCCGGGGCTATTGTGTTTTCCAGTCGGGCTACCAAAATGTATCACCGCCCTGCCCGACGGGCTACCTTAAATACAGGGCTCCCACGGGTCCTTAAAAACTCTTCAATTTAGTTGTATCAAACTTAAGGCCATAAAAAGTTTTAAATACGTTAAATGGTATAATGTCTTAACTATAATTTCAAAAGGTCTTACAGTTGGGGACGGAAAGACAAGAATGGCAATACAGCTGGATTAAACTTCAAAAGGCAATGATGCAATTGAATAAATATGAGCGCTGCACGTTTCAAGTCAAAACGCAGCGCAGATGTCTTTATGTGAATGTATCTGAAGGGAACCGACTGTCCTCAGAAACGTGTCGTTGGCATTTTTATTTCATCTTACCTATAATGCCTTATAAAGCAGCGTTTATGAGCGCGGACGGTGCTGCTTTGTGTTCAGCCGTTAACAGGGAGTTTCTCTGAGAGAAACCGCTATATTAAGCGCTACCTCGTGGCAGAGAATGAATTTGCATTTCCAATAAGCCTTTCTTGCTGTTTATGGTCAGATCAATGCAAATATCGACCCATGTTTTTACGCAGCAAACACATAGAGTTGTAAATGAGAAAGAAATTAATGTGTAAAAAAATCTAAACAATCAAGACAGTAATATTTATTCGTTTTAAATTAATATAATAATTTATATGCTTGATTTATCCCTTTTCATAAAAATGGTCTAAAGGCTGAAATGCTGTTGAATAAGATTTTTGTTTTTGTGAAAACCTGTATCTGAACTGTAAATCATGTAATTTTTTGACTTAATACTGTATGTTACCATAGACATTGTCCAACCCCGCTCATACTGTTCATTTTACTTGTGCAGCTCTTAAAATGGGTATATATATATATATATATATATATATATATATATATATATATATATATGATTTTTTTTTTTTTTTTTCAAAAATGAAGTTAAGACTGAAGAGTACCTGCCCGAAGGGTTACCAGGGATTTTGAAATTTTGCGAGCCCTGTAAAAGTTTTTTCTGATGCGAGACTTTTATTTTAAAAGACGTGCATGAAAGCTGTTGACACTTCTGTCAGATGCAGTAATAATTCCTGAGAAAAACGCTCTGTCCAGATTCAGTATCTGCGGTCAGATGAGATGTAGACAGATATATTGTCAGTGTCATTATTCTAGCATTATTTTCGTAACTTGCTATGAAATAAAAAGTCTCTCACCTCAGAATAGCGAACTATCCTGTCCTGCCAGATGTTACCGTGTTGGTAGCGTGCACACTTCTATAGCACACACAAACGCGGCGCTGCGCTGTATATCACTTCACTAAAGCGCAGAAACTACGAGCATGCAACACGTGAAATAAAAGTACAGTACCGATAAATGACATAACTGGTACTGCGTGTGTTAGCTGGGAAGGATTTGCATGAAGGGATGATATTCATTCTATTCAGGAGCAGTTTTCACGTGTTATTAACAGTTCATGTTAGTCTATTCATGGTAACGGTTGTTTCCATAACCCAAACATACCATGTTATTTCCACTTTGTGTTATTTTGTATATGTTTAAATGACTGTGGTGTCTCATACCAACTTATTTGTATTAACAAAAACTAGTTTGGGACTGCTATTTAATAGCCTTACCTTATAGGCTGTTTATTCAGTATTAGTCATATTCTTAACAGTCTTAACTTAATTTTTGTTAAATAAATTTGCTTTGTTTTTATTTTTTAATAAATTTACATATATAAATAAAAACAAAGCAAATTTATTTAACAAAAATGAAGTTAAGACTGTTAAGAATATTACTAATACTGAATAAACAGCCTATAAGGTAAGGCTATTAAATAGCAGTCCCAAACTAGTTTGTCTAGTGGGTCACAGCTTGATGACCATGAGAAAACGTGGGTCCCAAGGCCAAACCAGTTGAGAACCACTGCATTAGACAACTGATTTGCTACTCAACAACAGACAGCACAGCAAACCGCCATCTGTTTATTTGTATTACTATTAATATTATAGCCTATATTTAGAGTTAAGATTTGCACAAACCAAGAAGCCTAAATATTAAACCATTACCAATACCTCAAACCATGTGGCTTGTTGAGAAAAGGCGGACACACTTTATTTTAGGGTCCAATTCTTGCTATAAACAAACCATGTTCTATGACTTTTGCCTCAATAAACTCCTAATTTGCTGCTTATTAATAGTTAGTAAGGTAGTTGTTAAGTTTAGATATTGGGGAGATTAGGGATGTAGAATGTTGAATGTGTTTTAGAAGTAGTAACAAACAGCCAATATGTTAATAATAAGCATGCTAATAAGTTAATAGTGAGAATTAGTCCCTATACTAAAGTGTTACCAAGAAAAGGCCATTTCTTTTTGACTTACAAGTACGAAGCGAACATGATTTTTGCCTAATGGTTGATAAAATGTCCAAAAAAAAGAGGTCACAATATAATTTTATGACTTGGGCCAGTAAGTAACCATCCCAAACACCCTACAACATTACAAGAAAAAGCTGTGATGGACGCATCAGAACGACGCACTATAAACGGGGTGTTTGTCTAATGAGTGCATTCCCTCCACCGAGTGCCCTGGGGATCCCACTGGGGGAAGGGACACTTGCAGACAAGAGCCTTGATGATTGAGGAGACGGTCTCAGGCAAGCCTGTCTAGACAAGTTTAAGATGGTGACTGTAACCAACAGGACATACCATCTTATTCCAGCAGCATCTTCAAATCATCCTCCACATCTCGCAAAACAAGATGGCTACAATCTCAAACAACAATCAACATGCATTTCACTGGGAAAACTGTGCCCTGCTCTGCTCTGTCCGCCCCGCCCCAACTATATTTATCTTGATGGCCGATCTGGGTTTTCTCCGAACTACTGAATACACAGGATACAGCTGTCCTTCAAACAAAACCCTCCTCCTCTCTCCCGCGCTAGAGGAAAAGCGATACCGTGCATGATACACAAATGAACTGGAGATCATCTCAGCCATCTGAAACTATAAAAGGGTTGGACACATTGATAATGTTGCAGAAAATGAAACTGATTTGAATGAGATAGCACACATAAAACCTAGAAAGTAATCTGCAATCTGTGTCCTTTGACATGCTGATCTTGACAAGCTCCTCTGATTTTAAAAACTGTCACAAAACAACTGAAATTTGAACCATTTTTATATAAGAAAATCATGTAAATGCTAGACACCAAAGCAACTAACAGAATGAGTCTTTTATGGTTACACTGAGTTTACGCAATATAAAAGTCACTCATTTCAAAGAGAAAACTAGATGTGTGATTTCCTGTACCCAGTGATGATGCATGATTTCTTGCAGTGAAGTGAGCAAACAAGACTTGTGTCAATATGAGTTCATACTGGCAATCACTGTACATAGAAAACAACGTACACATTTCCACACAATTTTCGCTTACAGTAACAGTTACAGTTTCCTTTGTATGGCATCTTTTAGCATGCAATGCACAGATTTCTTTAAAACTGAAACATTCAAAAGCTGTTAAAACAGGATGCACATTGGACACATACGCACTTTTTCAAAGCTTACAGCGTCCTTCCTGCAATGATTCATTTTTTTCTCCCAAAAATTAAAACTCTATCATCATTTACTCACCCTTTATGTAATTTTCTAACCAATAAGAACACAAATGAAAATATTCTCCCATCATTTTTCCCAATCCATTTAAAGTCTAGACAACCAAAAAAAAATGTTCATGCTTCAAAAAGTACAAGATCGTAAAAGTAATCCAATGTTAATTAAGCGGTTTAATCCAAGTCTTCTGAAGTGACACGATTGATTTATGAACATTAAATAACTATGAACATGAAATTTAAGCTTTTATTAATGTATAGACATTAATAAATGCAATTACAATTAAACCATTGAATTAAACCATTAGATTCATATTGGATAACTTTTATGATGTTGTTTGTACATCAAAGTTTTGGTTTGAATGGACTTTCAATGGATATACAGAAATCTCTCAGGTTTCTCTAAAAACATACCTTAATTTGTGTTTAAAAAATGAACGAACGTCTGGGTTTGGAATGACGCAAGGATAATTGATGACAGAAGTTTCATTTCTTGGTGAGCTAACCCTTTAAGCTCTCTTAATCTGGTATTTCCGCAACCTACATTTTTTATGTCTGTAGCTTTTTTGGAAGTTCTCCCAAATATCAAGTAACTCGAGCAAAACATGTGTTGAATTTTCAATTACTTATGTTGTTCATGTTTGCAGTATTTTTATTTATTTATTTTGCATAGTCCATAAGTCATAAGCACTAATGCCAACTGTGATGCCATGCTGTGCGCCTTTTTTGGGAACAACCTAAAAAGCTGTATTTCAATACCACCCAGTTGATTCATAGGAAATTCAAGTGAAAAACAAAACTACTGCAAATAATAATAGAAAGGAATGGACTAGTTACCCAGATCTTAATGGGAAGCAAACACTTTTGTGACAGAATGATCCCTAAATGATCTTAGGTTGCTATCTGAACAGTAATCTTTATCAGCAGGAAGATTACTATTTGCATTTCAAATGATGTTTCATACTTTCAAGAGATTCAAATAGCACCACTTTGGAGGTTCTGTACATTTAGACAGTACAACAGGAAGTGAAGACATTAGCACAGCATTCAATAAATGGCACAAACACGGACTAACACATAAATCAAATAAAGCCTCGACTAATGTAATTCAGTCTCATGGGAGGAGAGTGAGAATGCAGTTTAAATGAGTAGGCCTAACTTTATTTAAATGCTTTTATTTAAATTTGTTGTCATTCTTTTGCATGAATTTTTGTTGTTGTTATTATTTTTATTAATAGAAAAGCATGCTTCGTGACCTGTTGATTGCACTTCTCTGTGGATTGTGATGGAGCCAAAAGAGAAAAACATCTCCAAACATCTTTCCCTCTCATATCCTACTAAATCATCCCTGGGCTTCCAGAACGAACAATTAGTGGAAGCTGTAGAGTCAAAAGCAATTTGTGAAATGCAGGAATCAAGGAGGCTTTTGGGATGCAGTGTGCTGGGGAGTGTGTATAAATAACAGTGAAGCACTATTGTGTGACACAATACGTCATTGTTCACAACTGGTGTAGGCCGCGTAGCTGAGATGACAGAACACACTTGTGTATTAATATGCTGAACCCTTGCTCAAACACATATTGAGATCTCAGTTCCCTAACTGGATTGAAACCACACTGCCGCAAGATAACCAACGCTTTCACATTTAAGCCTTATCAGATCATTTAATGCGCAACAAAAACAGCTAATAACAAAGAGAAAATTCAAAATAAACCCCAAATACTGAAGCAGTCAATGCATGCACTTATACAAAAATGTGAAAACATAAATTTCAACAAAAACTTCCTCTCTTTTTATTTTTACATAATATATGTTTATTTTTATTAATTTGTTGCATTAATTTTTTTTCCTGCATTGCAGTATATTTGACATTGGCAATATAATTTTGTTTTGCTTGCTCTACTTGTATATTATATTATATTATATTATATTATATTATATTATATTCATTCATCAAAGAAACCTGAAATTTATTTATGACAGTTTCCACAAAAATATTATGCAGCACAACTGCTTTCAACATTAATAATAAGTATATTAAAATCAACATATTAGAATGATTTCTGAATGATCATGTTACACTGAAGACTGGAGTAATGATGCTTAAAATTCAGCTTTGCATCACAGGAATAATTTACATAGATATATATTAAATTAGAAAACAGTTACTTTAAATTGCAATAATATTTCATAATAGTTTTTACTGTATTTTTACTGTAGGACTGTTTTTAATTTTACTGTATGACAAGCAGAGCTGCAGAATCAGATTGAATAGATGAAATGTCTGCAATATTTCAAGAATAATCATACAAAATAAAAACAGTGGATTAGATTGTAAACTTAAAATTAAAAATCGCATTCAGAACCCTTACATGGATCATTCCAATGGTCAAATCTCTGCCAGATTTGAAAATATGTCCCATCCTCCAAGTGTCATGAAGAGCAGCCAGGGAAATACAGGTCAGATTATGCAACAAGAGCTTTATCACAATTAATACACTCGCCCGTGTTGTGAGAACTTAATCTGCATTTAGGAATCTGCTCAGTTAGACATATACAGGGGTGTAAGAACAATTTTAAAAGTACAGACCTGTAGGCTACTTTAAAAGTAATGATTTCTCCCAAAAAGTGTGGGATAATTGTAGTGTCTCCCTATCAGGCATATAAACTTGCTGAATGGAAATGTTTTGTGCAGGAGCCTCCAAAATGGCATGTTATTCTTGCAAATTCCCCGGTGACTCCCACAGTTGTTGTGTCTGTAAGGAACTGGCAAATTAGCTCTGGGTGTTTCTAAATCAGTTTAAACTAAACTGTGACATTCAGCGGGTGTAAAGCCTGTGGATATCGGATTCCTCAGTGAGTAACACCCTACAGAGCCAATCTTACATGTTACAGTGCAATGCATGAGGATTCAATGCACTGCTGCAGCTGATCCTGAGAATCAATGGAATTCCTTCTGGACAGTCAACACTCTGCTGGGTAACGTTAATAGTTAAACTCACGACCTTAACTAAAACTGTAAGCTTTACCTGACAGCACCGTTACCTTTTTCACAAGGTCTGGGATCATTTCAGACCACCAAGACTATGAAAAGCGAGTTATAATAATAAACGATCATTAAATGTTAACAACTTTACAGCCTTCAAATATGAATCAAACTGCCCGCTACAGATCTAACAGACTTGTTAGATGTTATCAAATGTCAGTTTGAATGTAGAAATCGCATCTTACCGTAATTGATTCTCGTTACTTATTCCCGTTATATCGCGCTGTGTTGATGCGGAGTGTTTTAAACTCCAGTAATGTGAGATGTGCTGGAGAAAGTTTGAGTGTTGAGCCGCTGATCGTTGTGTTTGTTATGAGCACAGCGCTGCTGAGCACTAACTGACCTCTTAAAGGGACAGTGTCGACAGTTAACCGATCTCTATTCAGTTAGCACTGGTCAGGTCACAAAATCCTAATTATAAACGTTTAAAGAACACACACAATTAGCCATGTTAAGAACGGGTTTAAATAATTTTCTTTCATCTACATTAAAGAATTATGCTTTAAATGGAAAAATTACATGTGAGCAGTAATAAAGCTGTTTAGTTGTAGTGCTAAAACTTGAAAAACATTAGCATTTTCCAGTTTCCCTCGGGAATTTCCTATAGGTTTTTAAACTGATTTAAACTTGATTTATGCTAAGGCCTACTTGAATTAAGTAACTTTCCCGTGTTGTTATAAACTACACTCAGTCGTTAACAAGTTGCTAAATAAGGACTACAACTACCACAAGGATATGAGTTTACCTTCATGATCAGTCAGACAACAATTGTAGTTTTTAAGCTAATTACCTGTATGGTGTGACCTGCAAATCGACACAAATAGGCCTACTGACAGTTTTTAAAACACTCAACATAATTACTGGTGTTTTTAAATGAGTGTAGCTGTATTTTTTGGGCCTTTTTTTTTTAAATCGATTTTGTACTTTTTTCCTTAAAGTTATGAATATTTTCACCACAATGTCTTTACATTAGCTTATGTATTCTGTTTTACAGCACTCTGTTATGGAAAGGTCATTTTTAGAAAAAATGGCAGCTATTTGTCTTTTAAATGCTAGTTTAATAGCTATAATTTTGTGTATCCTAAAAACAATAATTAAATAATATTTTAACTTTATATATTTTGATTAAATTAAGGCTTGACACACACATCACATAGGCTATATCTTATATATCATCCCATGCATGCTTTTTACTGACATTGACTGACACCTTGCTAGCAAATACACTAACTTCATAGCTATATCAAATATTCCCAGGATTCTACAAATCCTACAGTGAAAATCTTGTCATATTAAGTGATGTAATGAGTATTCTGGTAAGTTCACAGTAGGGTGTGTTCATAAGTGTGGGTTTTAAGGTTCAAAATGAAGATGAGGTGAAGAAAGGCTTGATCTGTGCTGCAAAAGCAATAGGACTTTGTTGTGAGAGAAAGCCGGAGGGTTCACTTATGGAGTTTCCTTTTCTCCCCTACAGCCCAATCTGATTGATGTAGGCAGGAACTGTTTCAAATGGAAAGCAGGAAGTGTCTGAGACAATAGAGGTTTTGAGGAGTGGTCCCCAGCTGTACGTTTATGGATGAAGAAAAAGGATACTGTTGTGAATAAACTTTACTCACTGCCAAAAGAAAGAGGAAAGCATTTCTACTCAAACAACAAATCCTTAAAGCTGAGATGTACAAAAGTTAATTCCTAAATGGTCATCATAAACAAAAATACTAAATAGAATTTCCCTCAGCATTATATAATTTGTTGGATACAAATGCTGAGTACAAAGTATGATATCCAGCATGATTTATTATCATTAATATTAGTAGTAGTACTAGTAGTAATTTTATTTATTTATTTATTTATCGAAAGTAGAGTGTTTACCATTGCATACAGAAAATATATTTCCTTATATATTATCAATCAATATATTAAATTATTTAATGTATACAGAAAATTTACAGAATATTATTATATTACAATATATTCAATTATAGACAAGGAATTGCCGCTTTACTGTATCAAAACGATGTGACTAGCCTATATTTATAATGTAATGTATGTAATTTTATGTTCAATAATTCTTTTAATAATATTTAAATGTATATGTGATAAAATATGGTACTGTGTGTTTATAAATATACTTGAATATATGTTATTGTTCACATTTATATGGGAACATGTATGTGTAATATTTGTACACAATATTGCACATGCATGACAATATATTACACATACATGAAACATTACACAAAAAAAATTTTTTTTTTTATATACCATCACATACTGTATATTTTATATGAAATGTACAACTATGCATACAATAAAGTTATAAATTTAAAGTTATATATTTTTTGTTTCTATATATAACCATACATGTTCCATGCATATATTGCAGTATATTGAGCAAGATAAGCACTAGTTTCCTATATGGATTGTATTATTTAATATATTGCATTATATTTGTCCAGTATATTTTGTTTCATAAGGGATATACAAATAAATATTCCAAAAAGCTAATTTTAGAAATACAAGAGCAAACTTTTTATTCTTAAGACATTGAGAAAAACGCCACTGAGACAAAAGCACACAGAGAAATCCAAATGTACTACACAGAATTGATTTTTACAGCCCCTGAGGTCTTTTCAAGGCAGTGAAATACACAGATCTTTGTCACTTTAAGAAAAAAAGGGGTGGAAGTCCTTGTAATCTGCAACCTCACACAGGAAATCTTCACATCAGAATACGGGGCTGAAAAATGGTGTTTTATCAGTTATATAACTGCTTGACAGAATGACAGAATGAGTTGTGCGCCATTTAAATAATTTAATAAAGTTACATGGGTCACAATAACTCAATACATCTGCACTGTGCACTGGAAACGCTGAGTAGTAAAGTTATTATACTTCCATAGTATTTACTGACACTGTTTAAGATGTTTTATACTTAATGATTTGATCATACACTATAAAACGTATCAGTTGAACACGTCTAATACAACCAGACCCTTCCAGTGTATGGACATAGAATGGAGGTCTTTAAATCTCTGCAAAACAATATAATATTATTTTGTTCAATCCAAAGAATGTATGATTTACAGGATGAATTAAGGGAACCATCCTCGTCTGAGAATGACACCCAGTTGCTTTCACATACACACAGAACACAGGAGAGACAGTGTGAGTTATCTTAGGTCTCATCATCATCACTGTGGTGCTGGGCTTTCTCCTCACTCACACTGCTCTCGTCGATGTTCTCCAGTGAATCTGCTCTCTGCACTGTCAGGTCAGCTACGTTGATGCAGGGTAGCATGTTTTGCTCCGGGTACCTCCATGGCTTCAGATTGGGTTCGTGTTTCCGCTTCCACTCTGGGTACTTTAGGCAGGCTTTGTAAATCTTTTTCATGGCCTGTGGAGAAAAAGGTTGAAGGATCTGTACCATGCAGTTTATATATGCTTTTATTTTAAAACAAAACATCATGTATGAGGTGTACATTTTTAACCACCAGATGGCAGCAGAAGAAAACTGAAATTTGCGACTGACAACATGAGCTTGGCTGATGAGTTTCTTAAGCAGTAGTAGGAAGGAATAATTTGCATTTAAAAAATTATTATTAATAAAAATTATTTAAATAGAACATCATTTCAAGAATATTTCACAATAATACTGTTTTTGAGCATACGAAACTTATTTTAAACTCATACACAAATGTATTAAATTTCCATATATGAAATGTATCGTCATATGAAGAAAAAAAAAAAGTGAAACCTAGTAGAAATTGAAACAATTGCATATATTAACATAACTTATACAAATATGTATTGGACATATATGTCATGTACATGTATATCCATCCTAAAACCCATCAATACATTTTGACATTATGTAAGTTTAAAAAAAAATGACAAAAGACTTATATATCTTGTTAAGAATGTTGCATATATAAATATAATATATATTGTTGATATATATGGTTTAAACATATATTACCATCATCATTATATAAATCATTAAATAGATATTATTAACATATGGGCATATATAAATTTTACTATGGGGATTTTATATATGATATAAACTTATAGGTAACATATATGGCATTATATATTACATTTCCATAGGGGAAAATTTTACCAACCCCAAATTTTTGTATGTTAGTGAATGTATCATTCTTAAACAATGTTTTTAGAATCTCAAAATGCTGAAAAGTTATTTTCTTTACATATATCATGTAAATAAATTATCTAAAAATATATATGATGTAACAATCAAAAAAAAATTACTTACCTTTGGTGCGACTAATTGTGAGGTCCTGTTTACTACCCACTTGGGTAAAGACCCTGAAAAGAAATGAAGATTTTAAAGATTTTAAAACAATAAATATATTGCTCTAAATATATGCTCACAGAACACAAAACACCATTTATGTAACAGAAGTATTCACCCCCTGAATATAGCTGCAATGCTAGTAAAATAGTAACAGTTTTTGGATGTCTTTTAATCTGGTTTTATGCCCTTTTAATTTTGTCTTTCTGTCCCTGGAGTCTGCTGTACAAATGCAATAAACTGAATCTAAGTGTCGATTCCACAGGTCACAAACAGCTGGTGCATCACAGCAATGGAAGACATTAATAATCAAAGCCATTGCCCCGAGCAGCACGGAAAAGATGACATCAGCAAATTCATAAAATATGTGTAAAGCAAGAGTTTCAAAGGCTTCCTGTCTCCCCACTCTGTACAGCACAAGAGCATGAAGAAAAATGGAGATGGCTAGGCCTTCAAGACATTACATAAAATTACACCATGAAATACACATTCAGTCTAAACACATACATTTTTGCACACTTTTTTTTGAGAAAGCAAGATGAAACTGCACTGCGCTTTCAAATGGAGTGGTGTTTTTGTATATACACCTACAACTGAGACTGTAAACAGCCTAAGAGTCGTGTAAACAGGTATGGTGTACTTTTCCACCAAAATCCAAGGCCAATCTGATGCTGTGACTCCAGCATACTAATATTTAAAGATGAAACCTTTATTTATCTAGGTTTTTTTTTTTTTTTTACCATAAATGATAGTGATAATGGAAACTAGAGAAGTTCACCTCGTGGATCCACTTGTGTCAAGTAATAAAGAGTGCAGCAGTTTGCTCCGTTGGATTGGATCAAGTACCCAGTGAGTAATGATACAGCTCTGACATAATCCTTCTTTGGTGGGTATTCCTGAAAAATAGCAACAGTTAGAGTTTAGTTTCATTGGAATGAGTCAGTGTTTAAAGTTGAAAGACTGGATGAGATATACAAACAGTCTGACCATTATTTGACATAAACAGCTGAGATATTAAAGGGATAGTTCACCCAAAAATGAAAATTTCATCATCATTTACTGACACTCAAGTTGTTCCAAACCTGTATGAGTTTCTTTCTTCTGCTGAAAATAGAAGATATTTTGAAGCAAACAGTTGCTGGTCCCCATTGACTTCCATAGTATGGGAAAAAACTACTATGGACATCAATGGGGACAAGCAATAGCTTGGTTATCACATTCTTTAAAATATCTTATTTTGTGTTCAGCACAAGAAAGAAACTCATACAGGTTTGGAACAACATGAGGGTGAGTAAATGATCACAGAATTTTTATTTTTGGGTGAATTATCCCTTTAAATAGTCTGTCACTATCTCAAAATAAACTCCAAAGTAAAGCTTATTACACAGCTATGCACCAAATAAATAAATATGTAAACATAAAATATAAATTTGAGTTGAATTTCTTTTATATTCTGACCTGTGTCTGGTCATAAACTGGCTGGAGTACACTACACAAGTTTTGCCAAGATTTTGTTTTTATTTGTCATGCGTTTCCTTGCAACGAGGCGCGTGTTTCTGTGTGGGTTTGTTGTGTTCGCGACAACTTCAAAGTCTGTTAATGATCAAGAGTTGTTTATTGTACGATGTCCAGTTTTTCAATGTAAATATTTGTAAAGTCGACAGTAGTGTTTTAAAATCTAAACTGCAACTATATCACAGTCATATTAATAATTAAAGTTAAATTTTATAAGAAATCACTAATTGAGACACAAGATTGGCTTTGTATGAAAAGCAAGTTTCAGTTACATGAATGAACAGACATATACCATTGTTATGGACTACAGCCCATATTACTAAACGTCTTACTGCGACTGACCAATCAGAATCAAGCCTTTCAGAGAGCCGTACAATAAGCTGATTTATTTCAGATTTATTTCAAGACATCAACATCTTGTGTCAGATTTTCCATGGAGAAAACAATGAAAGACATAAGCCTGTTGACACTAGACATGTAATTATTCATTACAAACATGGGGATTTGATCACCCGACGCCGTACTTGATACCTCTGTCAGACTTTTGCCACTGATCAGGCCTCTTCTGTTTCAAGTGCCTCAAGACCTGGAAGTCTGACCTACATACCAACTGACATACTGTGCTGGACTATATTGTTACCTCTGCCAAAATGTCTCATAAAATCGGAGCTTCTACAGACCCAACAATCCAGACCAAACACAGACATACCGGGTGTTTGACAGAGTAGTTGATTATCAGATAGTCATTGCCAAGAGGAAGCCATGACCGCATGGTGACAAAGTCTCTGTTCTTCAATGGACTTGGACATTTCCCTGTAAACAAACAAGGACATGCTTTAGGGGCCTGGTAAAGTATGAAAAGACAAGGTAAATTTGCACCACTGTGTACAAAAATTGCATATTAAAAAAATTCTGAAAGGACATAATCCAGTAAGTGTATATTTCAACTCTAAAACAACACAATGAAATGCAAAATCCAAAATACTGGTAAAACACCTGTAATAAATAAATCACTTCATATTAATATGGTACCATGTGACCTGTTTTTATGGATTTTTTACAGTGTATTAGCCATTTCAGATGTTTGAATAAGTCTAAATTTCACAAGATGTTTCCTATGGAAAATGCTGTTTTAAGCTTTATGGTCTCACAACGTAGCTTAAAACAGCATTTTCTGCTTGTTTTCGTACTCATTATAATTGAAAATTCTTCAAAAATGGTTTTGTGTGTTAATTAGAACATTTTGTAATTAGAGCATTTTGTATTTTAATACACTGTAAAAAGTTGTAACCCGCAATTGTTACCTTAAAAAGCCATTTCTACCTGGTTTAATCCATAAAAAATTAGTTTTGTTGGGATGAATTAATGTATATCGGTTGGTTCGGTGATGTTAAATAATATTTTTGACTTGAATAAAGCCAGTTAATTTAAATTTGACCATTTTTAGATTACTATTTTTTCTCTTATCACTCTTTTGCAAGAAACTCCTCTTGTCCTGTCATTTTAAATTACTCTCATCAATGTTTCTTTATAATTTATTGCTGATATCCATGCATAGTATATCTGAGAGCACCACAAGACAATCGTTTAACCATAAAAACCCCAATGATTATCATCCTTGCAGTTTAACTGTAGAAATTGCACTCCATCATAAAATGTACTGCAGCCACCCACAACTTTTATATTGTATCTTACAATATTCATAGTAAGAACAAACTGGCTTAATTAAAAAAAAAAAAAAAAAAGTGTATTGGTGTGCTTCGCCAGGAACACGGTGGAAATAACAGCTCAGCTGAGGGAGAAACAAAAGATTGACTCACAGGAATAATATCCTACATCTGCATTAACTGTCAGTCGTCCAATATCGAAAGTGTCGATCATGTTGGTGTCCCATTTTTTCCGGTAGCTTGTGTCGTGCAAGACGTCGTAGAGAGTCTCTGCCGTCACGTCCTTGCACACGATTCTCATCTAAGAGAAAAAACAGACATTGTCTCATTGAGACATTCAAATCTTAAGAACTTTTCCATTACAGTTGAATACAAAGTTCACAAAGTATGTCGAGCAGTGAAAAATCTCCTGTAGTTTTCCCTCTGGTGCAGCCGTGATAAAGTGCTGACAGATTTTGAATGCACTCTGTTACCAGGCAGATGAAAAATGAAAGCTTTTCACTGTGCTGACAAAGGCCTGCTACCATTATACATAGATCTTTTCATTTCCTTATCTTTAAAAGCCCTGCTTTCTGCATGACTCAGCCATGTCAGGTCACAAAGAGTAAAAGTTGACACAGCAAACAGTGAGCATAAAAGGATCCTCAGTGGAGTGAGAGATACAGTGGAGCTTTAGATTTAAGCATGTTGGCTTGCATTTGTATTTCAAGCTCACATGTTTTTTTCCGAGTATACTGTAGCTACCTTATCCTGGGTTGGGAGGAGGGTCAGGTAAGCATGAATACATCAAATGCAATGCGATCAGATATTGTATGGCTCTGCGACACAAGAAACCGTGTAACCCAATCAACTCTACCCTGGCATCATTTAATAATTTATTCCCAACCCCCTACAACCCCAGCTTGATCAGTCGCTGCTCATTTCCACTGGGTTCCTTGGAACAAGTTTTATTTAGTCTCTATGAATTGAATGTCGTCAAAGCCTACGAAGCTCAATTATTCATGAAAAGAACGCATCGGTGGCCCGGAGAGCTGCGTGAATTATTGACGAAGGCCTGTCATCTCCTTTCATAATTATTTCATAATAATTTATCCACACCTGCCTGAAACATTGCTGAAACGGCCCTCATGCATAGGTTCTCACATCGGGACGGCTTTTAGCCATTGTCAGAGAGGTCAACAGAAGTGCTTCTACACAAAAAAACACAGAAAAAGGCCTAACTCTGGTAAGCCAGCAGGAGGGGCTCAGGTTTCCTCATCTGAGCCTGCTGTTACCACGGTTTTCCGCTCTTAATTTTTCAGCACATCTCATGGGTGCAGTCTGTCCCTGAGAGACCAGTCTTTCATCTCAGAGACTGTGGATCATGAAGCCATCAGGCCTGGCCTGCTCCACTGTATGCTGAGTTTCCCCTGGGCAAATGGCCCATAACCATATCTCTGTTTGTTTCTTTAAGATTTTCTCTGAAAGGGTCTGGAGTCTGTGAGGAAAGCTACTGTTCAGGAGTTTAAAAGATATCCTGTACTACCATTTTTGCACAGCGAAGATTAATATACTACTGTTCCAAAGACTATATATTGTATATTCAAGTCTTTGGTTCACATGCTGAGTCTTTGTATACATTTTTGTATACTACTAAATATAAAAACTATACTACTACTACTATACTACTATTAGGGCAGTCGTGGCCTAATGGATAGAGAGTCGGACTTGTAACCCGAAGGTCGTGGGTTCGAGTCTCGGGTCCGGCAGGGATTGTAGGTGGGGGGAGTGAATAACCAGCACTCTCTCCACCCTCAATACCATGACTGAGGTGAGACCCTTGAGCAAGGCACCGAACCCCCAACTGCTCCCCGGGCGCCGCAGCATTGGCTGACCACTGCTCCAGGTGTATGTTCACTACTGTGTGTGTGCACTTGGATGGGTTAAATGCAGAGCACAAATTCCTAGTATGGGTCACTATACTTGGCCACACACCACTTCCCTTCCCCTTCCCCTAAATATAACAACTACTAAATAATAATTTTAATGTTTTGAAGTAAGTCTCTTAGGCTCACAAATGCTGCATTTATTAAAACAGAAATACAGTAAAAACAGTAATATTTTGAAATGCTATTTGAATATGTTTTAAAATGTAATTTATTACTTTGATGCAAAGCTGAATTTTCAGCATCATTACTTGAGTCTTCAGTGTCACATGATACTTCAGAAATCATTCTAATATGCTGATTTGCTGCTCAAGAAACATTTCTTATTATAATTAAAACTGTTGTGCTGCTTAATAGTTTTGTGGAAACTGTCATATATTTTTCTTAGGATTCTTTGAAAACGCTCAAAAGGACAGCATTTATTTGAAATAGAAATCTTTTGTAACATTATACATGTCTTTACTGTCAATAATAATAATACAGGTGCATGAGCTGTAAGACAAAACTATAAATCAATATACAATGGTTGTTAGACACAAAAAGGTGATGTGGTTAGAGTAAATTACTTCCTAAAATGCATAGGCCAACAGAACATAATCTCAGTATTGTTAATATGAAAACAATATTGGAAAATCCAGCTTAGGTGTTTTGTAACATAGCAACTGGTTAAGCTGGTCATTGTTGCTGCTCTATTTCAATTAAAGTAACTATTCTTTACATACTAATGCGTATTTCTAAGCTAACATTCACTGTTCTCACAGTTACTAGTATATTTTGTAGATTTACTACTTTTCTAGATTTAGTACTTATTTATTAGATACTAGCACTCAGTTGGGAGACATTAGCATCTATCCAAATTGTTACTAGTAACATTTCACCAGTTACAACCCTTATGAAAATTAGCCATTGTTTTATTATAGTAAAACTGTAGTAACCATGTTTTTTGGCGTATTGATTACCATTTGTATAACCACAGTTTTACTATAGTTATACATAGTATACTATGGTTAACTATGGTTAGTGTAGCAAAACCATGGTTAATTTGTGGTTACCATGGTTTAACTATAGTAACCATGTTATTTTTTTTATTTTTATTTATTTTTATTTTTTTTGTAGTAGTAGTAGTAAAACCATGGTTAGTTTTCATAAGGGAATCACAATCTTCATTTCTTACATATTGTATGATGAATTAGCTAAATAATAAGTACTGAATATCTGAATATTTACAAGAGACACTAGTACCAGCAACAGCTGGAAAACTAGTTAAAAGGGAATATCTGCACCACAGATCCCCTTGAATTCAGTGGCAAACATATGCAATTTGTGACGAGTAACCAAGTAGGTACTGGTAGTAAATAAATAATTAGACCTATTACTAGCGACTAATTGAATCGATAGGCTACTAGTCACTATTGGATTACTAGTAATTAAAAAAGTAAAAGTAACGCAAAAATATATAGTTAGTTCTAACGAATAGGCTACATGTTAAAACAGCTTGCCATATTATGCTGCGATCTCCAGTAAATGAACGGTATGTTTACTAAGCAAAGAAATGTTTTCATAGACAATTACTATACAAAGACACTGATGATCTATAATATCGAAAATATACTAGAGCTGGTCTTATTTTAGACGCTAAATCAGTGAGGACTGAAAGCAAAGAGTGTAAACCAGTTGGTGAGTGTGTGCGTCTATTGATCCGCATTGCAGCTCACTTGCCTTGAGTTTCTGCACAGTTTTGCACTCCTCGTCTCGACACCAAACTGTCACTCCTCCTTTATTATAACGGGCGACCCAGCCATCCTGACTTTCACATTGATCTCGGAAAGATAAGAAATCGGTGTCGTCCGGAATCTGGACTGGCATCTTGCCTCCCGGTGCTGTGAATTAGACAGGTCTGCAGGGCTAAAAGCTCCTCTCATCAATGATCCGCTCGTTTGTGTTGTCTGCTCTACTTCTCGATGATTTCCAGTTAGTTTTGGAAAGCTGACGGATCTAAATTGCTAACTATTGCACCTCTGCTAACTGTGTATTGTTGTATCTAATGTATGCTGGAGCAGGTGTATTTGAGCATCCTCTTCAGTCCTGTATCAGTCCCATACTGGAGAGAGGCATTATATAAGTAAGGCATCACGTTACTGCAAGTCGTTTTCAGGTGGAGCAGTCTACAAGGGCTCATTTAGTCAGACTGACTGATGATCCACGGATCAGGTGTCATGTTTGTCAATTCAAAGGATTTCTTTTCCGTGACTGTTTTGTTTAACCTGTGCAGGTGTGTAGCCTGAATCCAGCGTCTACTGTTTCCTACTCTATCACCTTCCTTCAGCCTCACTCCTTACTATCATATTGTGCAGGGGAAAAGCAAAAGTCTGCTTTGTACAGATTAGTAGCAAAACATGTCTCAAATGAGGTCTAGAAGCAGTATTTTTGTGTTCTTTGGAAAGCTGATTTCTTCCAAAGACAATAAAATGCTTTGTCAAAACATTCAGGGGACCAGCAACCAAAAAAAATATTATTCTTAATAGGAAATATAAGCTATTAAATATCAGAGTAACTGTAAAAGTCTGAAATGTCCATTTGACAGAAAATTAATGTTGTATTGTTTGGACATTAAGGGAATGTTAATAAAATAACAATAAATGTGACCCTGGACCACAAAACCAGTCTTAAGTAGCACAGGCATATTTGTAGCAATAGCCAAAAATATGTTGCATGGGTCAAAATTATTGATGTTCCTTTTATGCCAAAAATCATTAGGATATTAAGTAAAGATCATGTTCCATGAAGATATTTTGTAAATTTTCTATTGTAAATATATCAAAACTTAATTTTTTATTAGTAGTATGCATTGCTAAGAACTTCATTTGGACAACTTTAAAGGCAGTTTTTTTTCAGTATTTTGATTTTTTTGCACGCTCAGGTTCCAGATTTTCAAATAGTTGTATCTTAGCCAAATATTGTCCTATCCTGACAAACCATACATCAATGGAAAGCTTATTTATTCAGCTTTCAGATGATATATAAATCTCATTTTCAAAAAATTGACCCTTATGACTGGTTTTGTGGTCCAGGGTCACATATTTGGAATTCAGATTTGGGAATTGTCTTCATAAACTCTGGACCTCACAATAAAATTGGCTTTTTGCGTGCACTGAAATGATGTATTAGGTGGTTTATCTTCACTTCAGAATCATCCATATGAAGCGTTGCCCATTCTCAATCAAGCAGATGCAAGTGTCAGTCGTAATGTCAGTCTTAAAGAATCTCCTGCAGGTGCCAAATAATATGGGCTGTCAGTCTGCTGCTTTCTTGAGCTTCAGCAATGAAAATCCCCCTCCCTTCTTGATCTGAAAAGCACTTACAGTAAAATTTGATCTTTCTATCATCAATCTTCAGAGATCATTTGTTAAAATATTTTAGTTTTTTATGACTTATAACTGAAGCATGAGATATGTAGTTTCAGATTTTGTATTTTTCTAGTAAACCATCTGCAGCTTTACTAATTATTGCTTAGGATACAGCAGGATAGACTGGTACTAAAAGCCCCCTTAAAGAAAATTATATTAGTAGTAATAGTACATTTCTCTAAATGTGTGTTTTGTGAGAAAATTAAATTAAATTTCTCTTATCCTGGGCAGATTTAGCACCACTGTACAGTGTGTGTATAACCATAAGATGTCACTAATGAACCCCTTAGGACATGGTTCTCAATCGGGGGGCAAAGAAGACTTAAAATAAGGTAAAACAAGCATAAAAATAAGCTAAAACAACTGAAAATCAAGATATTGAATTCACCCCCTCAACAACTTTTTTTTTTTCTTTTTTTTTTTTAAATAGTGTCTTGAAAAACCTGATTTTAAAAGTATAGTCTATAGATGTGAAAAATTCATGTAAATTAATAAAATTGTATAAATCCAAGGGCATTTTTATTAGAATATGCGTTTTGATGCCAAGCTAAAAATATGTTGTCAGAAAATATTTATCTAGTAGATCACAAACAACTGGAAAAGTCATGCAAATTCATTTGATAAAAGAAGAGGGATCCCTGGAGAAACTTGTGTAATTCTGAAACTTATTTTAATTGTAGTTTGAATTATTTTAATTATTTATTTTAATCAATGGACACTCCTATTAACATATTACATATACACAGGGGTCCTTTAAACATTGTTGTGGACATTAGGAGGATTTGGAGTCACAAAGGTTGAGAACCACTGCATTAGGATAAAAAAAAAGTACTGCACCAGTACACATCACGTCATGTACCCTTCATCACTCTTTTTACATTGAGATGAAGGCACATTAAATTATGTCTTATGGGGGGAGGGCACCTTATATAGGGGCTGCCAACCTCCACATCCATATTTTGCATTTATCCTCATAATATATGTGCAGTCCAGCTGTCCAGAAAGGCTCTGCTGTGTGTGTGTTGCTGGAATGTTTCGAGATGATCTCAGCCTCCTCCTCCTCCTCCTCCTCCTCCTCCTCCATGTGGCAGGGTCATGAGATCACACAGGCTCTCCTCTTTCCCTGTCCTGTAATGTGGCCTAACAAGGGTTCACAGTAAACTGATTCATTCCATCAGGGTCAAACCAGGGCATTCAGTATGGCACATCTCACACATGTCTAAACATTGCTGCCACTGACATATATTGTGGTTTAAGTTTAAGTGGTTATGGAGTGCATTAAGCACTCAGAGGTTTAGCTGGACTTTTTTTCTAGTGGAAGTATATGACTGATTGAACTTTTCCATACTGGCACAAACACATATTGAGGGAATCCTGAGAGCGAAGGTCCACAAGAGCATATTATGTTGACCTTTTCCCTTGAGGCATCAGCCTCAGTAACCTGATCCCGGTTCAGATACAAAGCTGCACAAATAGAGTCCTTCTTATTTCATTAAAACATATATTCTCAGTCATTTTCCCCCTTTTAAAAAGCACTATTATATTTCAACTTTTGTTAATATAATGCATCGTCAACAGATTTCTTTTTTCAGTACACTGAAAAAAAATGATGCTTTGGTCCAATTTTGAAAGAAACATTAATTTGTCAAAAAATCTGTAAAAATGTACGCCAATATGTTTTCCGCACATCAGCACACTGTAAGACTACTGTAATATGAAATACTGCACAGCAAAAAAAATATTTTTAGATTATTGGAGTACGTTTTACAAGAAAATACTATTTAAGTCTTTCATTTTTTCCCAGTGTGCCTAATATTGTTTCTTTTTCTTTTTGATTTTATTATTATTTTTTCTTTCCTGTGGGGATTATTTGCTTTTAGACAAATTGAATAAAAAGGTTTTAAACCGGAAACCATGATTTTAATGTGACACAGCCACTCTATCTAAACAGAATTGAGCAATAATAATGGCATGTCCATTACTCTGGAAATTTTATGTCACTTGAAGTATGAAGGACTATAATAAATGAGATTAAAGACCATTTTTCTCTGATGCTGCCATAAACATAGACAACGTGGGATGATGCAGTCCAAGAATGTCCAAAAATAAAATAACCCTTGACATTTGGGCACTAAACAAAGTAAATTTTGAATTATTTCAGCAGATTTCCGCACATCTGACCTCATCTGAACCGATGCATCAGCTGGACCAGAAAGATGCTCTCGGACTGTTTTTAACAGGGATTGCATGCAATTTATGGGGTTACCATGAGAATTTGCTCTTATATACAAAGCCACGTGTTAGATCTTTCCTGTGGTACCACAGATCCAGTAACCCAGTGTTTTCATGTCCATTAGTTTTCTTTTTAAATATTGTTTTAGGATTAACATTGTTTGCTTGCTAAATTGTTTTCTGGCTTCAGTTAACCAGATCTTGGAAGCAGGAAGTAATGCCAGACAGTAAGGAGACCACTGGTACCCCAAGGAGAGTGGAAAAACACACTTAATTGTTTCCCTTTAAGGTAACCCATTCCCCATTCCCCATTCCAGTGGCTTGATATGGAAAGCTGCAGTGATACAGGATGCTGCATGGGCATTTTTCAATCCATTAAAAATTATTCTGTTGACACCCGAGTGTTGAATCAACAATGGAAAGAACGAATAATTCAAAAAGAAAAGACAAAATGTGAAAAGGGCACTGAGAAATCAATGGAGCTTCAAAGGAGTGGTCACACTAAATTAGCACACAATGGGATTGATATCAAATGGAATGTAAAAATTCCACTTTCACTCTTTTTTGTTTACTGGGCATCTGAAACATTGAGGTATCAAAATTCAAAGGGCAAATGGGTATTCCTTCTCCCTCTGGAGGTTTCAGAGCAAAGGAATGTGCTCTTCCCTGGATGAAGCCGAGCTGAACATTAAACACTAGGCCCCATGGCAACTCCTGGACATGGCCATAAAAAGTAATAGAAGAAACAGACCTCAGCAAGGTAATGTGTGGTATTTCATTTCTGACATGAAATAACAAATACAAAATAGTGAGTAAATTAGACTGTCAGTCAATATTGAGTCTTTTTTTTTTACTAAAGATTAAACACTTTTTATTGGAGATTTTCTTGTTTGTTGACAATGTATTAAACAGATGTCATTCAGTGAAATGCTATTAACATCAGATAAGAATTGTAGACTGGATTTGTATTGTTTAAAATATCAAAACCTGTGGAAACAAGAAAGATTTATGTTTATTATGTATGAAAAGGGAGATTGAAGTAACAGATTGAGGGGTTTGTTGCAAAAGGTTTCTAATAGTTCTCCAGAGGATGTCTATATGATCAAAATGTTTGAGTCTTTCCTCTTTGAACCTAGAATCAAATCAAAGAGTCTTTCAACATGTGATTATAGCAGGTAAGTTATTCACATCTAACAGGCAACTTTGGCTGCTAATGCCTTGAAACATTAGCAAAAAAAAGCAAAAAAAAAAAAAAAAAAACACTATAAAATATTCCATTTCAAATTATTTCAGTATTCAAAAATTCTAAATAATATAATGGAATGTTCCCTTTAATGTTGCCTTTAATGTCCACATAACCCAAAAAAAAAAAAAAAAAGGTTTTTTAAATATTCAAATAGTGGATATTCTGAATGTTCAGAGAACGTTCAGAAATGATCTCATCACAATTTAATTGGAATGTCAGCAAAACATTCTAAGAACATATTTTTGTTACCTGGGTTCATGTTTTAAACAACTAAAGAGCAAAGTCTGCCTTGTTTTTAATGTGTATATTTGCTTATACACACACACACACATACACACACACACACCAACACACACACACACACACACACAGTTGAACATGATAGTGTGCACAAACACAGGCGTTTAAGTTTAGACATCTAATCAAAATAAAATGTTTGATTCAGTTGCTGCAATAGCTGGAAAAGTGCAAAAGACTGATTTAAACATATGATTTAGAGATTGATGTCCAAACATGTTTGCCAGGCTGTACGTATGATATGATATTTGATGTGGCAGGCATCTGCATCATAAAGGTCTACTGTAACATGCTGCATCCTGGATCCCTGCTGGTTTTATACAAGGAGAGCAAATCGAGATCAAAAAATAACCCCATTATGGTTTAGGTAAAACTCAGTAGACGTTCCTGTTATTCAATAAACTTCAAAAACAAAGTTGAAATATAAAAGTAAGGCTTTAATGCACATGCAGCGCAACAAGTGAAAATCCCTCCTTAAGCCACTCAGGAGGAATCACCTCTCTAAATACCACACAGCTAATGGAGCATCGGCCAGTCTAGAGGATATGAGGAGCGGTCATTAACCACCACTGCTAGATTTATAGGGTAACCCCAGAATAGACCACGTGCCAGTCCTACTGTAAAACAAAATAAGAAGGAATAGCCTGTCCAAACATGGGAAGAAACCTACTATCTCCTGCCTTTGACACAATGCTTATTTTAGATCAACTCTTGGACTTTTGGCACAATCTGCTGTATCAACATTATTTAATTATGAGTTCCTCACTTATTTATTAGTTTACAATAGTGGATTTGATTATGTAACTAGCCGCATAACTCCCACACAAGATTAAAAATGCTTAAAAAATGTAACCGATGGAATTAAATGTTGTTTTTAAATGTCCAAGAGAAATATCAAGTGTTTATTGTCCCATTTCTTCAACTGGATTGGAAACTTGACCTCTTTATAGTACAATTAAATGCTTATTGGAAACACATTTGAAAGAAAAGTGTTGCAGTAAGGCATGCTGTAATGAATTAGATGTACAAATGCCATTTGTGCTGCTTTTGTAGGGGAAATAGAAGAAAAGATAAAGAGTTTTCTGTCTTTTGGGGTATTTAAATGTCAGGATAATAAAATAAAATAATAAAAAGATATTGTATCCAGTTTTGGAAGTAAGTGCCAATGTTTTGAAAAGCCTAAGCACACCTAAACCAGACATAACTGGTTTATTAATGCTGAAATTAAGAGTGCTTTTATAGTATTTTGATGTTCCAAACATATGACTGTTCAAGTGAGATGGGAGATATTTTGGTGACGTTTATCAGGCAATAGCCTATTATATTTCTAGAATAGGTGTGTTTCTTTCTTGTAATTCATTCTTCAGTCTTTAGAGGTCAGAATTGAGGTTAATTACACACAGCAAGTAAGCAAACCAACAAATTTGAACAAAAAATTGCTACAATACCCCATGTTGTTTAAGAATTCTACTAGTACAATCAAAATATGGTGAATTATTAATGTATCTTAAATGCTGGGTTAAAAACAACCCAATGTTTTATTTATTTATTTATTTATTTTTATTTTATTTTTTTTAATTTTTTTTTTTAAATGCACTGCTGGGTAAATACAAGACACAACACATGCTGGTTTGCTTATTTTACTCAGCAGGGGTAAAGATTTAACTCATATGGCAACTCATATTCACTGAATGTTGATCAGCTAAATTTACCTGGTTATTGCATTTATTTTTACTTAAAGAAAAATTTACATTTACATTTACATTTAGTCATTTTGCAGACCCTTTTTATTTTTAATGATACTGTACTTTTACATACTCAAGAATAGGCTATATTGAAAAGGCTAAATTTAGGCTATATACTATACAGTCAAACCAAAAATGATATAATTTTTGATATTTTTTTACTAGTGGGTGCAGGACACTATAGTTCATTTAAGTAAGTGAGGATAGCAAAATAAAGTAAACTGTGACATATTATACCCAAAAATTCTTGATAAAAAATTGGGACCAAAAATTTGATTTGACACTTTGACCTGACCATGTTTTGTTACATATCTTTCTATTAAGGTTATCTGACATTATCAAGATGAATTTGTTCTGACACAGTTTAGCTCTTGAGTTCTTGTCATATTTTATTACCATTTTCTAAACTATAGCAAATAAACTGCGATAATGTGAGAAATTTTGAAGGTGTCTGAATAAGTTTTGGTTTGACTGTATACACTTAATTTTGCTTTCATTTTACACTCACTTGCTTTACGCACAGTTACGTTGGTTTAACTATATTAAATAATTACAGTAGCATAACATAGGCTATTTACAGTATATTAGCCTATTACAAATAAAAACTTGAACAGTGAGTTATTCTATGTGTTATACTCCAATAATATGCACCAGAGCTTTATCATGGTATCAGAATGTTAATTTGTGAGTGTGTGAGTGAAAGTGTCGTGTTTCTGGTCGTCTGAACTGAAGCCCCTCCCTGAGCACCGGGGTCTCGGTATTTAAGCCGGACTCAGGCGCACGCAGGACTCTGGAGCGCGTGTGCAGGGACGCGAGATGAAGCGCTTAACTTTGTTTGCTCTGGCTATCACCCTAATCGCTACAGTTTTCGCCGCGAAAACCCCGTATCAAGCGGTTCTTCAGCACAGCAAGATAAGAGGAAGACCTCATGGGTAAGGGCTGTGATCACACTTGGGTCTTTCATTGATTATATTGACAGATAGCTATTGTGTGCACTAAATTTGATTTAAAACACAAATAAAGGCCCTATGGTTTATATGCAACCCTACTGATCATTTTCCCAACATCAATGAAAACTTTTTCTTCTTCAGTCCTGCAGCATGCATTGAGCATTTGGTGAATGTTAGGAGCATTTAAAGAAGGCTGTGTTGATATGATTTGTCTTGCAGCCCCAATGTTTGTGCTATGCAGAAGATTCAAGGAACGGATAAGAAGTACTTCACCAACTGCAAGCAATGGTATCACCGCAAAATATGTGGCAAACCAACGTGAGTTACCACAGATATCTTAATATTGAAACTGAAATGATCTATGTATCTATCTATGTGTCTATCTATCTATTGGTCTGTCTAACAGGATAACAGCATTTTGCAAATATATTATTTTACTGTGCCGAAAGTATGAACCAGTGTACTGGATTCAATCAATATTTCTTCTTAGATAAAATACCATTGTCTTTTTAAGTTGCAGAGGAAAAACTCTCTCAGGACATAACTAGATGGAAAATGTTTCACCAGTTGTCATGCAAGAGTCTTTTTCCCACATTTATGCAACTAGATTAAAATTTATTACTGACTTTTTCATCTAAACTACCTGAATGTGCTGAGATATATATGCGAATAAACTTATATTGAAAAATAAAAGATTGTAATCACCTTTCCAACTGTAAGGAATTTAAACTGCAACATCTACGTGCTTTGAAGAGCAGGACAGGTTGTCATAAATGATGATTATTACCCTGTGTGGGAGGATTCATCAACTTTGGTGAAGCATTTTCTAAAATAATAACCCTCCTGAAGAGGAAATGTCTTGTTAATGACTTTAACTATAGATTTTCTACAAGCTTTTGCATGTTGACCACTTTGACATCTTTCAGTCACTATTATTCATCAGCTTTGTAGCTTATAAAGTTATAATTTTACATAGTATACTCATGAAGCACTTTTCTTTTGTATCTAGCATCTATATAGTGGAAAAATGAACAGGGTATTTGAGTTCAAGTTGACAGTAGATATAGAAGAACATTGTGTAGTAATGGTTACCATATGTCTCTTGGTAATTGTCTCTTGGGGTTAAATTGCCTAACATCCTGAACAGTGCATTAATGCGAGGCTGACAAATCTGAGTGCCGTTCTGTCTGAAAGCTCTTCAGTGCACTAAGACCTGGATCACAATTACAACTTGTAGCAACACTGTTTGATTGACATCCACTTGATGTCCCCAGAGGGGGAAAAGGTGTTATTGGTTAGGCTACATGAACATTCCACAGACAAATATATTAGAGTTCAGGAGGATCGGCATATTCAGTTCTACAATGCAGAAATTAAAAGATAAATAAAATCACAGATTTAAGAAGGGTGTAAATGAAAATGACATTTTGGCACAGTACATCCAATGGTGGATGCTTATTAAGTATGCTGGAATCTGGAATGGAGTCTGGAATGTTTATTTGTGTCTTGATTTGGAGACATTATGTAACTGATTAATGTTGCTTACATAAGGTACACCAACAAGTGTTGGGGGTTGTTTAGTGTGCAGATGTTTTTGAATATCCCAGTGTATTCTGGTTTGGTGATACTTTGTGATACCCTATATCATGCATATTTACTATATTTACATATTTACACTATAAACTGTAAAATTGTGAAATATTATTAGAATTTAAAATAACCATTTGAATGTATTTTAAAATGTAATTTATTCCTGTGATGCAAAGCTGAATTTTCATCATTATTATTCCAGTCTTCAGTGTCACATGATCCTTCAGAAATCATTCTAATATGCTGATTTGCTGTTCTAGAAACTTTTCTTTATTATTATCAATGTTTGAAAAAGTTGTGCTGCATTATATATTTATAGAAACTGAAAAAATTCTATTTTTTATTTTGTAAAATTGTCGGTACCTCTTTTGATCAATTTAATGCATCCTTACTGAATAAGAGTATTTGTTTTTTCCAAAAAAATTCAAAAAAAGGTCTTAACGATCCCAAACTTTTGAATGGTAGTGTACATAAAAAATTCAATGTTGTGGGAGAGTGAAAAGATTTGTTTTTTGTCTTTTTTTGCCCCATTTTGTCTTTTAATTAATTGATTTTGCCTGTTATTAGTCACACATTTAGTTTTTTTTTTTTTTCTTTCAAATGCTGTCTGGCAATTCTGCTCAAGAACAAGATTTAAAATCTCACAGCGGAATCTTGAAACACAGAAGGACTTGTTTTATTCATCTTCCCATGTTTAAACAGAGTTTCTTTCATAGCCGTTCTCAAGAAAGCAAGAAGGAAGTCAGAGTTGCTGTGGGTGCTTGGATGCTTTTAGGAAATGACTTCAGTTGGGACTCCTGAAAGTCTTATATCCCCAAACACACACAAATCATTGAGACCAGGTCTCAAGGAGTTTTCCGTTCGCTCTCATGTCTGTGAGAAAAAAATGTTGAGCCTTGCGGTGAAAGGATGTACCTTATTCAGGAAAGCCCAAGGTTGGGTTCTGTGACACTGAAGTTGACTTGATTTACAGAGTTTCTTTGGGGTTTGGAAGTTTGGGGTTGGAGGAATTTTGTGGGAACAGTTGCACTCTTTGTATGGTTGGTTCATAAAGGTCAGTGCTGTGGAACAGGATGTTTCCAGGTCACTTGAGGAGAGACCAATAACTTTTTTTACAAATTACTCCCTAGTGCTCTGTTTTTGCTAGCCACCTGGTTCAGGCACTTTATTTTCACAGAAATATTTTTTGCTGAATATCAGTGATTATAATAGTTATATTGATATATAATGGTGCTAATATGATTGGATTATTTTAGCAAACCTTTAAAATATGGTAACCATTTTGTCTTGTCTTTGTCTTTTGCCTTGTCTTCAGTTTAAGAAGAAGTTATATTAGAGAAATTATATTGTCACTTCTGATATAAGGAAGTGAGACGTTTGAGAAGATGCATAATGATGAATCAGCTGACCACCCATACGCTAAATATAGATTTCAACATAGTTGAAACACAGTTTTCACAATGTTTCTTGGAACCTCTTGTCTCACCACTTGAAAGTGCACAATATGTAACTTATGCGCCCTTGCTGTTTATTTTGTCAGAAATCCATGGCTACCATCTTTGCTTATGTTGGCAAAGGATAAACAGGAGTTGAGTTACCATCTGTTTTGATAATCAGTTCAATCTGCTTTCCTCTTCCATGTGTTTTACAAGTCTGTCCCATGCCTGAATGTTAGGATTGTTGCTTTTGTTTAGATTTACCTTCTAGTTTTCCACTTTATCACCGTCTAAGATGCTGTGGGTTGCTCAAGATAGTATGTTAACAATTTGTTGAGATTGGTATGTCAACAACCTTTAAAAAATATAACTCAAATTCCTCCGTCTCTAAATTTTTCATCAAAGTATCCTCAAGTGTTCTTCGCCAAAATATGTTATGTCAAAGAACAGTCAGTCATGATATGGGAAGAAAAAGAAATATGCAATAGTAAATTCTTATGTTGCGTAAGTATATAGTTAAAATAAGCAGAAATATATATATTTTCATTCAAATCTATAGACTAGTAATGGCTTCAAAATGGATTTAGTAGTCATTATTTAGTCTCAGTACAAGCGCTGTATCATTGTAAAACCCGAATTTACCCTCATGAAATAATGCAACGTTTATTTCTTGGAAAAACAAACCTTATTAGTAGAGAGCTAGTAATAGTGAACTGGTAAAAAGTGATTATGCATATACATAATAACTGCATTAGTAATAGATCATAACATTTTTCAGAAAAGGAAACGTCTAAGGAAAGCTAGACGTCAATCTTCAGTATCCCAATTACTGTACCTTTGCATGGTGGTTCCTAGGAATTTCGCATTGTTTTTATTGGCAGGACTGCTGGTCTTAGAGTTTCCTCTCAGGAGTTTCCCTGGCCCATACCGTACCTCTGGATTCTTCAGCTACCAAAGGAAATTAGATTTTATGACCCTCTAAGACCAACTCGAGCACAGACCTTATTTATTATGGAAATACCTGGCACTAAATAAAAAGAAGTACAATATAGCTTAAGCCATGCACTTTAAAATGCATCGAGGAGTGTGTTGGTTGTCACAGCCCTTCAGCCCTCGCAGTAATAAAGAGAGAAATATAGACCTGATTTCCTGCAGAAGTTCCTGAAGAACTCCCATTTCTGATGGGATCTGTATAGAATCTTCTATGAAACCCAATGAAGTGATGTTTTTTATCATTTCTTTGTAGGGTGGTAAGCTATGAGTGCTGTCCTGGCTATGAGAAGGTGATTGGAGAAAAAGGCTGTCCAGCAGGTACGTAATTATAGATTGTGTGCATGAAAAGAGGTTTGTTATTATATGGGCCATTCTACAGAATTGATCCAAATTGCTGTCCCACAACCAAAAAACACATTTAAAAAGCATTTAAGTATTCAAATCTTAGATGTTTACTAAGATCCTTCTATTATCTATTGAAACCCACAATAATATTTAAAAATATTAGTAAGCTTAGTATATATAAAATCATCATTTATTGGGTACTTTCAATTGGGAGGTGGCTGTCCCGAACCCTAACCCCTAAATTTCAACTTATGAAAATGATATTGAAATATTTTTTGTATTTTTTTTATTGTTGTTTTTAAGAGTATCTTTTTGATTCTTTTAAAAAGTGAAGCTCAAAAAGAAAAAGAAAAAATAATTCTTTGTAAATTATAAAAAATTATGTAAAAAAAAAAATGTGTCCCGCATTTTCATGTCACTACCAAAACAGTGGTAAAAAATTTAATTTTTATTGATCTACCTCTGAAAAAATTGTAATAAAATAGCAAAAAATATATATTTACAATGTAGATGTAAGCAAAATCTTAATAGGTCAAAATAACCCTTCTAATTAAATTATTATTACTGTGTTTCGGTAGTGACAAATTTGGGGAGAGGACAAATATTCCAAAACTTTCTGAAAATACAATATGAGAATTAACTGCACAGTTACTAGAAATGTGTACCTTGGATATTATACCATTTGCATACATACACATTTTTTGGAAAAAAAGACTTTTTTTTCAAGACGTTTCCAACTCTGACTTTGGACCAATTCTGTAGAATGGCCCATATAACAATAAAAATTGGATTTATTTTTCAAAGCACTACCTCTGGTGAACATCTATAAAACCCTGGGTGTGGTTGGAGCCACTACTACCAAGATGTACTCTGAAAGAGCGAAATTGCAGGAGGAGATTGAAGGTCCCGGCAGCTTTACATTCTTTGCTCCAAGCAATGAGGCTTGGGCTGCACTTCCCACTGTGAGTTCCCACTAGTGCATCTCCATAGATCATGTAGAGGAAATAAGAAATAATGACAGTTTCCTGTCATTTTAGGCAATCCAGAGTTCCCAAAAATCATTATGACCAGTAAAAATATCAAGATAAGCTCAATGTCATTTCAAAATGTGCTGTAGGAAATTCTGGATGCCCTTGTGAGCAACGTCAACATTGAACTCCTCAACGCTCTGCACTACCACATGATCAACAAACGCTTGACTTCTGACGATCTTAAGCATGGCACTTCGTTCCCCTCCATGTATCAGGACTTTGATGTTCACATCCACCATTATTCTAATGGAGTAAGTCCAGTTTGGTTGAAACCGAACCAACAAGAGAAGGAAGTCTTGTTTAGATTTTCTCACTGGAAATATGTTGTTTACTTAATTTATGCTGTTATTTAATGCTGTTAAGATTTGTGTCAACTAGTGTTTGTTCCAAATGATTTGCTGTGAGGTTTTGTGTACATTACCAATCATATGTTTTGTTGCAGGTTGTGACAGTGAACTGTGCAAGGCTTGTGAAGACAGACCAGCATGCCACCAATGGAATAGTGCATGTTGTTGACAGAGTCATCACTGCCATTACCAATAATGTCAACTCTTTGATTGACACTGATGATGACCTGGACACTCTACGGGTAGATCTTATATCGTTATTGAGGGAATTTGCTAGTTTTTAATAGTATAAATAGTGCAAAGTCCATTGAATGACTTTCTTTGCTTTTCATTTAGACTGCGGTTGCTGCCGCTGGCCTTACCAATCTGTTGGAGAACGAAGGTTCCTACACCATCTTTGCTCCAACCAATGAAGCCTTTGAGAAGATTCCTCCAGATACACTGACCAGAATTTTGGGAGACCCTGTTGCTCTCAAAGGTACTTTTTCTTTTCTTCAGCATGAAGCAATTTTCATTTTACTTCCACAATGCAATGCACTTTTGAGTGAAACTGGATATTCAATGAGAAAGAATGGTGCGTGGGATTTAATTTTATACATTGGGAATTGACTGGATTGTGAAAAGTAGGAGTTTGTACATAGCAGAATGGAGCCAGGTGGTTGGAAGAAGCCACTGAAAAGTAAGAGGGATTTATTCGTAATGTCAGCCAAGCAGGAATATCATTTCAGAATCCAAGCAAGCTATTAGACTGTGCTAAAAGATTATGAAGACAAACGTTTGGTTAGGAATAATGCGCACTTGTGAATCATGCAAAATAAGAACAGAAACATCCAGAAAAAATAGGAACTATTTGTTTCATGTTGGGTTTGAGTTCATGTAAGTGTAACCCAATAAACTTCCCAGATGTTGCAACAACAGTTTGTTTTTTTGTTTCCACAAAAGTTGTCATGGTTTCTCCAGTAGCACAGTTGATGTTGTCATCTGGTCATCATTTTTTGGTCTCCATCCACTTTAGATCTGCTGAATTACCACATTCTGAAGAACTTGCACTGCTCTGAGTCCATTGTGGCTGGAACACCTCTGGAGACCCTGCAGGGCACTGTGCTGGAAGTCGGCTGCGATGGCAATGACATGACCATCAACGGCAAAGCCATCATCACGCAGAAAGATAAGCTTGGAACCAATGGAGTCATTCACTACGTCAATGAACTCCTCATCCCTGACTCAGGTTTGATCTTTAGAAGATCTTAGGGCCAGATTTACTAAACAGGGCAAATTAGCTTGATTTACTGACAATGCACGAAATAAAGAACACAGACACAGCCAGATCATTTCCATAATGACCAATGTAATCTACCAAGAGCAGCGCAAATTAGCATCTGGTTTAAGATATGCTTTTTTGGGCATTAAATTATGGCACAAAAACCAGCAAAATGACTAGCTCAAACCTTAGTAAAACTTGCGTGATTCATTTAAATGCTCTCCTACCATAAATTTTGCTTCTGAAAGGGAAACTCAAACAAATGCATATGCAAATAAGGTCTGGTCTGGAAAAATAACTCTGTCCATGGCTTTTCAGCGCTAGCTTTTCACTGCATGCCTTTATTAAATCCTGACAGTAGTTTTTTAATGCCAAAAGAGGCATTACAATCTGTAAATCTGTTAGTAAATCTGGCCGAAATGTCAATGTCATAACACAATTTTTTTATCTGTTAATTTATTAAAAAATTATAAATATATTAAAAATGCAATTCATACATACAATGATTTCATTACATATATTCTATTATATACTTTATGTATATTTCTATATATTCATTTCTAAATTAATTCATGCTGATTTATTTAGTTATTTTTTATTTTTTTATTGTTTTTATTTATTTATTTATTTTTTTGAGGGCATAAAATCAGATAATTGGACCTTTTTATATTATTCTGTTCTGATAATTTATGATGATACAAAAAGTTAAAAAGTTAGCAATACGTGATATATGTACATTTAAATATTTAAATTTAAGCTTTTGCTGAAAATGGAATTAAAGTTTCTATATATACACACTAAACATTTATTTTTTTGTTTTGGACACTCTTGTTTGTAATTGATATTCTAACCGTTTTTAATTGTAAACATTTTTAATGCTTTACTGTGTTTTTTTTGTTTTGTTTTTGTTTTTTTAGCCAAGACCCTCCTGGAGCTTGCAGAGGGATCCGTTGTTGCTACAGCCTCCAAGCTTTTTAAAGATGCTGGTCTTACTGATCATCTCATTGGCTCTGAGGCTGTGACTTTATTAGCTCCACTGAACGATGCTTTCAAAGGTCGGAGCACTCCATTTTCTTTAAGCTGCTGCAGCAATCGAGCCTTAAGAAACTCTGAAATAACTGTAATTGTGTAATTTGCGTGCAGACAAGAGTTTGGCCATGACACCCGACCTGAAGAAACTGCTGAGAAACCACATTCTCAAGGAGAAGTTTTCCTCTAAGAGTCTTTACCATGGGCAAGAGTTGGAGACCCTTGGTGGATTGAAACTTAGAGTGTTTGTGTTCAGAAATGTAAGTATTAAATGAAACATATGGGAATAATTCAACAGAAACCCAAATCCTGGCAGCTATTTTTAAATGAAACATTTATATCTATCTATACTGAACAAAATCCTATAACAACAGATCAATACTTTTCATTTTCATGACAATGGTGAAGGAAATAAATCCATCTTGATTAGATCTTGCATTATGAAACTCCCCATTTCCCATCCCAATCCATCAAACACACATAAGAGCCATGTTTTTTTATTTCGAGCAATGTTGTAGCTGGCAGTGAGGCTGGTAGAGTTCAGTCTGCGCTCTCACATTTCTGCTTTGTAATGGAATTCACAGACCACTGGAAACCTCTCCTTTGGATCACCTTAACGTTTTCCACAGCCCACTTCATGCATCATCTGTCTTGTGAGAAAAGAGAGCTTTGAAACAATGTGCTGATCTGTATAACCAATAACCTTAACACTTTCACTTTGCAGAACCTGTGCATTGAGAATGCCTGCATTGCCGCACATGACAAAAATGGCCGCTATGCAAATATGTTCATCGTTGACAAGATCTTGGCACCCCCTATGGGATCTGTCATGGATGTCCTGAAGGCAGATGATCGTTTCAGGTAAGCACAGTGACAAAAATCCTCACAGTGATGTCTTAAAGGGATATTTAAATAAATTCTGGCATTATTTTCTCGCCCGAATGTCATTCCAAACCAGTATGACTTTCATTTCAAGTGTGAATGGCATTTGGTCAGAAGATAAATACAAACAAATGGCGTTTGGTGTCAAAAGGCACCGGCAAACCAAACCTATTGAGTGATATAATGTAATTTTATGATGTTTTTACTGTGTTTTTTGGAGCTTGACAACCCAAATGCCATTTGCTTTCCATTATATGGAAACAAGACAAAATTTGTAAATTCACCTTTTGTATTCCACACAAGACATAAAGCTGTATGGTTTGGAACAATGTTATTTTAGTATCACTGAGATACTATTATAGTTTTTGTTAATATATTGATTCAGTTTTTATTTCTATATTTTCCGTTTTTTATTTTTAGTTAAAGTTTTAGTAATTTTGTTGTCTATTTTTGTATTTTTTTAAATATGTATATATTTTATTCCATATTATTAATTTATTCTATATTTATAAATTCCTATATCAGTTTTAGCTTTAGTTATTTTAGTATGTTTTTTTAGTAAGTGACACTAAATTGAAAACTAAATTTCAGTTAAACTGAATATATATTATTTATTATTTCATTCTTATTTAGTATTATTTCTTTATATATTATCTCAGTTAACATTTACTTTATTTCAAGTAAAGAATTATTTTTTATTGTTTTAGTTTTAGTTAAAAATAACCTTGGTTTGGAATGACATGTTTTCAACTAAATGATGACAAGATTTTTAATTTACTTTAAATAAGGTGCTTATGACTATTTAAGCCAATCTAGGTATTTGAGAGTACAAAAGATTTAACCTCACATCAGTGGTGATTTAACCAAAATGCCCTATAAAAACCTAGAAGAAAATGTTTTCCACCATAAAGGGCGTAATTGTTTTCACAGCCTTATTGAAAGGGAATTTGTGGGAATTTGTGGCTTTCTCAACCACATTCAGTGTCAGTCTCTCAAAACGTTTTTCGTAATGATCATGTACTTGCATGTTCAAACTCGAGGCTGTAATTTCTTCAGATTTCTAATGACCTGGGTGGAATTTGAGCTGTCAGTCTAACTGTCTTTTGTCGCCTAAAGATACACTCCTAATAATGTTCATTAATGAACTCTCTTCTGTACAGCACTTTGGTTGGCACCATTCAGAGAGCAGGCCTGACCGAGCTCCTGAACAAAAAAGGGACCTACACCTTGTTCGCCCCCACCAATGCTGCTTTCAGTGCAATGCCCCCTGCTGACCTCAACAAACTCATGAGTAATGTCTCCTATGTCACCATATGTGTTAGAAAAGCAGATGTTCAGTGCATGATTGCACACTAACTAGTCAGATTTGCTACTATGGGAATTCTGTAATCAGTATAATTGTCTGTGGATGTGCAGAATATACCTACATCTGTTGTTTCCCTTCTATTTTGTACATAGGAGACCCCAAGGAGCTGGCAAACCTTCTGAGGTACCACATTGGTGAAGAGTTCCTGGTCAGCGGCGCTGTGACCTCACATACCAGAATGAAGCCCCTGACAGGAGATAAACTGGAGTTAGGCACTGTCAGTACTCAGCAATCATTTTTTTGCTTATTTTTGAGTCAAGAAATGCTTTTTAGTTTCTGTGTCTTTAATAGAAGTGGAATCTAGGCCAACATATTGGTGCACTGCCATTCAAAAGTCTGGGGTTGGTATGTTTTTGAAAGAAGTCTCTTGTGTTCAACAAGTCTGCATTTATTTGATCTAAAATAGAGTAAAATCAGTAATATTATGAAATATTATTACATTATAAAATAACTGACAAAACATCTGGGTTTAAAATTAATCATTTAATTTATTCCAGAATTTTCAGCATCATTACTCCAGTCTTCAGTGTCACATGATCCTTCAGAAATCCTTCTAATATGCTAATTTGCTGCTCAAGAATCAGTTATTTTTATTTTCAATGTTGAAAACAGGTGTGCTACTTAATATTTATGTGTTTTTTAAGGATTTTTTGTTCAATAGAAAGTTAAAATAGAAACAATTTGTAACATAAATGTTATAAATGTCTTTACTGTTAAAATTAATAGCATTCATTTCTTTGTTTTTTTTTTTAATCTTACTGACCCCAAACTTTTGAATGATATTGTATATTTATATGCTCAGTTCACCCAAAAATTTTAATTTCTGTCATTATTTACTCACTGTCATGTCATTTCAAATATATGCAGAACACACACAAAAAATCATTTATATAGAAACTTCTCATAGAAGATTCGTCACTCTTAACTGGCGTTCTGTGGAAAAGTTCATTTAAAGATTCTTTAAAATTCATCTTTTGTGTTCTATAGAAAAAAATAACATGAGTTTTAAATGACGTAAGTGTGAGTAATTTTTGTCAGAATATTCATTTGTGGGTGAAATGTTTCTTTAATCTGATTTCATCTGATAATTCTTACATTTCATTCTAATTTTTTCTCTCTTTCAGCTTAACTCCACCGTATACGTGAACAGGGTGCCTGTTGTTGAGACTGATCTGATGGCCACCAATGGAGTTGTACATGCTGTTGATGTAATCATAAAACCACTGCGTAAGCCACAAACCAGTTTTTCTTAAACATTATGATAAAAGCAATATCTTATTTCAGAGCTTCATAACAGTGTGACGTGCCACTCTGCTTTAGCTCCTAAAACTGTGAGTGACCAGGCTGAAGGCTCAACGATCAGACACGCTTCTGCTGTGAGGGTTAGTATGTCATAAACCATTATTTACCAATAGATCAGTGCTTATATTTAATTGCTTGCTAGTTTTTTGTACATATTTTTGTGCTTGAATTGTCAAAATAAATGAAATATATCTTCTTCTCAATTTTTGATCCCAGGCTGGGACTCAAGTAATGAAAAATGGTATATATGCATTGCAACTTTTTTCCACATAAATGCAATTAACAAACTGTCTCAGATATATTTCATAATTTGCATGTGATTTCACAAAAAAAAATGAAAGAGAAAAATAAAATCTTAATTTATTTCTTGCCGCATTACAGATGTTCTCTTCCAGAGGGTCTTGAGAAGTCAGAGCAGCAAAACAATGCCTCGTGTCCAGTAAACATAACTCTTCTAAGTAAAACTGTAGTTCATTTTAACCCCCACCACTTCAAAAGGATGGAAACACACAGTGGAGAGATAATTAAAAGCTAAGAAAATCCAGACAACAAAGTACATAATGCTGAAAATGGAAAACAGTTCAGCATTGCAAGATTGTGACTTTTTTCATGTGCCAAATACCCTTGGATGAAGAGCAATGATTTCTAAATATCACAAATCGATGACAGCAATTTGTTATGGCACTTCATGTGTTTTGGATATTCATTCGACTTCTGTTTTGGAATTTCAGTCTGAATTATTTGAATCAGATGTTGGTTCACGACTTTTTGTTAACATTTTGTATTTCTTTTTATTGTTGTTGTAATGATTTGGTTGTTGTATTTGATATACATGTAGCATGTTTGCATGGTTTAAGCTGGAACAAATGCTATTTGGGCACATAAAAAAACACAGACCAAATTTATGTCTTCATTTCCCATGGCCTATAAATGTAAACTTCTGCAGATTATTTGTTATATTATACCAAAGATGTTTTGTGAAGAACCAAAGATCACTGTCTGCATATTTCGTTATAAAAATTACCATTTTGTAGCCACAGAGTTATAGTTTACATATAACTAGCCAGTGCCCTTGAATGTAGTTTGCTCTGTCTGTTACAAGCCAATTTGTTAGTTCACTGAGCTGAATTCACAATGTGGTGGATTGTCATAATGTGGTGATTAATGTGTAGCAATTAAAAGGCTCACTCAGATGATAATTTAAAAGTCTGCTTGTTCCCGTTATTCATGACTAAATAATTTCTCCAGATTCCCTGTTTCTTGCTTTAAGTTCCCCTGCAGTCACTAATTTTATCCCTTAAACCTCATATTTGATAAAGTGACATACGTTTTTCCCCATGAAAATATTTTTTCTTGCCTTAAAATTGCATTTAAAAAAGCCAAGTATAGGCCTTATTAAACATGCGGGGTTCTATACACTTTTTTTTGTTTGTTTTATTTTTATATTTCTAGCACTAGTACATGCATTTACACTGCACTTACAAATTGCATAAATAATGTTATGAGATTAATGTTTTAAATATAAAAATATTTTAAAAAAAAATGATACTTTTAAATATGAAACCAAAATTGGGTGGCGGCAAGCCACTGTCTTAATAAGTGAGTCGCTGAGTCATTTATTCAATCGATTCTTTCAAAAATGACTGATTCATTCAGGAACGAAGTTTATTTATGAATGGATCAGTGAATCATTGATTCTTGTCAAGAGTGAATGACAACATTAGTAGACACTGTTGGATGTGCAGAGAGCAGATTTGCGGATCTAATAGAAATAATTTTAATGTGCATAAGAACTTAGCGATGATGCGTACAGGGCATAGTGATAAAAACATTCAGACCTTTACTGAAAACATTTGGCCCTTCAGCCCCTTTAGCCTGCCCCCCTGATTTGATGGCAGACAAACATCACCAGTCCATCATCCTCCATCTGGAGACAGAAGCCAAAATCACTCTAGTATAGAGATACAGTTTTTTAGGATTAACAGAACTTTAGATAGTTTCTATATAGCCTATGACTAGAGCAACTCTGAATAAACAAAAGAGAGATTTTTCAAACTGCATTTTTGAGACTGTCTTTAGTTCACTGCAGTTTTCAAGAGAAAATGCTCAGTAATGCTGTTGACTGATGATTGGTTTGTCTTTAAACATACTAAAAACAGATAGATATGTACAACATTAAAAACCTGATTGTCACCACAGCAGGTCTTTAAAAGCAAATATTACTTTAAAACCACAGACAGCAGTTATTAAATAGGGCAGTTTGATTCACTTCAGGACCCTGACTTCAAATAGAGATCCAACACAGTACCAAAATTGTTTTTCATACAGAAGTAACAAAAAGTCTTTAAATTGTAATATTGAAATAATATTACTTGAAAAAGTAAATAAATAATCTATCCATGTTCATCAATGTTGTCAGATGTAGGTGGATTTAGTGGGAGGGCCAACTTCATTCTAGAGAGCATCTGATTGGACAAAAATCTGTGTAGTGCAGTATGAGTCGTCTGTATTTTCTTATGTTTTCCTGGATAGAGAAATACTGTAAATTTTGATATCATATATCTGCTAAAGGTGAATTTTGCTAAGAGTTTTTGTTCAGAGGTACGCTAACATGTACAGTAGATGACCTTAAAGCTAAAACACATGGACTAAAAGCAATAAACTTTTATTTTAATTTCATGGGGTCTTTAAAAGTTGTAAAACCTATTTAATTTGCTATCCTAAACTCACAATTATATGGTTCATTGCATTTTATTATTTACATTTAGCACTGTTTTTTTCCCCATACATGACCCTATCAGAACAGACCTGCCATTTTTGGATCCCAGCCAGCCACTGGAATCAAAACGAGACCACCGGAGCTTCTGCAATGACTTTACATGGAAAGATGCCTGTTGTTTAAACCTGCCATTTTGCTTTACTGTGCTTGTTATATCACCGCGTACACACTTAAAACATTTGAGGATGGTAAACAGAGCTTCTGTACCCTGCAGTGGTCCTGGGATGGGATGTCTCAAAGCTGCCCAACAGAGCTGGAGTAGGAAACATATGTGCATAGTACCCTTTCTCAGCTGGGAGCCTGAACGAAACATTCTAACACCATTTTGCTCCCAGAGCAAGACACTGGCAGCCTGTTTTGTGTCGCAGAGGGCAGTGGGGTTTAGTGCTACTGGAACCTGCTGGCAAACACACTGCTTAAGGTACTATTACAGTAGGCATGTAGCAACCAAAGGTCAATGTGCTGAAAAATATTGAAGATACTCTCATCTCAGTTCTCATGCAGTTAAAATCATTACACCACTGCATGGAAACAAATGTCAAGTCTAATAAGGCTACATCTGTATTACATTCAGACTTACACTGTAGGATGCCTGAGACCTTTATAAATAATTTGATGTCTGTTTCCCTTTAGCATCAATCCAGAGTAATCACTTTGACCTTGTAAATTTAAATTATATGATCAGTTTTGGTAAATTGGTTGTTATATCAGTGGTGATCTGCTTTGGACTAAAATGCATAAATCTTGTAAATTTTATTGAAAACAAACTGTCTCCAGTACACCTACACATGGCTATTGTAGGATATCTTTGTCTGTGAAGGACCTTTCTAATGAGAAACACATTGTGCAGCCATTAATGGCTCAACATAATGTGGTTTTTCATTCTCTGTATATCAGAAATGTGCTTCCTGTGGTCACATCTACATTTACTGTATCTATTCAAGTCAAAAAATATTATTTGTCTGATTGATCCTGACTTCATTACGTTACATCATTTTTAAAGGAACAGTTAACCCCAAAATTAAAATTTGATGAAAATGTTCTCATCCTCAGGCCTTCTAAGATGTAGATGAGTTTGTCAGATTTGGAGAGATTTAGGATTACACCACTTGCTCATCAGTGGGCTCTCTGTAGTGAATGGGTGCCGTCAGAATGAGAGTCCAAACAGTTTCATAAAAGCATCACAATAATCCACACCACTCCAGTCCATCAATTAATATCTTGTAAAGCGAAAATCTGCATATTTGCAACAAACACAGCCATTATTAGGATGTTTTTAACTTCAAACTGTTGCTTCCTCGATCCATAATATTTCTGCAGTGAATTTTCTCCAGTAAAAAAAAAAAAAAAAAAATTGCCTTGTCTGAATCAGGAGAGAAATCTGCACAGATAAAGCAAAATCAGTCCAAAACACCTCTAAACAAATATGTGATTGAATTTTGATGTGAGAGGATTGGACAACAGAGGAAGGATTTTTCCCTTGAAGAAGCATTATTATGGACTGATGTACTGGCCAGAAGCAATGGTTTAAAGTTAAAACACCTAATGGATTTTTTATTTTTATTTTTTTTACAAACACACAGCTTTTTGCTTTGTGAGGATTATTTGTTTTGTGATGTTTTTATCATCTGTTTGGACTCCCATTCTGACGGCACCCATTCACTGCAGAGGATCCATTGGTTGTCATGGTGCACACAGCAGGGATGAATGGGGAGACGAAGGTAAACTCAAAATATACAGTCTTTAATAAAATCCAAACAAGACAAGGCAGGGCTGACACACAGGAACACCAGGATTAACGAGTAGACCAGACCAAAATGAATAGAACAGGCAGGAACTAAATACACATGATAATTAACACACACACCTGAAAGAAATCAATAAACAATCAAACTAGACGAGGACAGGAACAGGAAGGACCAAATAAGGGCATAGAGGGGGAAACATACAAGACAAGACAGACAAGACTGTGACATTACTACCCCCTCCCGGAAGGCACGACCCACGCCGTAACAATACCACTGGGGAGGGGGGGTAGGCGCTCTGGAGGCCACTCAGGACAGACACAGACAGGAAGACAGGACAGGGGGCCTCCAGTGCAGAACAGACAGTTCGGGCGCCATGGCAGATCGGGGATCCATGGCGGTGCAGGGAGCACAGGAGGCCATGGCGGAGCAAGGAGCTCAGGAGGCCATGGCAGGTGGTCCTTGTGGCCTTGGCCTCGGTCCCCTCGGTCTGGCCACTACAGCCGGACACACAGGAACAGGAAATTAAAAGAACAGGCAGGAACTAAATACACATGATAATTAACACACACACCTGAAAGAAATCAATAAACAATCAAACTAGACGAGGACAGGAACAGGAAGGACCAAATAAGGGCATAGAGGGGGAAACATACAAGACAAGACAGACAAGACTGTGACATTGGTGAACCAATAATTTTTGGGTGAACTATTCCTTTAAGGGTAAGATCAAGTATAAATAACTCTTGTAATGCAACAACCATTCACACTGTTCACTTTTTACAGTGTATTGATCTTTACTGAGACTTTCTAGCAGAGCAAAAGTATAAATGTTTGGCAACATGAAACTTGCTTGGAAAATGCACAGTGAAGTCAGAGCTACATTCAAACAGTCATTTCATGCTAGTCATAAGTTTCAAATTAAATCTTTATATTGCATGCAGCTGTTCTCCTTTAGCCAGAATGACAGAGCGAGTTTTCATTGATGGAAAGGCTTACAGTAACAAAACCCAGCCAAGCTTCAGTGTTCGTTCAAAAAAGGCAGTGACATAAAAGAGACAAACTGTTTAGATTTCTGAAACTGAAAAGAATAAGTCCTTCTTCTGTCCTTACAGACAGACACAGATGTTTTGGGATCTGGGTGGATGACTTTGACAACATGCATGACCTGCTCTACATATGTTGCCCTCTGATTTGGCCTTTTGCTGTGTGGGCTTGACCCACAATAGCTCTCTTATATCACATGCAGGACACCCAGTGAGAACAGATTGTAGAACCAGGTTTCCAGTATCCATAAAACTCACAGCTTGTGAAAGCCTGGCCCTTGTATGAACAAAATCTGTGAAGATGTCCTGAAAATCAAGCTGGAGACACAAATTAAAACAGGAGCAGAAATTAGACTTAATCACCTTAAACTGCACACAAAAAAAACATCCCATTTCACTCAGGAAGAGTAATGGTTCATTTAATACTACTTAATAAACTTACTGGCCTCTGACATTGTTGTTTGTTACTTCAGGTGTCTTCAGCTGTTCAAAAACATTGCCCAAATTAAATGTGAAAAATAGTATCGTATCCTATAGATGTGTTTTTGTTATATGTAGTTTAAAACTCAAATATTAGGAAATGTTCAGAGTTTTTTTTTTTTTTTTTTTTTTTTTTTTAAATAATTTAACAATAGATGAAACTGGGATTTTTTTTTTTTAAGAGAAAGACTGACCCCTGGTGATTACTCTAGGATGTGTCTGTGTGTTTCATTCAACTAGATAGGCAGAAAACCTGTGTTAAAGCAATTTAAGAAAGAAAAAATATATACACAAACACACACACACACACACACACACACACACATATATATATACACACACACACACACACACACATACATACATTATATATATATATATATATATATATATATATATATATATATATATAATTTGAAGCTAGGTGTTTTCCAATGTTTTATTTTTGTTGATATAAACTTATAAGCCTGTTATTTTAAGAAAATATTTCTCACATTTATATTATCAGTGTTCTTGAAATGAATAAATAAAATAAATAAATGAATGTTTTAAGTAGTTAAAAAATTATACACATAATCTTCTGGAGGGGCTACAAGGATAAGCTGTAACAACGTGAGCTGTGATGGTCAGTCTGAGAGTCTTTAAGCTTGACCACTGACATGTGTTTAAACAGGGATAGAGAGCCAGTGCATAGAGTGTATAAATAGATTCACAACTAGGGATTGTCAACATAATGTTCGGATAAAGATGAATCATACAAATTTGAATCCACACCTACCCCTTGGCTCATTAATGACAATATCATAAGATTCTTCCTCATTCACTTCTTGAAAAACCTGAGAGAAACCTTGAGAAAAACTCTGAATGAAGATGTTTTCACATCTGCACAGTCAATCCTATGCAATTTATTAAGCATCATATAGTCTAAAATTTACTGTTAAAACACTCCATATTATTAATCTAAAGACTTTCTCCAAGTGTTACCTAATAGCCTAACTAAAACATACTTATACTTGATTGTAAAGATAAATTTATACATCCACTAGAAGATAGATAGACAGATAGACAGACAGACAGACAGATAGATAGATAGATAGATAGATAGATAGATAGATAGATAGATAGATAGATAGATAGATAGATGATTCTATTCGCTCAATAATACAGATGGGCGAACTAATTAATTTGAATATGACCTCGTGTGTACGCGCGATTAAGCGAGCACGCGTAACTCACTCTCTTATTGGTTGTTGCACCAGACAGAGTGGAGCCAACTTTCGTGACGTCACGTGACCGTAGCACAACTACGGGACAGCGCATGTATAACACGGCAACCAGCTGTGTCCTTCCGCCTTTATATCTAGACTATAGTTCTGAATGCATTTGGTAGTCGCTCATTGTGACCGATTGTATGCTATACACAAATTAGGCTGTTTGTTTCACAAATCTCTAATTTCTATTTTCACATAAATAGATACAGTATATAAAATAAGCATAAAGCCTAATGTTATCTAAAATGATTGAGTCCGTTTTAATAAACTGTTGGCTAAATTTAATAAATAAATTGAATAAATCTTTAAAGCAGATTAAATCAACTACATAGCCTATCTTTATTCAGCTGCATACGCATTGTAAGGTTGGGCATTTTGTTTTAATGTTATTATTATTATTATTATTATTATTATTACTATTATTATTTGTTATTAGATGTAATAATAATTTCTGTCTGTTGGAAAACCATGACAATGACAATCTTTAGGCATGCACAAATGGTCATATCAATCTATATGTGCTCAAGTACTGAGTTTTTTCAGTAGTAAAATATCCATAAATGTCAATAAAGGCAATACAGCAACAAACAACTAAATAATAATAATAATAATAATAAATAGTAATAAATTCAGGGCCATATATGGCAAGTTAGAACGAATGAGCACCAATAACATAATAGGATACTGTAATGGAATAAATTATACAGAGTTAATTTAATCACTTACAGTTACTTTCCCCTTCATATAGGGCCCTCTGATCTCATTAGAACAGGTATTTGACTGTTAGTAAATGCCTTCTAATGTTGTCCATCTTACAACCACTATAGAGAAACCGTAATACTCACATAATACAATACTATACTCCATTTATCACAGACATCTTTTGTGATGATCTCAAGTGCATCTGCAGGCACTGTGTTGGTAGAAGAGTAGTAGGTTGTCAAATGGGCGGATGGATATGCACTAATGTGATTCGCCTCCAGTCTGTTTGACGCCAGGTCTGGTGAGAGACGAGGGAAAGAGAGGCAGGAAAAAAGGAAAAAAAAACTCCTTCATGTCGGTGTCTGTAAAACAGAGCAAAGGTCGACAGACGCGACACCATTTCATGAGAGGTATGCAATCTAATGATAATACATCTAGCCGATAAAGATAAAGGTTCAGTGGTCACTTCTCAACTTTATTCCAACAGGGATGGTGGTTTTTCCGCAGGGGGGTGTTGAGAAGTGATTGAAAAAGTTTCCTTGCTGTTTTTTCTTTCCTTTTTGTGCGGATGAGGTGAGGAAAACACGTGAACGGAGTATATTTATATTTTATAAAAGCAGTATTTAAAATATTTAAAACGGATTGCAGACAGTTATTTTGAGGTTGCATTGGTTATTTGGGTTTAATTAAACCACAAAATGCAAATCTGAAAGGCTAACTGGCTATGTAAGTTAGCAACTAGGCTAGCAGTAAGTTTTCACACAATACAGAAAAACAAATGTAACAAGAATGTATCCAAAAATATGTCGTTGTAATTTCTGAAAGTTATGAAAACTGGTAAAATTTTATGGTAAAAGCGGTTTGAATTTCAAACGAATGCCCTTGTTTTGAACTCAGTCCCACAAAGTTGCGGCTAACGTAGCTTAGCTTCACTCCTCGTTTATCCAGCTAATAAATATTTATGATTTCACACGAAATCGCGCGTATTTACATACAAAACCCCACGAGGATGAAATAAACAACGGCGTACTTTAATAATAATTGGTGTATAGTTAAAGAAAGTGACTGTTCACATTTTTGTGAGGAGAGATGTGCGTGTCGTGGCGTGTCTTACTGGCTGTGTCTCAAAACCTAGAGTGCTGCCCACTCAGACGGCATTTTTGGGCATTATACTCCTTTAAAAAAACAAAAAAAAATTGTGTTCTACCTTGGCTCGGACTTTCTAAACGTGCCTGTGATGCCCACCATGCTGTCTAGATGGGCATCTCACTTGGTTTTGGACGGTCAGTGAGTCTGTCTTCAGTAACACTCTTTTAAACCCCTTGAAAACACATTCACAGATGTTTGCTTATGGTTTAACGACCGAATTGTCTATCTGAGGGGTAAAGTTTATATTTTAGCATCTGTTTGATAGTGATCATGGAGAATTTGAGCTGATGTGATGAGCTGATATCAGCCATCTCTGTGTACAGTCTTTGGAAATATCCATAGTGTCCTTCTCAAAGATTCCTTCTTATTGAAACAGTTGGAGAAAGATGTTGTGAAGATGTAAATAGATGTTTTTGTTTTGGGGTTTGTTTAAATATTGTTCACATGGTCAGACTTTATTGCTGCTTTTTTTTTGTGCAGAGTTGTTGAATTTTATAGATAAAGAGCTTCAAAGTCATATTTTGTCCTTGGGCTTGATGCACAGAGACAAATGCTGCACATTAAATGACAAGATTTCCTAAGTATCATAATGTCAGTCCTTTGTAGAAACACATTTGAAAGGCATCGGCTTGTTTTTGACCTTGACCGAGGGGAGGTTTAGATATGGTCAGCTTGTAACGTGTTATTGGAGATGGAGTGCCTTCAAAGCAGCAGCATCACCATGTTATTGGCTTTCATTCATCGCATAATAAGATTCTGGTTTATCGAAGCATGGCATTGCTTGATTTCTCTGATGGTGATGCATAAATGATTGTCTTGGCAATACAACTGAACTTACTGTTCTTTTTCAGCAGTCTTCTATATGAGATTTCAAATTTATCTGTAAATTGAAACACCGTATGCATTATGATTCATAGCTCACTTTGATGTACAATACATGCAGTTTCTTTTAAACAGAATAAAAATGAAATGGTCTGGGTTGGAAGGCATTATAAACAAGATTAAAAATATACATAACAGAAAGTATGAGTATGATCCAAGATCAAGATTTTTTTTTTTCAATAGCTAATTAACATGATGAAAAAAATTATGTTTCACTTAGTGGATCTAACATTGTAATTAAAAATTGGATATACATGCACACACATGGTGTTTCAAGTCTTGATGAGATGTTAAAAGTTTTTTTTTGTTTTTTTTTTTTTCACAGATGAACACACTTTTTTCATGGGTGGAGCTGTATTCTTTTAATATTTGTTTAAATATGGCAATAAGTCATATTTTGCTTCTGCATTGGTTGTTTTGAAGTTTCCATTGAGAGCCTCTGAATATCTGCCAACGTATAACATCTGTCACATAGATGTTCATGTGAGCGTTCACATCTGTTGTCAATCTTGAGCTATGATCTGATCCTGAATAATATAGATTAAAATGATTGTTGCAGATGTATACCTTTAGAAACCTGTTTTTCTTTGTAGTATTTCTGGCATGGAGAACAATGGGGTGGTAATTGTTTATGTGCAGCATAAAGAGGGTCCATCCCTATTTGTGTTATTGATGTAAGGCTCCAGGGATGGAGAGACTGGATGGTGTCAAGCCATTAAACAGCCCCCCCTTCTGAACGACTGCATCTTTGTCTTGGATGAGTGTGACGTGTCTCCTCCTCATTTAGAAAAAGAGATTTTGTTCTAGGCTTGTAAGAAAGCCATGTTTTTCTGATCAAATTCAAACTGATAAAATTGTAAGGCTGTGCTTCTGTCTTGCATCTGTCGTGCTCTTGAATGTCACTGAAATGTTAGATGGCTCTTTCAATCTGGCTATTATACCTAATTCTATGCGTAATTTGATTTTAAGGATAATGCATGGGTTGAAGCCCACTAGAGGCATTGCGACTGCAGGACAGTCCTCGTAATAAATCAGTTGTTCCAGTAAGGAATAAAATCACCTCTTCCTTGGTCTGGAGCTCTATTAGTGTCAAAATGTGACTCCATTATGATTTAGAAAGCTGATTTCATGTGTAATTTTGCAAATGGCACTGCTCTTGAATCTATATCATAATTATAAAGCAACATCAAGATGCACATCTTCTGATAATCATATTGCTGTTGTGGTCAGCATCTTAACGTTATTTTCATTATTTGGGATGAAATGGATGACTGTCAATATTCGTTTTATGGGTGTATTAGCCTCACGCCAAACATTTCTTCTTCACTTTCAAAGCAAAATGTCTCCCTCCCCATGAAATAAGAGCATAGAAAGAGTAAAAGCTTTAAGTGGGAGGCTTTTGTGATTGCTAGAAAAATCAATATGGGTAATGCTTTCTGTGCATCTCATTTTGCAAATGGAGCAGCTGAGTGTAGAAGCAGGATGGCGATAGGGAGCAGGGAAGTGTGTGTTTGTGTATTGAGCTTCTATATTGCTGATCTGAGTCCTGTACTTCCTATTGTTAAAGCTTCGCTATCATCGGTCCATCAGCAGTCAAGGCAGAGTGTGCTGGTTACAAGCTGATTACTTGTTTCTGCTGATAAGCAAGGCGTTTTGGTGTGTGGCGTCTCATTGAACATAATCGCAGGAAGATTTCAGGAATTCAATCTCTGGCTTGATACCATTCACAGTGTTAGTCATTGATCAGAATAGAGCAGGTTAAATTAATGATGAGATTCAATACAAGTTATGCTCTATTGATAGCGTTGTCACTCAGTTTTTTTTTTAAAACATACAGAACATGCTGTTTCGATGTTTGCTTACTTTGTCAATATTGCAGCTTCTATCATAGCCGTGTAACTTTGGCATGGTATGTGCAAGGATCCAAGAACAGGACTTTTTACATAGAGAAAACTAAAAAACAGGAATTACGTCAGTGACAAACGTTATGAAGTTGACATCCGCCCCCAGTGAAATGCAGGTACTTTTTCCACAGGAAGTAGTTTTTTGCTTTTGTAGCTGTGACAGGTGACTTCTCCAGTCAAAAAGACATTTCACACATGCTGTTTTTTTTTTTTGAAGTGTAAACTTCATTTCACATATAATACACATTTTAAAGACAAATTAGTAAATACATTTTAATGCTTTTTGCATTTGAAACCGTTCAAGTGCATATCTCCGTATACTTAATAGTACCTGCTTAGTATTACTGCTATTTTTGTAGGGCTAGTAGATTTTTCCAGTGTAAACTTGTCAACAGAGCTAAATTTACACTACCATTAAAAAATATTGCTTTTATTCTGCAAAGATACATTAAATGGGTCAAAAGTGACATTATACTGACTTCTATAATGTTACAAAATATTTCTGTTTCAAATAAAGGCTGTTCTTTTGAATCTTTCATCAAAGAATCCTAAAAAAAATATTAGTTTCCACAAGAATATTAAGCAGCACACATATTTTCAGCATTGATAATTATAAAAAATGTTTAAGTTGCAAATCAGCAAATTAGAATGATTTCTAAAGGATCAAGACTGAAGTAATGATGTTGAAAATTCAGCTTTGCATTACAGGAATAAATTACATTTTAAAGTTTATTCAAATAGGAAAGTTATTGCAAATAATGTTTCGTATTACTGATTTTACTGTATTTTTGATCAAATAAATGCAGCCTTGCTGAGCATAAGAAACACCTTTTTAAAAAAAAGGCAGAACATCTTACCAACCCCAAACATTTGAACAGTAGTGTATATTGAACTCCAAACATTACCTTTGATTTATCTGATGAACTGCAAAATTAGATCTGTACTCCTGGAGGAAGACAATGACATGTCAATTACAGCTTGTGCTATTAATGTCAGGGCTGGTTTTATTTGCTCCTGCTTCCGTTGTATATATATGTGCCTGCACACAAACAGGCTCTGAACAATATCGGGGAAGCTCTGTTGTACTGACATTGACGGTGAAGTGAGAAGAGATGACCTACTTTACTTACAGTCTGGAGATGTTTGGCTGTTGTTCACCAATCCTAACTGAGCCTTTGACTAGGGCTGGGTGCTATACTGGTATTAACGTGACTACTGGTATTATGTTGTGCCATGATATGGATTTTGTTATACCGTGGATACCTTTACATATTCATGGATTTCATTGGATGGACAGGCAAAGATTTTTTTTTTTTTTTCTCCGTGGTCATTAATGCGTCATCAGCGAGAGAGATGCCCCGCTAGAGCAGACATAAATCAGAACTGGGTGATTTTTGCTCCAAACACACGATCGGCTTTTAAATTTATTTTGACTGATATCTATTCCGGAACTGCACACAAACTGTATTATAATAATTTCCCAAAATGTAATTTGTGTGGAAATAGTGGAAAAAGTCTGTAAACGGCCATTAACACAGGACAAAGATGCTGAAGACGGACACAAAGAGAGAAAATACTGTAGCAGGCAGCGCAAGATCACTGTTCACAATGCTCGAAATATAGGAAGAAAAATATAAATATTGAATTGGGGGCAGGGGGTTAATATGAATGAATCTCTGAAGGGAATGGTCTTCAGAAAAGTTTAGATGGCATTTTCTTTTTCACTTACCTCCGTGTTCATAAGCGCAGCGCAGAGCAGCTTTGTTTACAGCAGTAATAAAAGGAAACAATATATTTAACTAAGGTCTACTAAAATGTGATTCCAATTTTTTTTTTTCTCATAACGCGATATAATATTGATATCGTCTGGACAGTGGAAAATATCGTGATATGAATTTTAGCTCATATCGCCCACCACTACCTTTGACTAACAATGATTACTGATCCATCATTCTCATTTTACATAAAGCATGGTGTGGTTTTGACAGGACAAACACCATAGTGGTCTGGGAGTGGGAAGTGCTTTGAATAGTAACATTTTGTCCCGAGCAGCCAACGGGCTGATGTTTGGCAGCTGAGGAGGTCAAGGGGAAGGGATGTGGCTACAGGAAGTGCCTCTCAGAGGTCTTATATCCTTTCTGTCCCGGTTACACTTGCAACTTTTTCAGCAGCTGTGCTGTGCTCCGTTCGCTCTCGCTCTGGGAGCTCCCTGGGTGGGGCAGCGGGACGCTGTTGCTTACAGATCCAAAACAATGAGTCTGTTGTAGTTCACCATAACACGTGGCAGATGGGTACATCCTTACAGTTATCTGCAAGACCTCAGATGTGTGCGTAAGTGTGTGTGGTTTTTATAACCAAATAGGCGGTAGCATTTTTGCGCTCTTCCTTTGGACAGTGTTTTTTGTTTATTTGTATTTTTTTTAAGATGTCTAAAATTGTCATTGTGTGCACTGATGTGGTGGTTTAAATGATTGGTCACTTGTTACAAAACTTGTAAGTAGTCTAATTATATTATTCAAAGATTCAGTAGGAATACAAAATAGCCTTTTTTTTCAGCACTCTGCAGAGTTGAATAGCTGTAGGGTAATTGTTTGTCACTTTTTTTTTTCTGTTCACACCAATGTTAAGTTATAATGTGTGTGAATGCATGAGGAATAGTATATATTTTACATCAGTGATTCCAAACCATTTTGACTCAAACACTTCCCATTGTCCACAACTATATTCAAAGGCCCCATAATATAGGCTAATTGGTTTCCACAACTGCTGTAATGAGAGTTTTGTTCTGGAAACATTTATTTTTTTAATGTGCGGAATCTGGGATTGTTTATAGATTAAAATAAGTAATTACAATTTAAATTTAAATAAATTCAGAATTCCAAAAGTTTTAAGAATGTTGAAGTGAATTTACATGACTTTTCCAGTTATTTGTTTTATTTTATAACGAAAATTATTAAGAATGAAATGAAAATGGTGTATTCAGTATAAAAATGCCCATGATGTTTTAAGATATTATTAATTTAGGAGTCACGTGACGTGCTCATGAACCTACCTACTTGAGTAGAGCTGAGTACGTTTGTACGTTGAGTACGTTTGGCCCCTTTTTTCAGATTTTTTTTTTTTTCGTTTTATTCATTAATAATGCTTTCCCTGATGGCATACAATCGGAAACAGCAGGAGTTGTCATCGTCGGCTTCTCCGATTAAGAAGAAATCCAAGCCACCGATCGCGAGCGATATGGTGGACAAGATGGCAAACACTGTTAGACACTTTGAGGACGTTCTAAGAACTGAGTTGACGGTGATGCGGAACGGGTTCGCTTCTCACATATCAGTTGTTCAGTCCCTATGCTCTAAATTGGATCTTCTTAGAGAGGAGATGAGAGAACAAAAGAAAGTTGTCGCAGATCACGATAGGCGAGTAGCCGCACTCGAGCAACAGGTTGTGGACTTACAGGATCACAATAGGCGCAGTAATCTGCGTCTTGTTGGATTGCCTGAAGGTTCCAAAAAGGACGACCCTATGGGTTTTTTGAAAAGATCGCTACCGACGTGGCTCCCGTCTCTGGCGGGCAAAGAGATTAAAGTGGAGCAAGCGCATCGCGTGTACACAAGGCTCTCCTCAGATCGCCCTAAACCACGGGTTTTCATCTTTAAACTGTTGCGGTACACGGACAGGGAGCTAATTTTTCGGGCCGCCAGACTTCACGCCCCGGTGAAAACATTCGACGGAGCAACACTGTCGTTCTTTCCAGATTTTTCTCCGGTCACCACAAAAATAAGGGGATTTGCACCAGTTAGGAAGGAAATAAGAGAAGCTGGCATCCAGAATTTTCTTCTTTATCCTGCAACGCTGAAGGTCATTCTCAATCAAGGTGAACCTAAAATGCTATACTCCCCAGAAGCAGCAAGAGTTTTTCTCAGATCCCATTCATCCACCAACTCTCAGTGAACTTCAGCGGGACATTTGCTGTCTAATCGGAGAAGAGATGCTCTAAATGGTTAGGTGACTGTGTCTTTCACTGTTCACTTTAATGTTCACTTCTTAATTCATAGTTACTAGAAGCTTTCATTGTGCATACAGTATCACTTACTGATTATGATGTTATTTTATTTTTGTTTTAGTTGTATTCCTTCTCTCTCTCTATTTCTTTTTCTTTTTTTTTTTCTTTTTTTTTTTTTAAATAGAGATACTACCTAGTCAATATGTGACTATGGGGCCGCTGTTGGTGCTTCAGTAATGTGCAGGTTTTTGTTGATGCCACGGATCATATTAAGGGGTGCTGGCAGATCAAGGTTTGTTCTTGGTTTGATCTGCCATAGTTCATGGGAATGTGTTTGTTTTTTGAATAGTGACGGGAAGGGTGGGGGTGGAGGGTGATTTAATGGTAGACTCAACTGGTTTTATTTTCAAACTTGTATTTTGTCTTATTATGCAGTAATTCTGTTTGATACCTATGACTGACCTTAATATTCTGAGTTGAAGACTTTAAATATTACTATTTTAGATAAAGGTTGTGATACAGACGGTAGAATAACATGTATATAAAAACAATAGTGGAGAATAGGAATATTGTATTTCTTTCAGTTTATGCCCCTTGTACTCCTGACCCTACTTTTTCTCTGTTTTGTCAACCTATCTCTTGAAATCTTTGGATTTTGAAATTGTATTGGGTGCAGATACGAATTCTGTAATGTCACATATCCTAGATAGATCTAGACCAAAGGAATCACACTCTCAAACTTTTTTTTTCTGAATATGAATCTGTCATCTTCTCCTAGGTGTAGTCTCTGTTCTCAAGGATCTTTGGGCACGTTTTCGCATAGTTTTTTTGAGGGTGCCCCTCTCTCTCGCCTTTTTGGTCTCGGCTCTCACAGGACATGTTGTATTTGTTGGGTACTGAGATGTGTTTGACTCCGCGCCATTTTTTCGTGAATGACTTTTGGGACTGCACCTTGTCTGTCCAACGTGGATGTTTACTGTTGGCTGCTCTCACGGCAGCAGGAGGAGTTGTTGGTCGGCCATTGGAGTCCTCCTCACACGGTGGGCGGACGAGCCTGGACTACGTATTTGTTGAGCATTGTCTCGATGGAGCTCTCAACTTCTCGTGTGCATGGATCTGGTGTGGAAGCTGTGGGTTTGTGGCATTCGGCTTTTAATGTTGTCATCTTTTCTAAAATCCTTGTAAAAAGTATTTTATTGTGGGTTGGGGTGGGTTCTAGATTTGCACAGTTGCTTTTTGTTTTTGCTACTGTTCCCAGAAGAAAATTTAATAAAGTTGTTAACAAAAAAAAAAATATATATATATTAATTTAACTTAATTTTTCAAGGCTAGAAACTAAACTTTTAAAATTAGGCTACCTCAGGTTCTTCAAAGGAAACATATTTTAATGGTGTGAATTAAAATAAGAAATATCTTGGTTTTTCAGTCATTTTAGCTTATTTTAAAGCTTGTTTTCTCTTATTTTAACATCTCCCTTTAGAAGTTTGGCCCTGACCTTCTGGTTGGGAAACACTGTCTTAGATACTGGAACTGGTCACCATTTCTTCCCCATTTTTTAATTTTTTTTAAATTTATTTTTATTAAATTTTTTAACCTTTTTTTATCATCTTTTTTCCCTTAATTAATTTTAAGTTTTAAATAAAGTAAAAATCTTCCATATATCTTGTCAGATAATATAAGGTCATGAACGTTACATGCATAGAAATTATAAAATAATTAACAAAAGTATATAGTATAGGAGATAGACAGTCAATTAGGCCTCTCGCGATTATTAAATCACCGTCTGGTCAGTTCAGACAACCGCGATTATTGCGCTCCTTTAGCAGCCACAAGAAGGCAGCGCATTCATATGGCCACGTACACACTGTAAGTTTCAGGAGTGACAACTGCATTTAAATGCGGGAGTGAATCCCCTACATTATCGTTACATGTATGTACGGAACAAGACTCTCTCGAAACTGCGATGATTGACAGCTTGGAAACCATAGCAAGGTTTTGCCGTCTCACGTGTTTAGTATCCGTTGTTGTGACAAAAGTAATATGACAGTGACAAAACAATCGTTATTTTCAGCAGTTTAACCGAAGTACAGTAGACGGAGGCATTGTGTTTTGTTTATGTTTGTACAGGCTGCTTCACAGAGTGCGTGCTGTCTGTGTTGCCATGATCACTCATTACAAGCGCTTTTCGTACTTTTTGTTTAAGCTCTGATCATAAAACGATCGGGATTATGGAGTTATTAAAGTGAGCAGACACGAGTCGCTATATTTTGGTCTTATTTTCAGCATAAAGCATTTGGATTTCCTTAGTTTTTTTATGGTTTTGTTCTTGTTTGCTGATTTTTCTAGCAAGATCTGGCAACACGAACAAGTCAAGGCTCATGCTGCTCTGGTACTGCTTTCCTTATGATTCACCACACATACAGAAGAGAGACACATCTATGCACATTAAAAACCTCATTAACAACTAGTTGTTTAGTTCGGTACACGCTGCATAGCATTTCTGTAAATTATCACTAACGTTACCTGTATTTTTTGGGAGTTAATGCGGTTTTCACTCCCGTATTTTAGTGAATTATATATGTACAGAACGCAATTAAGTAGTAAAAGTGTGTATGTGGCCAGAACGTTCGCAGTGAGGACAGAATAGATGCGATAGCAGAAAATACTGTACGGGCACAGCAAATTTACTGTTCACGATTCTCGAAATATTAGAAGGAAAATATAAATATTGGGGTGGGGGTTTATATTAATGCGTCTCTGAAGGGAACTCTGGTTTTCAGAAACGTTTCGATGTTATTTTGTCCTCCTTTTCTCCGTATATAATGCATAGGCCTATTAAAGTAGTGTTTGAAAGCACAGCGCAGCGCTACTTTGTTTACAGCGGTAACCAGGGAAACACTATAAGCTGCTGTTAAGTGCCACTCATAGATATGTATATGGTGCCACCTGCCGTCAGAGAGTGAATTTGCTGTTTTTATTTCGTGCAGATGTTTTATGGAATTATACAATCAAATTTAAATCAAAAACTGCTCATGCTACATCTATTTGTATCGTGATTAAATATATATATTTACTTCAGTATTTAAAGGTGCAAAGAAACGGTTAGAAAGCATTCAATTAATCACAATCCTTTGTAACAATATAATGAACAATGTGCATAAAAAATGTATGTCAAAGCCATAAAACAGACAATTAATCGTCAATGCCCTAAACCAGACAATTAATCGACATAATCACAATTATTTCTTAGACAATTAATCGTCAGCCAAATTTCATAATCGTGACAGCCCTACAGTCAATGTCATCTTTGTCATCATTATGAATCATCTACACGCATTTTATTTCCAAACTGATGTCCGTTTCTCTTTTTCTTGCAGGTGCCTCTTCTCGAAGTGTCAACCTCTGACCGCAGCCGATATCTGATATGGATTAGTCTCTAATAGCTGTCTCATCGTTGTTTTCAGCCTTAATTCCTCAATTGCCCTTTACGCTAATTCTTGGACTGGTTGTGACCCAGTTCCACCCCCTTCCCGCTTCACTGCAGGCCTTCCTGAGCCCTGAGCACCAGCAGCTGCGTCCTGCCTCGACTTCCTGTCCTTGGTCGTGCAAGGCTAAGCTCATCCACTCCCCTACCCCTCCACATACACAAACACGCACATAATCATCTTCCTGGCACACTGTGGGCCGAGAGCGCTTCAGATCCCGCTTCCTGGTGCAGCCCAGCACTATGACCTCCATGTCCAGTCTGTTCTCCTTCACCAGCCCTGCGGTGAAGCGGCTGCTGGGCTGGAAGCAGGGCGACGAGGAGGAAAAATGGGCGGAAAAGGCTGTGGACGCCCTGGTGAAGAAGCTGAAGAAGAAAAAGGGTGCCATGGAGGATTTGGAGAAGGCCCTCAGCAGCCCTGGACAGCCCAGCAAATGTGTGACCATCCCCCGGTCGCTGGACGGAAGGCTACAGGTGTCCCACAGGAAAGGCCTGCCTCACGTCATCTACTGCCGCGTGTGGCGCTGGCCTGACCTGCAGTCCCATCACGAGCTCAAACCCCTCGAGGTGTGCGAGTATCCATTCGGTTCCAAACAGAAAGAAGTGTGTATCAACCCATATCACTACAAACGAGTTGAAAGTCCTGGTAAGTCATGACTGAGGCATTTAAATTACTTCTCATGACAGATGTTTTACAGCACAAATGTTTTGTCATATTGAGAACATTCTTGATGCATTTATGGAAAAGTGATAAAAGTGAACTACAGGGTTATTATAGTTAGCTAAAACTAAAACCATAAAAGCATTTTTGTTACTTGAAATTAAATAAATGTGACCAGGAATAAAATAAAAATATTAAAAATATGAATTTAATAAAACGTACATTTATTTCAGCTAGTTGCCAAAGCAACATTACTCATTTTCATTTACTTTTCATTTGATCATTTATTTACTTGATGTACAAAATTATTGAAATAACTAAAACTGAAATAGAAATCAGAAAACTTTAAAACTAAAATTAAAATGTAAAATACAAAAAAAAAATCAAAATAATAAAAAAAATGTAGAGAGTTTCAGTAATACTAAAATAACACCTGGTACACTACTGTTTGAAAGTTTGGAGTCAGTGATTTTTGTTTTTTAAATCTTATGTTCACTAAAGCTGCCTTTATTTCATCACAACAGTAATAATGTGAAATGTTATTACAATATAAAATAAGGGTTTTTTTATTTTAATGTATTTTAAAATATTATTTATTAGAGTAAAACTGTATTCATTTCTTTCCCAAAAAAATCTCCAAATCCCCAAACCTTTGAATGTGTAGTTTATTTTCCCAACCAGTATATCACCATTCTTAGCAATTTAGTATTTTTTTGTTGAACCATATTAAAACTCATTTGATCAATCACACATTAAGTCCGTATCAACTGATTTCAACTCAGTGTTTCTCTGATAAGCTGTTGTTGAAGGCAAGCAAACAGAAAACAGACAAAATAACAATGGATTGGTCAACATATATGTCCCCTGCGAGGGTATGTGGCCTGTTATTTCCTCTGCAAATCCAGCAGTATAGACCGTGTTGACTATCAGATATCCTTTGCCCCCAGAGGCCTTCTGATCTCTGTAACCTCTGTTGCCCTCTGCTCAGATTGAGATGTGCACTGTGTTGTGCTTTTCAAGGACAGATATCGCATGTCACTCAGGAGAGAAAACACATTTCTGTTGAAGCCAGAAAACTGATCTGTTTTGCCTTAGCTATTACCTTGGATCCCGAGCCGGCCAATCAGCACACAGATGTCAAGGATGCAGGATTCTTTTTTCTGTGTTGCCATAACAGAAATAAATTACAATTTATAATGTATTCATATAAAAAACAATATTTTAAATTGTAATAATATTTTACAATATTACTGTTTTTACTGTATTGTTTTTTTTTATTTTATTTATTTATTTATTTTTTATCAAATAACTGCAGCCTTGGTAAGCATAAGAGACTTTTTCAAAAACATTAAATCTTACCAACCCAACTTTCTGCCATAAATATTTAAATCAGAATGATGTTTAAAATACTATTATCTTTTCTCAGTACTTCCTCCGGTGTTGGTGCCACGACACAGCGAGTTCAACCCTCAGCACAGTCTGCTGGTCCAATTCCGCAACCTGAGTCACAATGAGCCTCACATGCCTCTCAACGCCACCTTCCCAGAGTCCTTTCAGCAGCACAGCGGAGGAAGCACCTTCCCCATCTCTCCAAACTCACCCTACCCTCCGTCTCCTGCCAGCAGTGGCACCTACCCCAACTCTCCTGCAAGCTCTGGGCCATCCAGCCCTTTCCAGCTGCCAGGTACACACAAACACCACTCATGAAATTGATAGATCTTTTGGGATGTTTTTGCCAGTGGCAAACTGATGTGTTGATTTTCTTTGCTGCTGCGATTGCAAACGGATGTGTGACGCTGAATGATAAACCTGTGATACGACGGTGAGTTGTGCAGTGTCGATTGCTGTCAGTAAACAATGGAAATGCCAGCTAAGCAGCACACCAAAGCCCAGTGACTTCAGTCCTGCTGCAGGGTGCCCATCACTTGGCACCTGCCCGAGCTCCCTCTATTCTGTATCGAGTGATTTGCTGATGGCTGCATCCGTAGGCTGGGTGCACTCAGGCAGAAGACAGCAAATGTTTTATAGTGCTGTGGGTTAGAACTAAAGCTTGTTTTATTCATAGAAATTGCTTGATTCATCACTGCGTCAGATCTGCTTCAGTGATTTAAGTGATGGAAGCACTTGAAGCTTATGTGGCATGTTCATTGTGAATTAGTAACTGTTTTACAATATTTTTTGTGTCGGCTAATCACTAGCGCAGTCCCAACAGCTTCAACATTTAAACACTACCATGTAAAAGTTTGCCGTCAGTTAGAAGAAATTTATACTTTTATTCAGCAAGGATGCATTAAATCAGTCAAAAATGAGGATAAATAAAGATGTTTATAATGTTACAAAAGATTTATATTTCTTTTTGTCATCAAACTATCCTGAAGAAGTGTACCGAGGTTTCCACAAAAATATAAAGCAGCACAACTGTTTTCAACATTGATTGTAATTATTACATAATAATTAGAAATGCTTCTTGAGCACCAAATCAGCACTGGAGAAAGTGCTGCTGAAAATTCAGGGTTGCCATCACAGAAATAAATTACAATTTATAATAAGGGCTGCACGATATATATCGCATGCGATAGTCATGCGCATCTCGTCGTCAGTAAAGCCAGTTCTGTGATTAGAAATAAACCTCCATCACCTGTTTTCAGATGGAGCAGCATTTAATATACAGAGCCATAGTTCACTGACAAGCTGCGCAATATCACATTGACTATCGCATGCGATTCATCTGCGATTATGAGCACGAATTGCGTAGCTTGTCTGTGAACTATGGCTCTGTGTATTAAATGCCGCTCCATCTGAAAACAGGTGATGGAGATTTATTTCTAATCACAGAAACGGCTTTACTGACGAGATACGCTATCGCATGCAATATATCATGCAACCCTAATTTATGATGTATTCATATACAAAACAGATATTTTAAATTGTAATAATATTTTACAATATTACTGTTTTTATTGTATTTACCATCAAATAACTGCAGCCTCTGTAAGCATAAGACTTTTTCAAAAACATTAAATCTTACCTACCCCAAACTTTGAGTGAAAATGACGATTCATTCAGATGGAGCCATTTTTGTACCGTGAAAATCCAAAGGAAATACAGCATGATTTTGTTTCTTATGTTCATATAAAACAAAAAACACATCTGGTATGGCGGATCCACCAGACAAGCAATCTGACAGCGCTCTTCTCCTTTGGCTTCATTGAATTTGTCTGGAAAGTTAACTTATCAAGCCTTTTTAAAATACCTCTTGCATTAGATAATGTCTTCCAATGATTTTTTTTAGAGCCAGAGGTGCTTTATTTATTAGCCATAAACCATTTGTGGTAGAGATTGCATTCAAATATATTTTGCTGTTCTGTTGGCTGTTTAGTGGTAAAACAAACACTTCTACAGTAATATGTGTCCAAATAATAAACAGCTCTGCCACACATTTAAACTTGCCCAGATGATGCTGTCATCAAAAAGTCTGCTTTAAATAGCTGTTCTTTCCACATCATGAACATCTGTGTTATTGTTCAGAGGGGTGGGTTTTTGATGTAAGGATATTGCGAAATCTGACACTAAAAGGTTTCCATAAGATGCGAAGCGGCTTCCTGTAAAGAATCATCAGAATTCAGGCTCCAGAGGATTGCAGTGGAAGCCCATTTGTTTGCAGCAGGCCTCATCATCTAACCACTATCTCTCTATGGTGTCTCTTTACCAGCTGATACCCCTCCTCCTGCCTACATGCCCCCAGATGAACAGATGGGACAGGACGGGTCTCAGTCCATGGAGACTGGCAGCAGCATGGTTCCTCAGAACATGCCCAGAGGGGGTAAGAAACTATTAACATCCTATTCAGAAGTGGTCCAGGTGTGATGTCAAAGAACATATAAAAACTCCCTCAAATCGAAGCATCATCATGTAGCTTGTTCATTACAGAAGTAAGTGTGCATGTCTGTCTATGGCATGATTTATAGAGGAAATATTGGCCTATATTGCCAATGGCCTTGCAGAAACAGATATTTGTGTACAGGCATAAAAATAAAAACATTTCGGCCATTCTTGCAAAGAGCTACTCAGTTAGACAGGGAATGAAATTTTTAAATGTAGTAATTAACACACAATTAAAAATTGATATCTATTTAATGATATACTTGTTTCTACTCCAATTTGTTTTTAAAATATAAACATTCAAATTGTGGCTATCATAACTTGTTGCCATCATGGATTTATTCAAACATAAAATAAAACAAATATATAGTCAAACCAAAATTATTCAGACACCAGATATAATTTTTGAGATTTTAAATTTTTTTTTTTTTTAATTTTTTTTTTTTACTAGTGGGTGGGTGCAGGACACTATAGTTCATTTATGTAAGTGAGGATAGCAAAATAAAGTAAACTGTCATATTATACCCAAAAATTGTTCATACAGTGGACTACCAGTAAAATTGATAAAACTTTGGGACCAAAAATTTGATTTGACACTTTGACCTGACCATGTTTTGTTACATACCTTTCTATCAAAGTTTCTGTCATTATCAGGATGAATTTGTTCTGACACGGTTTAACTCTGAGTTCTTGTCACATTTTATTACCATTTTCTAAACTATAGCGAATAAACTGTGATGTGAGAAATGAGAAATGATTTAAATCGAGAAATCAATATTGTCAACCCAGTCCTAGAAATTACTGTAGTAAAATGACCAGCAACAGTTCACTCTTTGTACATTACATTTGGGGGCGTTTAGCAAATCAGATGACTAGTTTTTCCTCAGAAGCTTTCATTGTAGCAACCTGGTACTTTCGAAACGCAAGTTTGTTTTGCGGCAGACCAAAATAAAACCTGTGCATGGCAATTGTGTAAAGCCAGACAGTCCGATTAGAGGTCACAACATTGAGAAAGCTCTTGCCATTTTTTTTTTTTTTTTTAAAGCAAAGTCACACTAACAACCTCTTTAGTTAAAAACATTGTCATCATGACTGAGCCTGAATTTCTAACACAGTTTGCCTGTTGTAATCTTTAAATCCTTTTGGCCCCGTATCCCCCTCTAATCTCTCCAGAATGTTTATCTAGCTGATGTGGTGAAGTATCTGAGCAAGTTGAAACAATAGATGGCTTCAGCTCAAGGTCTTGTTTTATTTTCCTCTTTCAGATGTGCAGCCAGTGGAGTATGAGGAGCCCAGTCACTGGTGCTCTATTGTGTACTATGAGCTGAATAATCGTGTGGGAGAGGCTTACCACGCTTCCTCCACCAGCGTGCTGGTTGATGGATTCACTGACCCATCCAACAACAAGAACCGCTTCTGCCTGGGTCTGCTCTCCAACGTCAATCGCAACTCTACTATTGAAAACACCCGCCGCCACATTGGCAAAGGTATGTATGCGGTTATTATGCACAAAGATCTTGTGCACCGCAACTGTGCTTTATGTCACTCAGTCCTGGAAACCCGGTGGGACGTGACTTTAAACTTCAGCAAAGCATTGTTATCAACTAAAACTATTTAAAACATTTTTGTTAATTGAAACAAAGCTAAATATTAGGTGAAAAACTGCCTTGTCATCTAACTGAAGTTGAAATACTAGAATTACTAATTGAAACTAAAAAACAATTAAATATATTTAAAAAAAAAATGACCAAAGCACATAAAATTTTAGTTAAAATTTAAGTGAAGACTAAGGGCCAGATTTACTAAACAGGGCAAATTAGCGTTAGAGTGCAAGTCCATAAAAGCGCCGATGGGAGGGGGAAATTCTGCGTGTGATTTACTGACAATGCGTACATTAAAGAACACAGACGCAGCCAGATCATTTCCATAATGACCAGCGCATCTACTAAGAGCAGCGCAAATTACTACCTGCTTTAAGACATGCTTTTTTTTTTGGGCGTTAAATAATGGCGCAAATACCAGTAATTTGACGAGCGCAAGCATTAGTAAATCGCATTGCGTGATTCATTTTAATACTCTCCTCCCATAAATTTTGCGTCTGAAAGGGAAACTTCTACAAATGTATTTTCAATAAGGTCAGGGGCAAAAATAACTGTCCATGCCTTTCAGCGCTAATTCTTCACTGCGCGTCTTTAGTAAATCCTGACAGTACTATTTTTAATGCCAAAAGACGGTTTGCGCTGGCACAAGTTCTTAGTAAATCTGGCCCTAAAAATATAAAAATAAAAGCTAATTCAAAATATGAATAAAAACTATGATACATAATACTAAAATAACACAGAAGCAAAGGTTTGTCAGCATAGTGACTTATAATGACAATTTTTACCCTGTTTAAGGCCTGTTCACAGCAAAAAGATAACTACACTGATAACGATATGGTGTACTCACAAACTGACAATAATGGTCTAATAGTTTATTATATGCATGTGCTGTTATTTTTTTATTATTTATTTTTTTTGTCTTTGGGTGGATTCTGATTGTCAGTGTTTTTAGCTTTCAGCTGGATAAAAATTTTGAAAGTGATTTGAATGATATTGTTCCTCTTGTTATAGCTTTGGTATGGACTTCCCCATTCTCATAAAATTAGATTGATAATTACATTTTATAATTATCATTATAGTTATTGTCCTTGGTGTGCATGGCCCTTTAAAAGCAATACATTATTATTTTCATCAGTTTTTAGTTTATTCATGGTGGCATGATCTGTTTTAGTAACAAAGAAGACAATTGTGTTAATATTACAATGCTAACAATTAATCATATCTGCACCTAAAAAGTTAAAATAAATGTTCTCACAGCAAACGTGTTCAATTACAATGGTGTATTATGATTCACTATTGAAATAAATCACAGGAAGGCTACAAGATGTCTTTTTCTAATCTTCCACAGAATGTGGCGCTATTAATCGAGTCAAATATTTATTATTTTTTACTCTATAATAGAATGTTTCAGAAGTAAATTTACGATGATCTCTTCCTCAGGTGTCCACCTGTATTATGTTGGAGGAGAAGTGTATGCAGAGTGTCTGAGTGACACCAGCATTTTCGTCCAGAGTCGAAACTGCAACTACCATCATGGCTTCCACCCCACAACTGTCTGCAAGATCCCCAGCGGCTGCAGCCTCAAGATCTTCAACAACCAAGAATTCGCTCAGCTGCTCGCTCAGTCTGTCAACCACGGATTTGAGGCCGTCTATGAGCTTACCAAGATGTGCACCATCCGCATGAGCTTTGTAAAGGTACGGTTATCACCACCAATGACAAGTTTTCAGTTGGTTATTCGCCAACTTTTTACATTAGCCTTTTTTTTGTTCTTTTTTTTTTAGGGTTGGGGCGCAGAGTATCACAGACAAGATGTGACGAGCACCCCTTGCTGGATAGAAGTGCATCTTCACGGTCCCCTCCAATGGTTGGATAAAGTCCTAACACAAATGGGTTCTCCTCTGAACCCCATCTCTTCTGTCTCATAATGATGGGCCCTGCTGGGCTGGGAGGATCTATATATATATATATATATTTTTTTTTTGGTTGTTTTTCTTTTCTTTTTTCTTCACTTTTGAAAGAAAAGGAGATCTTAAGGGCTGAACTGTTTACACTACCTGCAGAAAGGTGACCGGATCCTGCGGCACTCAGAACGAGAAGAATGAACTGGGGCTACAAGCACATCTAGCTGAGGAAAATTCTAGGCAGTGACACAAAATGGACTAACTACTGCTTTAGCAATTGCCTTCCTGTTTGTTTGTTTGTTTTTTTGAATACAATTGTTTTAAAATGATGCTTGTGTGACTGATTTTCTCTAACTCTAGGTAATCTAGTAGATGAAATTGACATGCTTTCATGTATCTCTACTTCACTTTACACCAATTGAAAATGGCAATTTCCTAGTTCTATGAGAATCTTTTTAATTGCTATGTTGTCTAATCCCTGTTATTCGTGAGGCATATTTTCCTTTATGTTTACTATTAGACTCGAAGCTCATTACAAATGTTTCCTTTTTATAGCATCTGTTGCCTTAAGGCAAATCAAAGTTACTGCTTTTAAATAAAGTTCTTTTACCTGATGATTTTGTGCTCATTTGATATTTTGTGATGACAAATGAAAGCTGTTGCTCTACATGTGAGCCATATGGACATATCCACATCTGTTGGCTATAGCACAATATGTGCTTGCATGTGTCTGTTTTCTCCAACATAGAAAACACAAAAGTGCAAAGTGTAGTAGATTTGATTAGTGTTGTATGATTGTACTTGTTTTATACAGATTCTGAAAATGATTTGGTTCCCTCTACTGGACAAGACGTGTATTTTTACTACTGGTACAAGTTCCTGTCAAAATCTGTAATCCAATAGTTTTGTATATTTTCTTAGACCAAGGTGGTAGAACGCTTCCTAGAAAGAATTACCCGTCTTGAACGTCGTCTCGTCTTCCTGTCATTCTTGTATGTTGCTGTTCACATCAAAAAGATATGCTTTCTAGGATATAAAACAGAGGATTTTAGACTTCAACAGAGTGAATTTAGACCACATTAAATCCATTCAGAATAGAATGGAATGGAATTAGTCATATTTGTGACCCTCCTGTATCTGTGTCTGTTCGCATGAGAATCAGACCAAAATGCTTTCTAAATACAGAAGTGAGACACAACAATAATTTCTCGAATATTTATCACAACACATACTGATAAATTTAACATGCACTTCAATGGTATGAGATGACTGGGTGGTTTCAACTGATTTCCCATTGAACTGTCACCAGCTGAATTGCAGTGGTCAAACTATTTAAAATATAGTACAAATTCTATAATGCACAATGTTTTTGAGGTGCAGCTCATATTAATGCAGTAGCCTACCTCACCTGAATATGTTCGTAGATTTGTGTTGGATATTTAGACATGGAAAGCGTAGTTTTCTTCGGAATGGAAATATGGCATTTTATTTGTAAACATACTCTTTCCCATTATTTCAGTTAATGACATAAAACTAGCAAGCTTGTTGTCGAGGTCAACTCTGAATAAAGAAAGGAAAGGTTTAGAGCAGTAAACTTTAGTTTATGAATGTGAAATTTAGCAAACAGAAAACATAAATTAACTATTTAAAATTTTGCCATATTTTATTTTGAATGGTCATCTTTAATACAAAAGAAGTCACTTCAGAGTGTGTATCGTGAATCTTTTTTCTTTCTTTCTTTCTTTTATTAAACAGTACAAAACATCAAACCATCAAGGCAGTAATTTACAAAAGAACAGAAAAAAGAAAATGTATACACAGATACACATCTATCTATCTATCTGTCTATCTATCTATCTATCTGTCTATCTATCTATCTATCTGTCTATCTATCTATCTATCTATCTATCTATCTGTCTATCTATCTATATTGTGATATTGATATTTTTGTACATTTTGTGGCTTAATTTATTTTGGAGTTGTCCTTATTCGGGTTTTTGGACAGACTAATTCATTTATTAAAGATTACATCATGGCCAGCTTTCAACTATATTTAGAAATTTTTTATCCGTTTTTTTTTTCCCACTTATGTCATGTCTTATCATAAGGAGTATTATTTAATTAATCTGTTACTTCTGTTAGTTAAATTTAGTATAAATAAATGTAAATCCGGGGAAAGTAAGTCTTTGTTTTAAAGGCAAAAATTCGACAATACCTAAAAATATATATTAAGTTTAAAAAATAAGAAAGCTTAATTTGTAATAAATTATTATTACTATTAATAATTATTATTTATTTATTTACCTTCTTATTTTTTGTTTGTTTATCTTAATGTACTTCTGTACATATGTAAAAACCAATGAAAAAAATGGTTCTTGGAAATAAACAAACTTGTCTAGTTGGATTGATGAGCTTTTATTTTGAAAGCGAAACTCTGGTCGGTTCAGTCCTCAAAGCTGCTGCGCTGTCTTCATTCTACTGGCAGGAGTGAACGCTCACCGGAAGTGAGGTGGCCTTTCTCGAGAGCAAGCGAAAAATAAACACGTAACCGTCAAGCGGCCTGCGACTACAAGAGATTGGAGGCGACACGATTGCTTTAGATGGAAGGATAGACACAAGACGCAGTTATTAGAAGCAAAACTCAACACAGACCAGCTCTCTAAAGCAGAAATAGCGCATTCCTGCGGCTGAAGGTAAGACATGTCAGTCATGACTGCTTTAGCTAGTCGGCCAGTCCACTCCCAACTTGATACATATCAGCATATGGTAACTTTAGGTCATTAAAACCTGCTATGGCGGATTTAATTAGTGTTTATTATCATTATCGTTGATTAATCACAGCTGTCACACTGTCTTTCGTAGCCTTCAGTGTTCTGCTAATTGGTGCTGCTTTCAAACAGGAATCTGTAGCCAAGCATTTACCAGACAAACTTAATGCATAATACAATGTAACTAAAGCTTAATTTAATTAATTTGTGCTCTTAGGAATATGTATAATAGGTTTAGAAGTTTAATGCATATGCATACTGTAATTTGGGCCATTACTTTCACTTCAGTTTACTGGAAATGTATTTCCCAGTCGTGTAAATAGCATTCATTTTTACAGCATCTGAATGGTGTTGTAATACTGGCCTGTCAACAGTATGTTTGGGTGTCATGAAGTGTTTTTGCCCTCATCATTGATTCAATCTGAACCTTATGTTGTTTTGAGAACAGTCCATTATGATTTATTTGTTTTCTCTCCTCTGTAGTGTAAGATGGTGCGAGCCGCTCTTGTGACGGGCACCAGTTTGGTGCTGACTGGAGCAGTGGTTGCTCATGCCTACTTCCTCAAGCACCAGTTCTACCCGACTGTGGTATACCTCACTAAAAGCAGCCCTAGTATGGCAGTAAGTTGTCCTCAGTTTATTAAATGTTTGATCTTTATGGAAAGGTACTGTAAACACTGTAATTTGACTTGTCTACTATTTCTTTGCCAGATTTTATACATTCAGGCTTTCGTTTTGGTTTTCCTTTTGGGGAAATTAATGCGGAAGGTGTTTTTCGGGCAACTGAGAGCTGCTGAAATGGAGGTTGGTGTGTAAATTTGACAAGTGTGCCAAGGCAAAACATATATATATATATATATGTGTATATGTATGTCATTTTTATTTGTATATTGTTTATTTTTAGCACCTGATTGAACGCTCCTGGTATGCGGTGACCGAGACCTGTTTAGCCTTTACAGTCTTCAGGGATGATTTCTCTCCTCGCTTTGTGGCCCTTTTCACTTTGCTGCTTTTCCTCAAGTGCTTTCACTGGCTGGCTGAAGACAGGGTGGACTTTGTGAGTGAACACTGAGATTGTTAAAAAATTTTTAAAAAAAAATCACTGTTGTTTATTATATTTTTATATATTTATTTATTATAAATTTGTTTTTGAATATTATGTTTTTATATTTTATTGTTAGATGTGAATATTGAGAGTTAACATCTAATTTGGAAAAAAAAATTATTGTTTACAGTTTATATTTGTATTTTACTAATAAATTTGTTTTTTTTTTAATTATATTTTATATATTTATTTTTTACTATGAAGATTTAATTTATTGTTTTAATGGAATATTTTCATATTTTATTGTTAGATATGAACACTGGGAGGTTATACCTAATTTTAAATAAAAAAATATCTAAGTTTTTTCTATTTAATTTTGCATTACATTTAATTTAAAAAATATATGTAATATTACATTTTTTTTATTTTAATTTCTTTTGTTTTCAAATTTTATTTTTAGATGTGAGCATTGAAAGGTTACATCTGAAAAATAAATATTACATTTTATATTTTGATTTACTATAATTTTTTTTTTCTTATCTTATTTTTAGATGGAAAGGAGTCCGAATATCTCATGGGTCTTCCACTTCAGAGTTCTCTGTGAGTAATTTATCACTGAATTTGCTTCAGCCTGTGTTCTGCAGCACCAAATTTATCTCTTACTTCCCTTTTATATATGAAACTAATTTGCTAACTCGTTTTTCGGACATGCAAATTTTTGAGCTGCACCTGTATCTTGAATTTAATGGCACTTGACATTAGACTGCCTTATTTGCACTCATCGTTGTGGTTATTGCATCATTTCATGAGCGTGACACTAATGTTCTTGTCTCTCTGCTGCAGCTCTAATTTTGTTGCTGGGAGTGTTGGACTTTCTGTTTGTCAATCATGCATGTCACAGCATTATAACAAGAGGTGCGTCAGTGCAGCTGGTTTTTGGATTTGAGGTGAGCAACAGTTTAAGGCTACTTTTAACTTGAGTGAGATCCTGCAAAATAAATTTCATTATTGACCCTAAACCTTCTCACATATCCCATAACTTGAAGTATAGTATGTCACCTGTCATGCTAGCAGTTGAGCGGTGTAGAAATCAGAACATATTTTATACTGCTAGAGTTTTTAAAATATTAAACACTTTCTGCATGTCTTTCAGTATGCGATTCTGATGACTATGGTCCTCACCACCTTCATCAAGTACACCTTACATACAATTGATCTGCAGAGTGAGAATCCATGGGACAATAAGGCTGTCTACATGCTGTACACAGAGCTCTTTACAGGTACATCCTAGAGAATCACAGCATGGGTTGTTTATGTTTCCAGATAGCTCATTCAAAGAATGACCGATGTTACATTTATCCTTCAGGTTTCATCAAGGTGCTTTTGTATGTGGCGTTCATGACCATAATGATAAAAGTGCACACCTTCCCTCTGTTTGCCATTCGACCCATGTATCTTGCAATGAGGTGAGTGATAAATCATCAGATTCCAGCTATGCTGGTATGTTTTGTCAACAGTTAGAACAGTTTGTCTTATTCTTTCGTTGTGTGCGATATGTTTGTCTTTTCAGGCAATTCAAGAAGGCAGTAACAGACGCCATCATGTCTCGACGAGCCATTCGTAATATGAATACTCTGTGAGTATCTCTCTGGAATAATTTTAAATAGCTTCTAAAGTGGTATAGTTTGAATTACTGTTAAAGTTTTATTTCATTTATTTTTAATTAATATAGTGCAGTGTATTAAGTATTTTTTTAGTTTTCGATTATTTATTTTTTATTGTATTACTATTTTCAGTATTTATATTTTTTACAGTTTAAAATTGTATTTATATTCTGTGAGTATTTCTGAAATAATCTGAAATATCTTTTAATGTGCAAGTGTTAGTGTTTTTTTATTTTTTTATTAACAGTGCAGAGTAATATTTTTAGTGTTCATTTCTTTTTTCACTTTTCATTTATGTTTAGAAAAATTGTATGTTTATTTTATTATGCATTTTTAATGTTGTTCTTAATATTGGGCCATGTTTATTTCTAGTATTCGTTAATTGGTTTTCTTTTTTTCTTTTACAGGTTTTAATTATTTTTTAGAAAAATTTAATTTTGTAATTATTTGTTTTTTCTTACCATTGGGCCATGTATTTTCTTTTTTACAGTTTATTCTTACAAGTTTATCTATTTCTATTGTATATTTAGTGTTTTTATGTTGTGCAGTTTTTAATATGTTTAGTATGTGTTAATAGTTTTAGTAATACTTATAAATTATTTATCACTGTCTGCCATTCTTTGTTACAGCTATCCAGATGCCACCCCTGAAGACCTGCAAGCCACTGATAATGTGTGCATCATTTGCAGAGAAGAGATGGTGACTGGAGCCAAGAAACTGCCGTGCAACCACATCTTTCACTCAAGGTTCACTTCCACTGTTTATGGAAAAAAGCTGTTTATTTGGTGTTGACATTTGCATGCATATTCTGAATTGTTTGTTCCTCTCATTGTAGTTGCCTTCGCTCATGGTTCCAAAGACAGCAGACGTGTCCGACCTGCCGTATGGATGTCCTCCGAGCATCCCAGCCAAACCAGACTCCTGCCCCAGATCCTGCACAAGCACCTGCCCCTGCTGCTCCTGCTAATGCCCCCGTACCTCCACCGGTCAATGGTAAAAACGCCAAGACCTAGCCAGTTAATCTGATGATACTTAGCTGTTTGTGCAACCATGTGTAAAGCATGTTTACTCTTCTCTACAGTTGCTCCAGGTATGATGCCTCAGTTTCCTCCGGGTCTGTTTCCCTTTTGGGGTCCCTTCCCAGTCGCGCCTCCTCCTGCTGCTCCAGGTGCACAGGCAGCTGCTGATGCTCCACAGCCCAGTACCGCTGCAACACAGCCACAGGGAGCAGGTCAGCAGCTCTTATTAATTCTACCTCACTGTAAATAGAATAATTAAACTGTAAAAAAAAAAAAAAAAAAAAAAAAGATTTATAGTATTCATAATTAATGAATACTACAAATATTAAACATAGCCCAATATTAAGAACAACATTAAAAATGCATAAAATTAACAAATACAATTTTTCTAAACATAAATGAAAACTGAAAAAAAAAAAAAAAGAAATGAATACTAAAAATATTACTCTGTGCTCTTAATAAAAAAAAAAACGTAAAAAGTAATTCAAACTCTAACGCTTGCAAATTAAAAGATAATTCTGATTATTTCAGAAATACTCACAGACTATAAGTACAATTTTAAACTGTACAAACAAATTAATAAATACTAAAAATATTACACACAATACAATAAAATAATTGAAAACTAAAAAAATAACAAAAAAAAAACACTTAAAATATAACATTGCACTATATTAATGTAAAGAAAAAATAAATAAATGAACTTCCAACAATGTGAGTGATACATCATCATCATTCTTGAAAGCTGGAATACCCATGATTCTTATCATAATTTTCACATGGTGTTGTGTAGAATCAGGAGCCAGCAGCTCGACCCAGCCGAATGCAGACAGTGCCTCTGCTGCTCCTGGAGCAATGCCTGGATTCCCCTTCTCCATGCCTCCACCTTTCCCATCAGCCCCATGGCTGCCGATGCCCCCACCTCCACCCTTCAGTATGTCAGAGTGGTCAAAATGCAGCATTATAATATCATACATCATTGAAAAAAATGAAATAATAATCTATGATCTGTGTTTACTAGTGTCATCCATGCCGCCTCCACCATCGACTCTGTCCACCATGTCAGAGGCTGAGCTCAGAGAACTGGAGCAGGAGGGCAGACGGGGTTTGGAAGCCAGGTTGCAGTGCCTTCAAAACATCCACACATTGTTGGATGCTGCCATGCTCAATATTCACCACTACCTCAGCACAGTGGCTACGTTAAGGTATGCAAACATGGCATTTGTTTAAAAAGTGGCACGTCCAGTTCCTACCTCTGAAATCCCCGTATTTCTTTTCTTTTTCACTATCTGTTTAGTCCTCCAAGATCAGAAACCAACGCTGGTGAGACGAGTACATCAGTGAATGTGGAGTCCTCTTCCTCCACGGGCAACACGGAAACTCCCAATCAGGAGAACGAGGCTCAGAGCGGTGAGTAGAATGATGCCACGACTTCTCGAATAACTAGGCTAATAAATGTGTGTTTGTGTCTTTAGTGTCACATGATTGTTCAGAAATCTTTCTAATATGCAGATTTGCTGTTCAAGAAACATTTCTTATTATTATGAATGTTGAAAATAGTGCTGCTTAATATTTTTATGGAAACTGTGATAGACTACCATTCAACAGAAATAAATTTTTATTCAGCAAGGATGCATTGAAATTATGAAGTTACAAAAAGTCTGTTTAAAATAAATGCTGTTCAGTGAACGTTTTATTCATCAAAGAATCCTGAAAACAAGATGTTTCCACAAAAATATTAAACAACAAAAACTTTTTCCAGAATTTATAAAAACTGTTATTAATAATTGAGCACCAATAAAAATAGTGCATCAGATCAGCATATTAATGATTTTTGGAGGACCGAAGTACTCAAAATCAAAATTAAATAAATAATGAATTCAATAAAACAACAATTAAATGTACCCGTTTATTCTGAAATAATTATGATTACTAAATAATTTTGTTAAATATTAAATAATAAAAGAATAAATCATTCAATAATTAAATGTATCCATTTATTTTGTAAAATTCCATTAAAACACAACCTTTGTTTAAAATATTTCACAATATCCTCTTTTAAACACTATTGCTGTGTTTAAATATCTTTTATTTATAATAAATGTGATTTTTCAAAAAAAAAAAAAAAAACTTTTCATAATAATATGCTGAATATACGAATGACGTCATCTATTTGACGAATCATGTATTTCCAAAGCATGGTTTTCCCAAATATTTTTTTTTCATCATAATAGAGGATTTTCACAAATGCCATTCAGCAGACAGTGGGCAGTATGTTAATATCGGAGTCATTGTATTCTCTTGTTCATAGATGGATCTGTAAATGGAGCTACAGGCTTTTCTCCACCAGACTCAACCACAGGATTGGACAAAGACAGGAAGGAGGGAGATGAAGATGAGGATGACGGTGAGCCAAATGCTGCCGAGTTGAGACGACGTCGCCTGCGTAAACTGGAGACCACTAACACTCCTGACCACTGATGACGTGATCCATTCAAATCATGAACTGACATCTGACAGTAGAAATGCTTCTTTCGGACTCTTGGGCACTTGGCATGTTGATGTCAGATTATCTGAGGAAAGTTCATGTGTTCTTAGATGTTAATTTAAATGAGGCACATCGAGGTACTTCCCGCTGTATGGAGGATTTGTCTCTGTAACGTGTACGGAAGATACCATGGAAAACCATGCGTGAAGATAGAAAGGATAAAAAGCCTTGCACCTTGAAAGTCTGCTGTGATGTCTGAACCGAGTATTGACGAGACTTTCCTCTCTGAATGTGATTTCTGTCTCTCAGAGGAACAAGGTCTGTTGATTTTCTTGTGTGCCCTTAAAATTTGATGTTTTCCCATTCTTTGTGTATTTTCATTATTTCTAGCGCTACGTAATAGATTTTTTCCTAGATCAACTTTGGTTATGGTTAAAAGATAACCAGGAACCAAATATCTAAATTAATGTACTGTACATAATGTATAAAGTGTTTTAATAGGAGGATCTGTACATACTGCACAATAAATTGTTCGAAACAGACGTATGTCTAGTGAGTTTATCAATTATACACTGTCGTTTAAAAGTTTGGGGTCAGTAAGCTTTATTTTTTTTAATAATACTTATAGCAAGGACTCAGTTAATTAAAAGATATTACAATGTTACAAAAGATTTCTATTTCAAATAAATGCTGTTCTTTTGAATCCTGAACAAAAATGTATCCGTTTCCACAAAAATATTAAGCAGCACAACTGTTTTCAACATTGATAATAATCAGAAATGTTTCTTAAGCAGCAAATCAGCATATTAGAATGATTTCTGGAGGATCATGTGACACTGAAGACTGGAGTAATGATACTGAAATTAAGGTTTGATCACAGGAATAAATTAAAAATAGAAAACAATTATTCTAAATTGCAATATTTCACAATACTGTTTTTACTCTATTTTGTAAATAACTGCATCCTTGGTGAACATAAGAGACTTGTTAAAAAAAAAAATATCATACCCACCCCAAACTGAAAAGTAAAATAATAAATGTCCTAATAATGAACATTAACATAACAATCATCATTTTAATTGGATTAGATTTATGTTTTTATGACCGAATGGTGATTTTTTTTTTTTTTTTTTTTTTTTTTTTTTTTTTTAAAACAGCAAAATGTATTTTCACAAATATTAAGTTTCTAAATTGATTTTTTTTTGTATTTTCTGAAATCCTCACAAGACAAATATTTAAACGGCAAATTACAAATGAAACTGTTTAAATTAGTTTTTTATTAAAATAAATTGTCAAATATCAGTACAAGGTTAGTACCAAAATTATTGCTTTATGCATTCTTATGGAAGATCATCATCCCACACAAAAATAACGTTATTACATTTCAAGGATACCCTTATAAATGTGAAAAGATTAATGTGGAAATTCCTTTACTCCTTATAGAAAAAGCATCAACTGGTCCCTTTTATCACAAGCATCTAGTCTAATTGTGGTCTGCTTTAAAATGTCAAGGTGCAACTTCAGAAGTACAGATGCTTCTGATGAATATTAGTGCAAACGAACCTATTGAGCTACTCAACAGGAAGAGGTAATGCTGTACTATTGCCTGAGAAGGTCAGAGAAGATCTCTGCAGCTTTGCATACTGGTCAGGTCTGTGGAGTGGAGTAGAGAGAGTGGTGCTGGTTGCTCTGCTGAGTCCTGTTAAAGAGGAGTGGAGTCGTCTCGCTGGATCCAAACCAGCTGTTGGTGCAGATTCTTGGTTTTAATCACTATATAATAACGGTTAAACTGTTAAATATCTGAGCTGTAATAAAGCCTGATTACCTGCTATGAGGATTGATACTGTGACTCCAGAGAGAAGCCGTGTCATCATCCATTCCACGAGGATCATCAAAGAAATATAAGCGTGAGCCTTGTGTGTTGCACATCGCTGGGCTGCAGTTCTAAAACAAACAACAAAGCAGCTCAATGATGTGTCACGGATTTTTTGTGCCCATTTTTAATGCATTTCATAAATGCAGTTAGATCAAATTCATTTTGATATCCTTGTGGGGATTAAAACATTTTTAAAGCATTAGTTCAAAACCTATTTTTCAAAAACATAGGGAATCAACATGAATACAAATATTATATATTACGTTTCTTATGTTCACCAAGGCTACATTACAGTAAAATACAGTAAAATATTGTGAAATATTATTACAATTTAAAATATGTTTTCTATTTGAATATATTACAAAATGTAATTTTGCAAAGATGAATTTTCAGCATCATTACTCCAGTCTTCAGTGTCACATGATCCTTCAGAAATCATTCTAATATGCTGATTTGCTGCTCAAGAAACATTTATTATTATTAATGTTGAAAACAATATTGGTGCTTAATATTTTTGTGGAAACCTTAATACATTTCTTTCAGGATTCCTCAATGAATAGAAAGTTCAAAAGAATAGTATTTATTTAAAATATAATTTATTGTAACTATATAAATGTCTTTACTGTCACTTTTAATCAATTTAATGCATTCTTGATCAAATAAAAGTATTACTTTCTTCAAAAAAAAAAAAAAAAAAAAACTGACCCAAAATATTTGAACGGTATTGTATTAACAAACTAAAATCACACGTAATAGGCATGGAAAAATGCATAATCAGCAAACCTTTTCTTGAGGAGGCTGGCGAACTCTGAAGATGAGAATGAGCAGGCTGGTAGGAAGCAGCTCCCAAATGAAGAGAATGGCTCCGAAGATAATGTAGCCTCTGTCTCCAAGTTCACTCTGAAGGTCAGCCTTTGAAAACAACACTGAACATCACAAACCGACCAGTGACAGGAATACCTTTTCATTAGCAGCCAATGTAGTGCAACTGCTCACCTGATCAGAGATGTTGTACCAGTCATAGTCAAAGGCCTCGACTTTATGATTCTGAGACAAAAACAGCACAGCAAGATTGTAGCATGCTCTGCTAGAGAAGAGCAAGATGACACCTGCCCCCAGCACCGCAGTCCGGCAAAGCCCCTGCAAACAGAAGATTAAATAAATAGCAGCAAATAACCTTTTTGGTACCAAAATTTGTCTTGTTTATCAAGAGCAGCAAATAAAATTCAAAATGAGTCAGATTACCATGTATCTAAATGTTACAATCAGCATTTAATCAAAATTGACTCTATGTTATCTATCTATCTATCCTATTTACATTTATTTGTTTATTTAGCAGAAGCTGGTATCCAAACTGTTCATTCCTGGGCTTATTGTGAGCTATATCAGAATATTTCAGATTACAGAGGTAAAATAGATTGCGACTACCATTTGAGGTTAAAGCAATATTTCACACAATAATGAAAATTTGCTGAAAATGGATCCTCTGCAGTGAATGGGTGCCGTCAGAATGAGAGTCCAAACAGATGATAAAAACATCACAATAATCCACAAGTAATCCACACTAATCCAGTCCATCAGTTATGTTAAAGCTGTGAAGTGAAAAGCTGTGTGTTTGTAAGAAGCAAATCCATCATTAAGGCATTTTAACTTTAAATCAATGCTTCCATCTAATATACAAGTCTTCTATCCATAATATTGCTTTCTCCAGTCATCTGGTCTGAATCAGAAGAGAAATATGCACAGATCAAACACTGTTTACAAGTGAAAACAGTCCAAAAGAGTTCGAAACAAATACGTTGTTTAATTTTGATGTGAGAGAACAACAGGAGTTGGACTTTTTCACTGGAGGAAGTGTTATTATTGGTTATGAACTTGTATTTTGTCCCAGATGCAATAGTTTAAAGTTAAAATTAATGATGGATTGTTTCTTACAAACATGCAGCTTTGCTTCATAAAATGTTAATTGATGGACTGAATTGGTGTGGATTACTTGTGGATTATCGTGATGTTTTTATCAGCTGTTTGGACTCTCATTCTGACGGCACCCATTCACTGCAGAGGATCCTTAGGTGACCAAGTGATGTAATGCTACACTTCTTCTAATCTGTTCCCATGAAGAAACAAACTCATCTACATTTTGGATGGCCTGAAGGTGAGTGCATTTTCATTTCTGGCTGAACTATTCCTTTAAGTGCTTGCAAAGTATGTACCTTACTGCGCAGATAAGGGGTGGTGGGGCGCGAGGATCGAGTTAAGAGGAGCAGAGACGTGGCCAGACACACAGCTTCCAGAATGAACAGTAGGTCATTAACCAGCACCCGAACCAAAACCAGCCTCCACCTATTTTCACCAGCTCCACCAGAACCGCCATGCTGTCCGAGGCTTGCGCAAACTATGTTGACACACAGGAAGATGACGCTCATGGTGGCATACACACACCGAGCCACCCATCTAGTTTACACACAAACACAATTCTCATTAAACACATAATCAGATGATATCTATTAACATGCTGCTATGGAAATCCACTCACAGTCCTTTCCTGGGCTCAACTCTGAACATGCTTCGAACTTTGAGCAACTCCTGTCAAAATGAAACAAGGGAGTGGACTGATTTCTCAACTACGCAAACATACTCTTAAACATCTCTCTTTGTCTTACATGAGTGAAGTAAATGTTGAAGAGACTCAGGGTGAAGAACTGTAAGCACACTGGGAAGCAGTAAAGGAGCCAGTAGACTGGAGTGGGCAGGTGGTTGGCCGCAAGGGCATTACGAAAATAAAACGAGAAGAGAGTTGTGCGAAGCGCTGCCCAGAACAGGCAAAGAAAAAGAAAAATACTCTGGTAACTCCATCGCTTATGCCGGTAGAGTAACAGCAGCCAAAGCTGAACGTATACCACTAAAAACAGACCCCCATAAAGACAAGTGTAAAGAACCGTGACGCCCAGCTCTACTGAAGGGGCCACAGCTGGTTTCATGGGGGAAGGTGGAACTGGAGTGTGCATTATGATGATGGATGTAAAAAAGACTAAAATTATATAACACAATGCATAGATCAAAGCTTTAAAATAGAATAAAGTAAACAAAACTGGTGTAAAATGTCAAGATAAATCGTATTAACAAAAAGGAAAAACAAATTTCGGGCATGTTCAGGCATGCGTGAATTATCATTAGTCTGAGATATTACTATATAATATTCTGTCACATCTGATGAAGCCAGGATCAAACTAACACGACGAAGAAAAAAAAAAAAAAACAAACGTCTGAAATGTCCTTTCTCCTCGTATCAATCAACCTGTGATGTGCACCTGTAAAATACAAAAATGAAAGTATTAAATGGAGCTAAAGTAAACACAGCCAAGCTTTACATAACAACTCAAAACATTCACACTGATATCAATAACACATCTCCATAATCGAAAACAAAAGCATATTTTGTCTGAAACCAGTCATTTATTGTAACTGTAAGTTAACTGATTACGATTTTTGACAGTCGCGATGACAGCCCGACTTTGTTTATTCGTTAAACCTGTTGTTGTTCATCTACCGGATAGATTATACCGCACAAATTATAATACTTTTAAACTGTTTACCTAATTCTAAGAGTCAAACATTTGTATTAGACTGACTTTAAACTGATCTAAAGTGGCTAACGTTAGCTGAGTGGCTAACGTTGCTAGACTGAGTTTAAAATCGATTTGCTAGTTCAGAGATCGAACCGGTTTTGTTATAAACATGCGACACACATTTTTAAAAGTTGCTTTAAATATTACTAAATTAAATCCAACATTACCTTACAAATGAATAAGACCATGTAATCGACGTAAGAAATCCGATAAATCCTTTCCCTCATCACTAAAGTCCCGTTCGTGTTTATGCACTGCGCGATCAATCCAGTCATCGCTGTTAGCGTCATCTAGCGGTGCATTCTGGTAATGAAAAACATAAACAAACGCGTCTTCCTCCTCCTGCGAGACCACGCCCACCACAAAGAAAGCTGACTTCCTAACTGAAATTTTAAAGTATTAAAGAGTTTTATATATAACATATATTTTTAAAATAAGTGTAAAGAGGAACAAAGAGAGTTCCGCCATCTCGAAAACTGATAGAATTATGTAATAGGCGGGCCTTGTGGGCGTGGTTTGTCATCTGCAGGCAGCGTGTCATGGGCGTGGTTTACAATGCATTGGGCGTGGTTTGCAGTCTTGCAGGAAGAAATTTCATAATCATGAAAAAACGCCCGCGCAGCACTGAGAACAGGAAACGGCGGTTATTTCAATTTTACACCATCAATAACCGTCAACTGTCATTTCTATCTCTCATCGTCAATTATACCTGTATTTCATTACACGAACTGATGAAGAACCGCAAACTAACACTGTGGTTTAAGTAAAAAAAATATAGGTTATATGTACTCCCTTGTAACCGATGAGATCATTTCATAACTTATTTGTTGTGTTATGTTTCGCAGGAGCACATAGAGATTGACAGGCTGTGAGTCAGAGGTGGTTTGTAATGTAACTCATAGCGTGTTAGTAGGCGAGGCTCTTCCTCACTTTTTCCTCTCTCTCTCTCTCTCTCTCTCTCTCTCTCTCTCTCTCTCTCTCTCTCTCTCTCTCTCTCTCTCTCTCTCTCTCTCTCTTCATTATACCGCACTGTATGCTGTAGTTCTGCAGCCACGTCGCAGAGGACAGAGTCGCCCTTACAAACCTCATTGTCTTCAAAAGCAGCCGCCCAACTGGACCGACAACAAGTTTATCTCCTCGTACAGTTCGTCAGACAGCGTGTTTACACATTTTTATTTTAAAAATAGTTACTCGTTACGGATAAACTGAGAGTAGCTCTCCGCTGTAGTCATGGTGAGTATAGCCTGCTTGCTAACTTGTGCCTCAAACTTGCTGGCTTAGTGTTAAAATAGGTTACAACAGCTTTCTTTAGCGTTTAAGCTTTACAGTTTGTCGTACACACTCTCTTTTGACCTTTCTGAAGGGTTGTTAGACAAACGTTTGTACCAGTAATTGCTACTTACTCGCTAACCAGTCTGACATTAAGAGATTAAGGGAAACAGAGATAATTATACAGTATCTATCTATCTATCTATCTATCTATCTATCTATCTATCTATCTATGAACAGTCTTTGCTCTTTAAATACAATATTAATTGCTTATACGTATATTTGTACCAGAGTTTGTGCATGCAAACAAATTACATCTACATTTCGTGTGTATGCACCAGTACAGTATACTATCTATCTACAGTCTTTGCCCTTTAAATACAATATATTTGCTAATAACATACATATATTTGTACCAGAGTGTGTACATACAACAAATTAAATCTACATTTCGTGTTTATACACCAATACAGTATATTATCTATCTGTCTATAGACTTTACATCTTAAATATACTCTGCATTTAATAACTGCTAATAACATGCATATGTACCAAGTGTAAAGATTGTGTATAAATTACATATACATTACATGTGTATACACCCATTATATAGTGTTTTTGCGTTCAACTTATGCTATAGGAACCAGAGGATGTACATTTCAGATCAGGAGAACATTTGATAGGTGAGGAAGAGTATGAGAAAGCAACATTTGATAGGAAGGAGGATGGAGAGGAACATCGTAAAGCAGGGAGACCGCCGCTGTCCCGCATCCCTACCTTTCAAAGCTCCCTGGGCCGCAAGCGAGTCACCGTCCAGAGTGCAGAGTCATCACCGAAGACGGATGGGTTTATCCAGCAGGGCCAAAAAGAGATAGCTGGCTCTACAGAGGCTGGAAGAGTGAAAATGTCAGGATCTGGAGGGAGAGAAACAGGACTGCCTGTCCCATCGGCTCGTTTACACACAAGTCTTGCTGATGTTTTCTCTCAAGGTGATATCTCTGGTCACGCCTCCACTCTTTCGGCTCTGAAAATAAATCAATCTCTTGATCAAACGCCTGAGATTACAAAAGACTCTGATCAGGTTGATATGTCACTAAAGCGACCCCCTCTCAGGAATGTCTATGAGACCTCTGATCTGGTCGTAGACCCCGTTTCTGAATTTGAAACCGCAAGCGGAGAGACCGTCTCAGAAGATGAGCAGATTTCGGCGCAGGATGCCGTCGTAGAGGATCTGAGCTCATGCTCCTCTGTTGATCAGCATGAGGCATCTGATCAAGCTCGTGAAGATACTTTGAGAGACGACTTTGATAATAGAAGTGTAGCCCAATCACATTGGACAGAAGAAAACAGTGTCACTGGGAATGATGTGAAATGTGTGGAATGTGTTCCAGATAAGGATGATGGTTCCATACTTAGTGGTCAAGATGAAATGGCTAAGATCCAGAAACCCTCAGAGAGTAAAAAAGGCTTTAAAGAAACACAACAGGGAAGCAAAACTGCCAATAATACTCAGACAAAACACACCAAGACCAAAACGTGTACACCTTCCAAGGTGAGGTGAATCATATTTCTCAACATGCAATGTACAAAATGAATGGTGTTTGCTAAAGCATGAATACTATTATTGTTTATACTAAGGGTTAGGGATTTTAACACACCTCTAATCCTAAATAGTAAACTTCATCCATCACTGTTTGTGCTACCTAAAAACATGCTTGTTGAGAAGAGGCGTGTTATTACTTTTCTAAGTGAACAGACATACAATTTTCTCCTGGTGGACAATAAAATGGATTTTAAAAAATCCTTTACGTTTACCTTGACAAAAGGAATCACACCGCAAAAAGTGATTTTCTTAGTATTCATCTTGATGAATCCATTACAAATATCTAAAAGATACATTTACTTAAGAAACAAAATCACATAAGATATGAAGTCTTGTTTTCTGACCAAATTTATCAAAATTGACATTTGACATTTACATTTAGTCATTTAGCAGACGCTTTTATCCAAAGCGACTTACAATTGGGGAATACATAAAGCGATTCGTCTTGAAGAGGCAATCAGACAGAGGAAGTGCTCGTAACAACAAGTCTCAGGCATTGTTCAAATAAGTACAAGCTAGAAAGGAAAGGAATAAATAAAGAGAAAGAATTTTTTTTTTTTTTAAAGTTTAGGATGAAGTCAAGTAGTGCTGAAAGAGATGAGTTTTCAGTTGTTGCTTGAATATTAAAATAGGGATCAAGCATTCCGGATAGGGGTGGGAAGATCATTCCACCAGCCAGGAATGGTGAATGAGAATGTTCTGGAGAGTGATTTTGAGCCTCTCTGTGATGGTACCACGAGGCGTCGCTCACTAGCAGATCTCAGACTTCTGGAGGGGGTGTAGATTCGTAATAGTGAGTGGAAGTAGGCGGGTGCTGAGCCTGTGGTTGTTCTATATGCAAGCATCAGTGCCTTGAACTTGATCCGAGCTGCAACTGGTAGCCAGTGCAAGGAGATAAAGAGAGGTGTAACATGGGCTCTTTTGGGCTCATTGAAGACCAGAAATTCTATTAATAATAAATATTAATGCATCTTTATTTATTTATTTTTGCTTAAAACAAGAAAAAATATCTGCCAATGGGATAAGAAAACTAATCTTGTTTTCCCTTAGAATTAAGTTTATTTTTTTCATACCCCAGGTATTTTTCTTGATTTAGGCATAAACTTCCATAATTTTAATACATTTTTCAGAATATAAAACCTAATATCTTGAGTCATTTTGATTCTCAAGTAAATGCTAAGATATTTGTACAGGACAAAACTAACAAGTAAGAAAGTAAAATGCTGCAGTACAAGCCATATATACAGACCAGAATGTCTTTCTCTGGACTGATTTAACCACTTTGATTGGCATGTGTATACAAATTTTTGAGACTAGTTGACTCGACAATTATTTGTTTCGCCATCAAATCACAACAGAATTTAAACAGAAGAGGATATGTGAAATTAAACAGCCACAAAACAGTCATTTCATCATGAACAGACATATACGTATATCTTGTTAGAAAGATGTTTGCATATATAAACAGAAAGTCTTTAATTGTTTTAATTTAATACCATTGATTTTCTATTGTTTTAGCAGACAAAAGGAAGGAGCTTTTCCCTTTTCTGTCTCTTGCCCACCATTCTCCTCCTTTTGGGTGGATTTTCATCGCACATCTGGCAGTATGGAGTCCCTAAATCTGTGTCACACCTGATGTCACAACTGGAGCTGCACTGGTTGGAAAGTTTCTGGATGCCTCAAGAGACATGCATCTCTGACTGTAGGTGAGGAAACAGGTCCTTTTCATGTTTCTAAGTATATAAATGCCAAGTTTAAAATGCTAATGTGTTTCTAAACGCTCCTTATCAGGCTTACTCTTGTTGAGAGTGTCCCTGAGGGCCTCAGCTTCCCTTCTGGCTCGCCACACCTGCCGAGCATTTCAGACACTTGGACTAATCTACTAAACAAAGCAAACCGCTCTGTTCACATTGGTGCTTTCTATTTCACTCTCCGAGATTCAGATTTGGGCCTTACGGAGCCCTCGTCTGTGCTGGTACGTTGTGTTGTGGACATTTTACTGTGCAAAAGTGTGAATAACACACTCTGAAGGCTCTAGAACTTTTGTTACCTGCATATGATCTAATAGGATCATATTGATATTTTTGTCTTTTCTATAGGGCAAAAAAGTGTTCAACCAACTCAAGCAGCTGGAACCAAATGGAGTGAAGTTGCAGATTGCTGTAAACGCCCCTCAGTCATACATCGCAGACACAGACGAACTGGTAGCAACAGGTACAATAGCATGCCTATTGCACATGCAGCACGTGAAAATTTATACATTGAGAATAGTGAATGGTTTGGAATGGATGTTATGCAGCCTTTTTCCTTTAGCTTTCTTGCTTTGTGATTTCTCTCAGGGGCTGAGGTCAGAGGAGTTGACCTGCAGAGCATCACTGGAGGCATTTTGCACACCAAACTATGGGTTGTGGATAAGAAACACATGTATTTAGGGAGCGCAAATATGGATTGGCGTTCCCTTACCCAGGTACGTCTAAATCAAGCAACATTGTGTGTCATTATCTGACTGGACAAAAGGTTTCTTTTGACATGCAAATATGCATGGTCAGTGTGCATGCAGGTCTTTGACATGTAAATGTGTGTTATTTTACTTTATTTTATTTTAATTATTTTATTTTAATTTTACATTAATTTATATTTAGTTTATTTATTATTTAATTTAATTTTGTTTATTTAATTTTATTTATTTTTTATTCATTATCCAGTACAGTTTATTAGACTGTAATGTCAAAATGGCTATTAACTCAATCCTTAAAAATATACATGCATATGCAGAAGTATAATCAGTATTTCTAATAGGTGAAAGAGGTTGGAGTGTCTGTGGAGGACTGCAGCTGTTTAGCACAGGACGCCTCACGGATATTTGACGTGTACTGGGACGTTGGAGCTCAGAAGAATGGATCTCTGCCTCCTTTCTGGCCAGGCCGTTTCTCTGCCCTCTCGAGTTCTAAGTACCCGTTAGCTGTTAAATTCAACGGTGTCCCTGCACGTGTCTATTTGTCTGTGAGTTGTGTTTCTCTCACAAGTTGACATCATTTGTTTGGTCTGTTTTTGTTTACCACATTCATAATATGTTTTCATTGCATGTTTTGTAATCATTTTAACCTGTTCACATTTCCACTTATTCTCTGGCTTTTGTGCTAGCTGATTTTAATTTATTCCATGTGTCTGTTTTTCATTTAATGTATTGTGTAGAAATTTTGTCTTTTTGTCATATTGCCACCTTTTTCACTGCAGAAAAATAGTGCTTTTTAATTAATACATTGCATGTACAATATATATGGCCTATATTATCTTGTTCATTTTCATTCATTTCTTAACATGACACATGCATTTTTAGTGTGTGCAGAAATGTGCTCTAAATATTCCATTACAGTGTTTGATTTGTTCTTGTAGAGTTCTCCTCCTCCTTTATCATCATATGGCCGTTCTGACGATCTCTCAAGCATCCTGTCAGTAATTGCTGATGCTGAGCGGTTCATCTATGTGTCTGTGATGGACTACCTTCCCATGTCACAGTTCACGGAACCCATTCGGTAATCTTGACTATTTTATAGGATTATTATAGTTAACTAAAACTAAAACCATTAAAAAAATGAATAATAAAAATAATCATCATAAATATATATATATTTTTCTTGAAATAAATGTTAAATAAAATAAATTATGAAAAAAATTTAATCTAGTTGCCAAGGCAGCATTTCTAATTTTGATGTACTAAAATAACTAAAACTAAAATGTAATCAAAAATTAATACAATTATTTAGATATTTTTAAAAAATGGACAAAAACACACAAACAAATGACAAAAAATTAACTAATAAAATGGAAAATACAAAAAATAAGAACTAATCAAAGTATTAAAAAAAAAACTACAACAGTACCTCAATTATGCTAAAATAACATTTATTTTAATGTAATACATTTGCATGTACATGGTGTTTAATAGCTTAGTTTGACTAGTTTACATATTATTGCGCATTGTGTATGTTTTTCATGATTTACTATGTATAATGTTTTGATCTAAGATAACTAAAAATTAAATAAAAATCAATAAAAACTATATAGACATTTTAAAAAAATTAACAAAACAAAAAATGACAAAAAACATCAATAAAATTAAAAAGAAAATGGAAAATACAGAAATTAAATGGAAAATATCAAAAACATGAAAAAAATTATATAGTAGTATTTCAATGATACTAAAAATACTGGGGGTAATTTTGAAAATCTAATACATTTGCAAGTACATAGTTTATAAAGCATGTGAAAGATTATCGTGATGTTTTCAATGAATTTTAATGATTTTATGTCATTTAGGTTTTGGCCTGTCATCGACTCGGCCCTCCGTGAGGCAGCTTGTGTGAGAGGTGTTGAGGTGAAGCTGTTGGTCAGTTGTTGGAGTCATTCTCCTGGTGCCATGTTTGTCTTTCTCCAGTCTTTATCGGTCCTCAACAAACCCCCTCTGAGCTGCAACATTCATGCTGTACGTTTCTGTGTGCACTTTACATCTTCTAAATGTTTTTTTTTTGTTTGTTTTTTTATCCAGCCATTACTGGTGTTTTAATATCTAAAATGTTTCATTTCACAGAAAGTATTTGAGGTGCCTTCAACACGAGAGCAGCAGAGGATCCCGTTTGCGCGTGTCAACCATGCCAAGTACATGGTGACTGATCGAGCTGTTTACATTGGTATGTTTCCTCTCTACATGTACAAATTTCACAGCATGATCTCACTTGCATGCTTTTCCATATTCCAGCAACCTGACGGCAGGTTTGGCACTGCATCATAAAAAACCTGCCAACAGAAACAGTTTGTTTACAAACTGTTTACATTTACAATTGAATCGCTGTGAATATGAGTTTTGGAATAAAGCAAATGTCAGTTTCATAATCCTGCTATAATGACTGATTGTTATATTGTGTTTTACAGGAACTTCCAACTGGTCTGAGAATTACTTCACCCAGACGGCAGGGGTTGGGCTTGTTGTGAATCAGACGGGCTCTGCAGTAGGGCAGGGCCAGCAAACCGTTCAGAGCCAGATGCAGGAGATTTTCCAGAGGGACTGGCATTCAGAATACGCTCAAACCCTCACTGATGTTCATGCGGAGCATTGCAGCGGAAAAAAGCTTACATAATATACCACGCTCTTTATTTGTTATGTTGCTATGCACTATGATTCAAAAAATTAAAACATCAGACACCAAAAACCCAAAACCCTGCGGCATTCCTGCCTACTGATAACTTATTTATGATATATGTATTTGCCGAAAGGATGCTGTGCATTTTTAATGTTTGTTATAAATATGGCATATATTAATTTTTTTTTTTTTTTCAAGTGCATTTATTGTATATTTGCATTATGTGACATTTGCCAGAATAAGGACAAGGTCCTTGAGCAAGCACTGATCTCTGATGTTGAACTGGTTAAACATGCATGTAAATGAAATATTGTTGTAATAGGTGCCTTGGCTGTAATGACTAGTTTGTTTTCAAATTAAACTGCCTTTTCAGTAAGAAAATGCTTGTGCTCTGATGTTTTTAATATTAATTTACATTTTTAAGTCATTTTTGGATTTTTTTTTTTTTTAATTTCAACTTTTTAAAAAATGTTTTGCTTTTCATGGATTAAACGGTTTAATGCATTTACCTTTTTGTGAAAACAAAGGTGCCTTTTATCATATATATATATATATATATATGATAAAAGGCACCTTTGTTTTATATATATATACACTGCCCTCCAAAAGTTTGGAAACACCCCTGGCAAAGTGTGGTTTTGGATGATATCAGCATAAATCCTTATCATTTTTTGGTGCAAATACAGTACAATAAAGTAACTTGACATTATCATTGAAGACCGGCAATAATAATTTTCATTTTGATTACATAATAATGGCAATATATACATGTCAAAGTCAGACATGCCCCTATCCCAGCTGTAATGCCTGGTTACTGCTTTAAACTTGGCCCAGGTTTTTAAAAGATTATTGGGTCAGCACACCTTAATAACTTCAACATTTGATTGCCAATTAAGTTTAGAATACAATGAACCTGTTTTATGAATGAGCTGTAATAGCTGCTAATGGTGGATATTTTGATGAATCGAAAATTTAAGTATTTTCTATGTATAAACTGTTTATGTATAAAAATATGTTTTCGTAGTTTGTGTTGTCCCTTATCAGTGCAAAATTATCACAAATTAAAAAGGATTCATGCCAATATTGTCCAAAACCCCACTTTTCTAGGATGTTTCCAAACTTTTGGAGGGCAGTGTGTGTGTGTGTGTGTGTGTGTGTGTGTGTGTGTGTGTATATATATATAATTCTTATAATTTAAGACATTTTCAACAAAAAGAAAAGTTAATGTTGGACTCCACACAATTTGCTCTGACACACAGTGTATTTTATATTAGTCAACAAATGATAAATTAACATAAAAAAAAAAACCAAGTGAGCTCCTCCCTTACTAAAATGAACCGTGGTTTTAATATAGTAAAAAAAAAAAAAAAAGTGTAGTAACCATGGGTTTTGGCGGATTAATTACCATTTAACCACAGTTGTACTACAAATACCATGGTTAAACTGATTAGTGTAGCAAAACCATTGCTAATTTGTGCTTACCATTGCTTAACTACAATAACCATGCTTTTTTGGTTTTATCTGTAGTAAAACTATGGTTAATTTTCGTAAGGGCTATAATGCCCAAATATGCTGCCTGTAAAGCTGAATAATGCTGTCTAAGCAGGCAGCTCGCGAGGTTTTGCACACAGCCTCGCGTCTCCTCGCAGGAAGTGAAGCCGCGGAGGACGGAAGACGTTAAAAATGGCACGAGAAAGAAGCCCAGCTTTTTGGCTTCACCCTCAAACAAGTGTAACTCGCAGAATGCAGGTGTGTCACAGAATACTCTTACTTTTATGGCTACTCCACTTTTCTTCCGTATATTCAGATATAACGGACGGGAATGCGGAGCACTTAAAGCGGGAGCACTCGCTCATTAAGCCATATCAGGGTGAGTAGCAGGGTGCTAGTGCGAGCGATTACTGTCCTTTCTGCTGTCTTTTATCCACACGATCACTAAAGTGTCTTAAGTTTTGTGTTCACTGCGTAAATTAGGACGTCATCTAAGTTATTTTGTAATGTCATGGGTCATGTATTTCATTGGGAACATGTAATCGGGGATAAAAGTAGGCTACTGTAGAGTCTCAACAGTGTAAACATAACTCAATGTAAACAAAACTAGTCAGCCTTTATTTGAACAGGTGAGGACTGTTTGCATTTAAAGTGCAGGTTGTAAAGGAATCCTCCTTCCCAGGGAGAGCATGCAAATTGTCAGTATAGTATTTAATTTAAGTATAATTATTGCATAGTTAAGACTTTGTCTGTTTTGTATTGTCATGCTGAGCAGCGAAAAGCTGAAAAATTGCATTATTACATAATCAGACACACAAAAATTACATTATCAGGCACACGTTTACTCGACAAGTTTGTGCTAAACCTGATGATCTTGTTCTCCAGGATTATGTGAGGAAGACCTGAAGAGTATCTTATGACAAAAAGTCACAAAGCAGTGTCACAGATACAGAATATTTTGTATTCATTTTCTATAAAAATAAATAAATAAATTTAATTGTAATACTTTCAGTGTATTTCCAAGTGCACTGTAAAAATTACATTTACATGTGAAAACTGTGAGCTTACTGTAAAAATACTGACAAATATTTCCAGTATTGCAGGATGCCTGTATATTTTACAACTTATATATTTTTTCAAGTGATATAATGTTTATTATAAGTGTTCTGTTCATAAAAAATAGCCAGTATGTAGAGAAGTATTGGTCATACACACAAAAGAGCATCAGAGTAACACACATGACACTAAAATAATGCAATAAATATTAATTAATTAACGTATGTAAAGCAAAACTCCTAATGTACATTAGTAATAAAAAAAATAAATCATGTGATGTCACACAGGGTCTTTTTTATTGTAAATTATATGGCGATTCATAGTTTTTACTTACGAAAACCTTTCTTTTTTTTCAGTGGAGATGGTAAGATAGCTTACAGTTAACCAATTAAATTTTTTTTTTTTTTTTACAGTGTATAAATTCATTTTTGAATCCTAAATTTTCATATTGTGGTCTCAGGCTTTTGAACCCCAGTGTATGTGATGAGACTCATTTTTATCTCTGGATGTTCTCATGGCTTATAGTGTATGAGTATAAGCTTCACATTGCACTCCAACTTAACAATACACTGTAAATAAATTTTGCAAAAATTGCATCATCAGTCATGTATCTTACGTCAGGTGTTGGAACGAGTCCATCAAGTCAGTGGGACTTTTGGGGAAGTACTTTAGTAACCAGCCAGTATGTGCGTCTGACTTCAGATGAGAGGAGCAAACAGGGGTCCATCTGGAATACAGTGGTGAGTAAAACTCAACTAAAAACCTACAGCGTAAAGGTGTGGCCACATTAGCAAAATTTCGAGGGAGAAAAGGCCTGTTTTCAAACACAACTAACACAGAAGTCACTTTTAAACCAAGCAGTTTTCAATGCAGTGAATTCACGTGACCAACTTGAACCCGATGCTAAATCTGCTTGAGAAAATCTTTCATCCTATTGAAATGACTTTGAACAGGAAAATTGTCTGAAATACAGTTAATGTAATGTACTTTGATAATGCAAAACAAAGTTGAATAATGTTAATTTTCCCCCTCTGCAGCCCTGCTATTTGAAGGATTGGGAGATGCATGTGCAGTTTAAAATTCATGGATCAGGAAAGAAGAATCTGCATGGAGATGGTCTTGCCATTTGGTACACGAAAGAGAGGCTACATCCTGGTAAGTCTGTGAGGGAAAACTGAAGGTTTAGATCTCGTTCAAACTCTTCCTCAACCATTTCATGAATTTAAATGTATTGAGCTATAATGCTGTCTATATATATGTGTGTGTGTGTGTGTGTGTGTGTGTGTGTAGTCCACGTACACATCTGTGATCCATCTGCAAGTCTGCTCTTTCTTCGCTGCAGTTGATTGTCATACTTTCATTTAGGCCCAGTCTTTGGAAACCAAGACCATTTTGTAGGCCTGGCTATTTTTGTGGATACCTTCCGTAATGATCTACAAGGAATGGATGTAAGTGTGCCGTACTCACAGGTCCTTCTTTCTCTGCAGGCACCGTGTTTGGCAGTAGTGCCAAATTCCATGGGTTGGCCATTTTTATAGACACATACCCTAACGATGAGGCTCTGGATGTGAGTTGAGAGATGTAAAATGTTTGTATATTTGTACCTTCATTTGAACGAAAGCTTTGCTTTATCATTATTGGATAAACTTGAGATTAGATACAAAGATATCTATTTTCAAAAAAAGCTAGTATTTATGGGGATACTGGATTTTTGGCATGTTTGTTCTGCTTCTGGTCATCGGCTTTGTCCTCATGATTTAAAAGGGATAGTTTAAATATGATTATTTGCCAGGTATTTGCATTCAGATGTCAAAATTAAAAACAATCCTTTGAGTAGAGAAGAATATCTTTTATTTGAACTATCCCTTCACTTTTTTGATTCTTTATATGTTCTGAATAATCTTTGCTTTCAAAGCAATGCTTTCTTTGTTTTGCCTGCATCATGTGGTCCATGTCATTTTCTTGCCCTCATCATTCATTATTTGTTGATGAAGCATTTCATAAAAATGTTTACAGTGCTTATTGTTTTGATTTTAGTAGAGTGCTGTGACCTTTTATGAATTTAGTTCATTCAGTTTTACACAAGCTAGGAACAGCTGGATAATGGTACAAAGTACCATCCTTTAGTAATTACATTGCTTTTTTGGGTCAACAATATAGGCAAAAATCAATGTAGTCAATTTTATTCATATTTTTTGGTCCTCCAGCGCTCGTTTCCCTATATTTCTGCAATGGTGAATAATGGTTCCCTGCCGTATGACCACGGGAAAGACGGCCGGTCCACTGAATTGGGAGGTTGCTCTGTGGAAATCAGAAACAAAGATCATGACACATACCTGGCCATTAGATACTCTAAAGGCAGACTCACGGTAAGATACTCTGTAAATGCAAATACAGTGATAAAGAGTCAGTACGATTTTTTTTTTTTCATGTTTTTTAAAGTCTCAAAAATACAGCAAAAACTGCAATTTTGTGAAATATTTTAACAGTTTAAAATAACTTTTCTATTTTAATATTTTTAAATGCAATTTATTTCTGTGATGGAAAAGCTGAATTTTCAGTCTTCAGTGTCACATGATTATTCTAATATGATTTGGTGCTCAAAAAAACATTCCAGTAACACTTTACGTTTAGGTGGACTGTACTGTACTGTAACATAAATAGACAACGATTTCATTCAGAAATGTGTTTAAACAATGTACTTAAAGTATCACCTGAATGTATTTTAGATTTTTTGTCTAATATTAACCTTAAGCGTCTTATAGTTTCTTTTTAATTGTATGACTATTATTGTTATTTATTCCATTTTCGCCATGAAGGTAGCCTTGCTACCGATGTTGTGTTAAAAAATAAGTGCATGAATAAATTAATAAAAACTTTACAATTAGGGTCCACTTAACTTAAAATAGTTCACGTGACTAACAAAAATATTTTTTTAAAAGCATTTATTCATTCTAGTTAATGTTAAATTTAACATTTAGTAATACATTATTAAAATCAAAAGTTGCGCTCTAAATATTATTTAATGGACTTGAACTAACATAAACTACATTTATATTTTTATTAAATAGCATTAACAAAGATTAATAAATACTGTGACAAAAGTATCGCTCATTGTTAGTATTTGTTAGTCAATGCATTAACTGATGTTTTCTTATTGTAAAGTGTTACCAAAATTTCTCATTCTTTCTTATTATTATTATTATTATCAATGCTGAAAACAGTTGAGCTGCTTAATGTTTTTGTGGAAACTGTGATATAGTTTTATCAGGCTTCATTCTTTGATGAATAGAAAGTTTAAATGTACAGCATTTATTTGAAATTGAAATGTTTTGTAACATTATAAATGTCTTTACTGTAATTTTTGATCAGTTTAATGCATCCTTACTAAATTAAAGTATTAATTTCTTTAAAAAAATCTTTCCACAAACTTGAACTGTATTTTTGTTTTATACCAGTGACTACCGGCAGTTTCATTTTGGCACTGAAACAGTCATCACCATTTTTGTAGATGTTTTGAGTTTTTCATGATAAGAGCCCTTTAAATCCATGAGGTGAAATATATAGAAGTATATCACATCTATGTTCTGTTTTCACAGATTATGGTAGATGTGGATGACAGGAATGATTGGAAAGAATGCATTGATATCGGAGGTGTCCGCCTCCCTACGGGATACTATTTTGGGGCTTCTGCGGCCACAGGAGATCTTTCTGGTACGTGCTACTAAAAATGTGTCCACAGTGATCCTGATGCCTTTTGTCAGACCTCACTGATACTGTTTGCTCTGTGCAGATAACCATGACATCATCTCTATGAAGATGTATCAGCTGATGGTAGAACATACTCCTGAGGAGGACAACCAGGACTGGACAAAGATCGAGCCTAGTGTCAGTCTCCTCAAGTCACCAAAAGGTAACAGCTGAGATGTAGTTATTCCAATTCCAGAATCGGATACTTAAGGTCAGGAATCGGATATTTGTTGTAAAATTAAAATTTCAGTTCCACCTATCAATTCCTGTGTGCGCATCCTTTTTTTTTTAGGTGGCGAAAAGGGGCTGTTAAAAATGTATTTGTCTTTGAATCATTCATTCAAGAGATTCATTCAAAAACACTGATTCATCCAGTAATGAAACAAGTAAATCTTGAGTGAGTCATTGAATCATTTCATAAATTCCATGAGATTTTTAGTTGTCTAATATTTTTCTTCAGAACTAAAACCTACATTAAAAAAAGTCTCAATTTATCCAGAATTGTGTGGCTTTATTTTGCAAACAAACAGCTCTTAATCGAGTCTAGTTTTTATGTAGCTAACTGATTTTTGTTCATGGTATTCATCAGCAATTAAATGTTTTGCAAAAAGAGAGACAGAATAAATATGTTTGATATCTAAATGTTTGACTTCATATTTTAAGATAAGCAGAATCGGAACTGGAATTGATAAAATTCAAAAGATACCCAACACGAGTTACAGACATATTCAGACTGTTGGCAGAAAGATTTTTCATTCAGTTTCTTATCATGTTCACGTCTTCTCCCCCAAAACAGACAATATTGATGATCCGACGGGGAATTTCCGAAGCACACCCCTCACTGGCTGGAAGGTCTTCCTGCTGCTTCTGTGCGCCCTGCTGGGAATTGTGGTTTGCGCCGTTGTTGGTGCTGTGGTCTTTCAGAAGCGTCAAGAGAGGAACAAGAGGTTCTACTAAACAACAGGATTTCAAAGAACTCTGGAGATTGTAGGTGAAAAAAAACAAAACAATGTGAATCTTGAAAAGTTGAATACATGTGGATATTATTGAACTGCTCGACTGGAAGGAAAGCTGGTTTGAGTCTAAAGAGTGGGATTTGTGGCTTCAAAGAAACGTTTCTTTATGTTGGTCATTCTGATTTGGGTCTGCTGAAGTAAATTACACGTTTTCAATGCAGTCTACAGTAGTACATCTTAATTTTTGTTTATACCCTTTATATACTTGATTTAGCTTCATTCTCTAAATCCTTGGTGGTTTATTTTCTTATTGTTTTAACCTTTTATCTCTGTTTCTTTTCCATCGACACGTTGTTTTGTTCTGCTCTGGAGTGCTGATGGTTTATTTTTTATTTTTAAGAGGATTTTAATGGACTGCACAAGAAATCAGACTTATGAAACGTGTCCTCTTAAATTGATCAAATCCTTTACGTTACTGCCCTAGTCCCTTTGCTCTATGGCATAAGGATTGAGCCTTAACCATAGGAGTTTTGAAAATATTGAACCAAAAAAGCAATTTTCAGTTGTTGTATTACTGCAGGGTAACAAGAGTTCAGCCTTATGTAATTTGAGTTGTTTTCTTACATCTTTGTGTTAATTGAAGATATGAAGTTATTGCAATGCACTGATTTACAGTTGTTTCTGAAAGAAGTTCACAATTAAATGGGCAGTGACTGTAAAATGATGCTTTTGGTGAGAAAATAAAGCAGTTACAACAGTTAACTTGTTAAATACTTTTTCCTTTTTTCAGTTTTTAATAGTTCTTATTTTGCCCTTAATTATTAGGACCCAATTTGTGCCATATTCATATTAAACCACATTCTAGGACCAAAGTACATTTTTGTCCTTGAAAATATTTTAGTGTAATAAAAATGTCACCAACAATGTTTTTGTACAACAATATGGTCCGTATTCATTTAAATTCTTATAGTTTTGTCACTGTCTGCAGCTACACATTGTGAAGCAGCAGCATGTTACATTTTTATCTCAAGAAGCTTCAGAGCCTCGTCCCAGAAAATGCTTTTGTGCATTGAAATATGAAACTGTTTAAATATCTTGTACCCACCTTATTCATGTAATGAGAGAAACTCACATTTATTACTATCAATTTTAAACTTCCTAAGACACCTTTTAGATTTATCAAATTTAAAGGGGATAATTAGATTTTGTTATTGTAAAAGTCACAACACATTTTTATAATTTATAATTGTCATTTAATTTTCTAAAGATGTGTTCCACTTATCATAAATTGTTAACATTTGAATGATAGGATTGACAGTTTTTCATATGCAGTAGGCTACACATACATATGCTAAATAGAGATTGAAATCTATCAAAGCAAGCAAATTTTACAAAAAAAAATATGTTCTATAAGAGATGTTCCAACTATCATAAATGAACAGCTGAATGATCAGATAAACAGTTCTTGAAATGCAGTACACATACATACATAAGCTAGAGAGATCCCTTGCCTTGTTAGATTATTCACAGAAACATGGCATGGACTTTCAAGCCTTGTTCAGCAAGACAATTTGGTATGAATACGTCCAGCTCCTCCGTATACTCAAACAATCAGAATCAGAAATCATAACAAAATAAACAAGTGATTAAAAATAAATGTGAAAACAATACACAATAGACAAAAGGACAATAGGCAATATATTGTATTGTACAGATGTGCTATATACAAATTATGCAAGATGAATGTGGACAGATATATGATATATTAAATCAAAAACATATGTATAATAAATATAAGTATGGATAGTTGGGTATTGTACGTTTTATTGCACAGTGGGGAGAACATTTAACTGTTTGTGAGGTAGATGGCCTGAGGGAAGAAACTGTTCCTGTGGTGGTCGTTCTGGTGCGCAGTGCTCTGTAGCGTCAACCAGACGGACACAGTTCAAAGAGGTAGTGTGCTGGATGTGAGGGGTCCAGAGTGATTTTGCCAGCCCTTTTGCTCACTCTGGAGTCCAGTTCTTGGAGAGTGGGGAGGGGTGTACCAATGATTCACTCAGCAGTCTGGACTACCCTCTGTAGTCTTCTGAGGTCAGATTTGGTAGCTGAGCTGAACCAGACAGTTATTGACGTGCAGAGGACGGATTCAGTGATGCTGGAGTAGAACTGTTTCAGCAGCTCCTGTGGCAGGTTGAACTTCCTCAGCTGGCAAAGGAAGTACAATCTCTGCTGGGCCTTTTTAACAATGGAGTCAATGTGAATGTCCCACTTCAGGTCCTGAGAGATGAATAAAAAGACATCTCTTGCTTCATTCGATTCGACCCCAGGTAGTCTTTGATGGCATTCTGTTGATTTTTACTGTCCGTCTGGAGTAAGGCAGGCCCTTTCACCTCCCCACTCACGGTGATTCTGTATCTAGCACCACGCTGGACCAATGTCCCTTACAAACTTCCACTTTATGTCCTCTTGGCGCTCCTGTTAAAAATAGAGAATACGTGTGTGTTGGGGGCATATTTGTCCAATAAATAGTATTTACCTCATCATTCTACATAAGAATATTTGTGATTTTAAACCACAAAAATTGATCAATACAGTATCTAAAGAAATGCTCCCACCATACCTCCATGCACCACTGCATGGCTTATGTGGTCCTCCAAGTGAACTGTAAGGAGTAATTTTCTTTACTGGTGAAACTGCAGCAGGGACCCCTCATCCCAGCAGAACTGCTCTGCATCGGGCTAGGACCAAAAGTGTGAATGCTGTAAAACATGACAAACATGACAGACAAACATTGACAACAATTATGTGATCTTTCCATTAATATAGAATAATACAAAGATAATTTGTCACAAACAGAGTTATCCAGCAATTCATAGTGAAATGATGTGGTTGCTCAACCAAGTTACTGTGCAAGGGTACTGTGATCAGTGTATATAATTAAAAAATATCATATGCATGTGAGTGAGTGTTTTGTGTGTGGGGGGGGGGGGGGGGGGGGTAAGTACATATGGTTAGAGGGATGAAATGTGTGTGTATGATTCGGTGAGATGAGTGTTTAAAAAAAAAAAAAAAAAAAAAAAAAAAAAAAAAAAATTTGCACATTCAGTCAACATTCATTTTATGTTTTAAGAATCAGTGCACTAATAAATATATATTGCACTGATTCTTATGACATAAAATGAACTGAATGTGCAATTTTTTTTAATAACTTTTTTTTTTTTTTATAATACATAACACTCCCACCTACTCATATACAGGTGCATCTCAATAAATTAGAATGTCGTGGAAAAGTTCATTTATTTCAGTAATTCAACTCAAATTGTGAAACTTGTGTATTAAATAAATTCAATGCACACAGACTGAAGTAGTTTAAGTCTTTGGTTCTTTTAATTGTGATGATTTTGGCTCACATTTAACAAAACCCCACCAGTTCACTATCTCAACAAATTAGAATACTTCATAAGACCAATATAAAAAAAAAAAAAAAAAAAAAAAAAAAAAAAAAAAAAAAAACATTTTTAGTGAATTGTTGGCCTTCTGGAAAGTATGTTCATTTACTGTATATGTACTCAATACTTGGTAGGGGCTCCTTTTGCTTTAATTACTGCCTAAATTCGGCGTGGCATGGAGGTGATCAGTTTGTGGCACTGCTGAGGTGGTATGGAAGCCCAGGTTTCTTTTACAGTGGCCTTCAGCTCATCTGCATTTTTTGGTCCCTTGTTTCTCATGGTGTTCAGGTCTGGTGAGTTTGCTGGCCAGTCAAGCACACCAACACCATAGTCATTTACATTTAGTCATTTAACAGACGCTTTTATCAAAGCGACTTACAAATGAGGACAATAGAAGCAATCAATCAAAACCAACAAAAGAGCAACAACATATAAGCGCTATGACAAGGATTGCTTCAGTCTGTTCCCGTCTGTTGTGCTGCTGAGAGGTTTGCGATTGTAGCTCCGCTTTTTTTATTGAATCTACCTTACTTTCACTCTCTGTTGTTTAAAGTGATAATATATATAACTTAATTCCCACCATATTTCTGGTATTATCTATCAAACTAATCTAACTAATTTGATCGTTCGCTTTTAAAACCGCGCGTGCAGCGCGCTAGCTGGTTAGCTTGTTACTCGCGGTTCCATTCACGTTTCTATTCGCGCCTATTATTGTTTTATTTTTTCTCGCTTCGTTTTCATTTCTCTCTCGCGCCGTTTTTCACAAGTTCATCAAATAACAGTGGTAAGTTAAGTTGGTATCACTCATCAATCACGGTGAGTAATTGCTTCTCCTTCTCTTGTTGTTTGCACTTCATGCCACATGTACAGTTTATCTCTCTCTGTCGGCGACGAGGGATTCACATGTGATAAATGCAGGGAAATAGTTAGGCTGACAGAGAAGATTTTAGAACTAGAGACACGCATCCAAACTTTAGTTGAGGATAGTAAGAATGTGAGGGCTGTAGATACTGCTTTGGATGCGACTAGCTCAGGGACTCCTGTACATTGTTCGGTTCCGGTTGTGCCCGTGCAGCAGGGCAACTGGGTGACTGTGAGACGGCATAGTCGCGGGTCAAAACACCGCTCTTCCGTTCCGATCAAAACATCAAACAGGTTCTCCCCACTCGGTGACGCACCCACTGAGAAACCTGATGAAAGTGCTCTAGTAATTGGCGATTCTATTGTACGGAACGTGAAAATAGAGACACCAGCCACCATAGTCCAATGTTTACCGGGAGCCAGAGCGCCTGACATCTTGGCAAATTTAAAAGTGCTGGCTAATGCTAAACGTAAATTCAGTAAGATTGTTATCCACGTCGGCGCTAATGATGTTCGACTTCGCCAGTCGGAGATCACTAAAAATAATGTTAAAGAGGTGTGTGAACTTGCAAGTATGATGTCAGACACTGTAATATGCTCTGGCCCCCTCCCTGCTTACCATGGCGATGAGATTCATAGCAGACTGTCGTCACTAAATGGCTGGATGTCTAAGTGGTGCCCGCAGAATAACGTAAGTTTCATAGACAATTGGAAGAGTTTTTGGGGCAGACCTGACCTGTTGAAAAGAGATGGTGTTCATCCCTCCTGGGGTGGTGCCGCTCTTCTCTCTAGAAATATGGCACATAGTCTTAGAGTTCGTACTTGACTAACTAGGGCCCAGGTCAGGGAGCAGACAGACTGGCTAAACCGACCGTCTGCTAGCCGCCTCATGTCACAGAAGGCAGTTAATTCTCAGCACATAGAGACTCCTTCACCTAGATATCACACTATAGAGACTGTCTGTTCCCCGTACTAGAAAATACAGAAAACGTCCAAACCAAAGTAATAGTAACAATTTAATTGATGTTCAACAAATAAAAAATGTTTACAATACAGAGAAACAACTGATAAAACTTGGCTTACTGAATATCAGGTCCCTTTCTACAAAAGCACTATTTGTAAGTGATATGATCACTGACCATAAGCTAGATGTGCTTTGTTTGACAGAAACATGGCTAAAACCAGATGAATACATTACTTTAAATGAGTCTACCCCCCAAGATTACTGCTATAAAAATGAGCCACGTCCAAAAGGTAAAGGGGGAGGTGTTGCTACAATTTATAGCAATATTCTCAGTATTTCTCAGAGGGCAGGCTTTAAGTATAACTCGTTTGAAGTTATGGTGCTGCGTATAACATTATCTAGAGAAACATGTGTTAGTGATAAATCCCCTGTGATGTTTGTATTGGCTACTGTGTACAGGCCACCAGGGCACCACACAGACTTTATTAAAGAATTTTCTGATTTTCTATCTGAGTTAGTACTGGCTGCAGATAAAGTCTTAATTGTTGGTGATTTTAATATCCATGTCGATAATGAAAAAGATGCATTAGGATCAGCATTCATAGACATTCTGAACTCTATTGGGGTTAGACAACATGTTTCAGGACCTACTCATTGTCGAAATCATACTCTAGATTTAATACTGTCACATGGAATTGATGTTAGTGGTGTTGAAATTCTGCAGCAAAGCGATGATATCTCAGATCATTATCTAGTCTTGTGTAAACTCCATATAGCTAAAACTGTAAATTCTACTCCTTGTTACAAGTATGGTAGAATCATCACTTCTACCACAAAAGACTGCTTTGTAAGTAATCTTCCTGATTTATCTCAATTCCTCAGCATATCCAACAGCGCAGAAAAACTTGATGATGTAACAGAAACTATGGACTCTCTCTTTTCTAGCACTTTAGATACAGTTGCTCCTTTACGCTTAAGGAAGATCAAAGAAAACAGTTTGACTCCGTGGTATAATGAGCACACTCGCACCCTAAAGAGAGCAGCCCGGAAAATGGAGCGCAGCTGGAGGAAAACAAAACTAGAGGTATTTCGTATAGCTTGGCGGGAAAGTACCCTATCCTACAGAAAAGCATTAAAAACGGCTAGATCTGATTACTTTTCGTCTCTTCTAGAAGAAAACAAAACATAACCCCCGGTATTTATTCAATACAGTCACTAATTTAACGAAAAATAAAGCATCAACAGATGTTGGCATTTCTCAAGAGCACAGCTGTAATGACTTTATGAACTACTTTACTTCCAAGATCGATACTATTAGAGATAAAATTGCAACCATGCAGCCGTCAGCTACAGTATCGCATCAGATAGTGCACTATAGATCCCCTGAGGAACAATTCCACTCATTCTCTATTATAGGAGAGGAAGAATTGTATAAACTTGTTAAATCATCTAAACCAACAACTTGTATGTTAGACCCTATTCCATCTAAAAGAGCTGCTTCCAGAAGTCATAGATCCTCTTTTGGCTATTATTAATTCATCATTGTCATTAGGATATGTCCCCAAAACCTTCAAATTGGCTGTTATTAAGCCTCTCATTAAAAAACCACAACTTGACCCCAAAGATCTAGTTAATTACAGACCGATCTCAAATCTCCCTTTTCTGTCAAAGATACTAGAAAAGGTAGTATCCTCACAATTATATTCCTTCTTAGAGAAAAATGGTATCTGTGAGGAATTCCAGTCAGGATTTAGACCGTATCATAGTACTGAGACTGCTCTCATTAGAGTTACAAATGACCTGCTTCTATCATCTGATCATGGTTGTATCTCTTTATTAGTTCTACTGGATCTTAGCGCTGCGTTCGACACTATCGACCACAACATTCTTTTGAATAGACTAGAAAACTTAGTTGGCATTAGTGGAAGTGCCTTAGCATGGTTCAAATCGTACTTATCTGACCGCCATCAGTTCGTAGCAGTAAATGAAGAGGTATCATATCGATCACAAGTGCAGTATGGAGTACCTCAAGGCTCAGTACTAGGGCCGTTACTTTTCACGCTTTACATGTTACCCTTGGGAGATATTATCAGGAGACATGGTGTTAGCTTTCACTGTTATGCTGATGATACTCAGCTCTATATTTCTTCACGGCCCGGTGAAACACACCAAATTGAGAAACTAACGGAATGTATAGTCGATATAAAAAAACTGGATGACGAGTAACTTCTTACTGCTAAATTCTGAAAAAACAGGTGTTAATTATCGGACCTAAAAACCCCACATGTAATAACCTAGAACACTATCTAACATGTGACGGCTGCTCTGTCAATTCTTCTTCATCAGTTAGGAACCTAGGTGTGCTGTTTGATAGCAATCTTTCATTTGAAAGCCATGTTTCTAGTATCTGTAAAACTGCGTTTTTCCATCTCAAAAACATATCTAAATTGCGACCTATGCTCTCAACGTCAAATGCAGAAATGCTAATTCATGCGTTTATGACCTCAAGGTTAGACTATTGTAATGCTTTACTGGGTGGTTGTTCTGCACGCTTGATCAATAAACTACAGTTGGTCCAAAATGCAGCAGCTAGAGTCCTTACTAGAACCAGGAAGTATGACCATATTAGCCCGGTTCTGTCAACACTGCACTGGCTCCCTATCAAACATCGGATAGATTTTAAAATCTTGTTAATTACTTATAAAGCCCTGAATGGCTTAGCTCCTCAGTACTTGAGCGAGCTCTTATCACATTATAGTCCTCCACGTCTGCTGCGTTCTCAAAACTCTGGCCATTTGATAATACCTAGAATATCAAAATCGACTGCGGGCGGCAGATCCTTTTCCTATTTAGCACCCAAACTCTGGAACAATCTACCCAACACTGTTCGGGAGGCAGACACACTGTGTCAGTTTAAATCTAGATTAAAGACACATTTCTTTAACCTGGCTTACACATAACACACTAATACACTTCTATTATTCAAATCCGTTAAAGGATTGTTAGGCTACATTAATTAGATCAACCGGAACCGGGAACACTCCTCATAACACACGATGTACTCGTTACATCGTAAGAAGAATGGCATCTACGCTAATATTTGTCTGTTTCTTTATTATTCTGTTTCTCAGTCCGTGTCCGGATCAGATGGCGCCGGGAGATGATGTCTGCGACCCTGACCGTCGGCGGAGGCCGGACACCTGGATGAGCCCCGGGGACATATCCCCAGTGAAGACCTCGACTTAAATACAATAAAACTTAAAATTAAACAAAATAACTACAATATAATAAAATACCTAACTACATAATACTATTATTGTTAGAAATTGCAACAATATAAAAATAGAAATATAATACATTTATACATTTAAAATTTAATTAATACAATAAGTAAAAAAATAAATAATAATATCCTGGCCAGAGGAGAACTGGCCCCCCGACTGAGCCTGGTTTCTCCCAAGGTTTTTTTCTCCATTCTGTCACAGAGGGACTTTTCGTTCCTTGCCGCTGTCGCCTCTGGCTTGCTCAGTTGGGGACACTTAATTTCTAACGATTATCGTCAATTTGATTTCATATATACTATTTAAACTAAACTGAGCTAGACAATGACATCTCTGAATTCAATAATGAAATGCCTTTAACTGAAAATTGAGTGTTTAATATTATTATTATACATTACTGACACTCTATCCTCCAATTTGATACTGTTAAGTGCTTTGACACAATCTGTATTGTTAAAAGCGCTATATAAATAAAGGTGACTTGACTTGACAAGTCTCGGTTAGCCTAATGCAGTACACGTAGCAAGGTTTTTTGTTTTTTTTTTTAAACAAGTAGATAGTGTATAGAAAAGAAAGCTAGTGTTTTAGTTTAAGAAAAGCTAGCAGTTAGAGAATAAATATGCAATTGATAGAGGGTCAAGTGTGTGTTTTTTTTTTTTTTTTTTTAATAAAAAGAAGGGAGATAGATAAAATAAAATTAGAAAAGAGAATGCTAGAGTTAGAGGGTCAAATAGAGATGGAAGAGATGGGTTTTTAGCCGTTTCTTGAAGATGGCTAAGGATTCAGCTGCTCGGATTGAGTTGGGCAGGTCATTCCACCAGATGGGAACAGTTAATGAAAAAGTCAGAGAAAGTGATTTTGTACCTCTTTGGGATGGCACAATAATGCGGCGTTCACTTGCAGAACGCAAGTTTCTAGAGGGCACATAGGTCTGAAGTACTGAATTTAGGTAAAGGGGTGCAGAGCCAAAAGTGGTTTTGTATGCAAACATTAATGCCTTGAATTTTATGCGAGCCACTATTGGTAGCCAGTGCAAATTGATGAACAGAGGTGTGACGTGCGTTCTTTTCGGCTCATTAAAGATTAATCTTGCAGCGGCATTTTGGATTAATTGTAGAGGTTTGATGGAATTGACTGGAAGACCTGCCAAGAGAGCATTGCAATAGTCAAGTCTGGAAAAAACAAGAGCTTGAACAAGGAGTTGTGTTGCATATTCCGAAAGAAAGGGCCTGATCTTCCTAATATTATATAAAGCAAATCTGCAGGACCGGGCAGTTTTAGCAATGTGGTCTGAGAAATTCAGCTTATCATCAATCACAACTCCAAGGTTTCTGGCTGTTTTTGAAGGAGTAATGGTTGATGAGCCTAACTGGAAGGTGAAATTGTGATGAAGTGATGGGTTTGCTGAAACTACAAGCGGTTCTGTCTTAGCTAGGTTGAGTTGAAGGTGATGGTCCTTCATCCAGCAAGAAATGTCTGTTATACATGCTGAGATGCGAGCAGTTATCATTGGATCATCAGGATGGAATGAGAGGTAGAGTGGAGTGTCATCAGCATAGCAGTGATATGAAAAGCTATGTTTCTGAATGACAGAACCTAATGATGCCATGTAGACAGAGAAGAGAAGTGGTCCAAGGACTAAGGACTGAGCCCTGAGGCACCCCAGTAGCTAGATGTTGCGACATGGATACTTCACCTCTCCAAAATACCTTGAAGGATCTATCTGAGAGGTAAGACTCAAACCACTGGAGTGCGGTTCCTGAGATGGCCTTTCTCAATAGGGTTGACAGGAAGATCTGGTGGTTGACCGCATCAAAAGCAGCGTATAGATCCAGCAAGATAAGTAATGAAGACTTGGAAGCCGCTCTTGCAAGTCTTAGGGCTTCAACAACTGAGAGCAAGGCAGTTTTGGTCAAATGTCCACTTCTGAAGCCAGATTGGTTACTGTCCTGGAGGTTGTTCTGTGTGAGAAAGGCAGAGACTTGGTTGAACACAACTCGTTCCAAGTGTTTTTGCAATGAAAGGTAGAAGGGAAACCGGTCTATAGTTCCCTAAAAGAGTTGGGTTAAGAGTGGGTTTCTTAAGAAGTGGGGTTATACGAGCCTGTTTAAATGCTGAGGGAAAAACTCCAGTGTGAATGGATGTGTTAACAATGTGAGTGAGTGCAGGTATAACTGCAGGAGAAATGGCTTGAAGGAGATGGGATGGAATAGGATCAAGCGGACAAGTAGTAGGACGACTGGAAAGGATGAGTTTAGAGACTTCTGCCTCAGAGAGTGGAGAGAAGGATGTGAATGAGTGTGTTTGATGGTAAGATGTGTTTGACAGTTTGTGGTGTGGAGAATTGTGCAGTGAGGTTAGAAATTTTATTAATGAAGAATGTGGCAAAGTTGTCAGATGTTAGAGTTGAAGGAGGGGGAGGAGGAGGACAAAGGAGGGAGGAGAATGTTTTAAAGAGCATGCGAGAGTTAGGCGAATTGTTAATTTTGTCGTGATAGTATGTTCTTTTAGCAGTAGAGACATTAGCGCGACCGCTGCCGCTGTAAATTAAGCTTATTTATACCCGTCTAACAAATCACCAACTGAATTCAGCTGGACACACTTTCCTGTTAAATCACAATAAATGGCCAAGCAAGCACAGACACTGACAAGGTAAGCGATACATTACAAGACCAAAGGCAATTTCAGCACATCTCTACACAGTAAGCAAAACAACTGTTTCCTAGCAACGGCAACTGCGCTAAACACTAATGACAAGTAAATACACTTACGAGCTGCTTTTTTAACTTCCACTGATGGACTGCTTCTCTCAAAGAGTATTTCTTACACTGACTTCTGCTGGCGCTTGAACACACTTTCCTGTTAAATCACAATAAATGGCCAAACAAGCACAGGCACTGACAAGGTACGCGATACAGTACGAAACCAAATGCGATTTCAGCACGTCTTTCATTTAACCAACTTTTGGTGCTTTTGGCAGTGTGGGCAGAAAATTAAATCAGCATCTTTAAAAAGCTGGTCAGCAGAAGGAAGCATGAAGTGCTCCAAAATTTCTTGGTCAACGGGTGCAGTGACTTTGGTTTTCAAAAAGCACAATGGACCAACACCAGCAGATGACATTGCACCCCAAATCATCACAGACTGTGGAAACTTAACACTGGACTTAAAGCAACTTGGGCTATGAGCTTCTCCACCCTTCCTCCAGACTCTAGGACCTTGGTTTCCAAATGAAATACAAAACTTGCTCTCATCTGAAAAGAGACCTTTGGACCACTTCTTCTCCTTAGCCCAGGTAAGGCTCTGACGTTGTCTGTGGTTCAGGAGTGGCTTAACAAAAGGAATACGACAACTGTAGCCAAATTCCTTGACATGTCTGTGTGTGGTGGCTCTTGATGCCTTGACCCCAGCCTTGGTCCATTCCTTGTGAAGTTCACCCAAATTCTTGAATCGATTTTGCTTGACAATCCTCATAAGGCTGCGGTTCTCTCGGTTGGTTGTGCATCTTTTTCTTCCACACTTTTTCCTTCCACTTAACATGCTTGGATACAGCACTCTGTGAACAGCCAGCTTCTTTGGCAATGAATGTTTGTGGCTCACCCTCCTTGTGAAGGGTGTCAATGATTGTCTTCTAGACAACTGTCAGATCAGCAGTCTTCCCCATGATTGTGTAGCCTAGTGAACCAAACAGAGAGACCATTTTGAAGGCTCAGGAAACCTTTGCAGGTGTTTTGAGTTGATTAGCTGATTGGCATGTCACCATATTCTAATTTGTTGAGATAGTGAATTGGTGGGTTTTTGTTAAATGGGAGCCAAAATCATCACAATTAAAAGAAACAAAGACTTAAACTACTTCAGTCTGTGTGCATTGAATTTATTTAATACACAAGTTTCACAGTTTGAGTTGAATTACTGAAATAAATGAACTTTTTCCACGACATTCTAATTTATTGAGATGCACCTATACACACTTTATCCCTCTCACATATGTATTTACCTCTCCCCACACATATGACATTTTTAATGACACTGATCACAGAACCCTTGCACAGTATCTTGGTTTATCAACCGCATCATTTCACTGTCTTGCTGGATAACACACACACACACACACACACATGCATATTTATATGTTGCTGCTAGCTAAGTAATAACGTGCCTGTGTGCAGTTTAAAACACATACTAAGCATGCCGAACTGTTGTTTATACACATGCACACAAACGACGCACACATTCTTCAAGTTGTCAACGTTTTAAGTCTTCGTAAAAACCAAAGATTTTTTTTACTTACCACCACAGCAAACTTCTTCTTTTTAGCGGTTGGCAAACAAATCGACTTATCTTCTTATCAATGCTTCTTCCTGTTTTAAAATAATAAGAACGTGACCGACGTAATTGGACATGGGCGTGGCTTGTGACGTCACTCTTGGATGTGGGCGGGGCTATTAGGGCTGCAGCGAGACGCTCCTCCATCCATTTAACGAAATAAATCATTTTCAAAGTTTCAAAAGATTCGACTCACTCGGTTGAATCAAAATACCCACGACTAAATGAAACTACAAAGACCATGAACAATCTCGGGAATGCGTTTCCGCTTGTGATTGGACGATGGCCTGCAATGGGTTACGTTTATATGCGGTCTATGGTTACGTGGCATTGGAGTCACCGCGCATGCGCAGTGCGCGTTTCACCGGCAGTGTCAAGATGGTGGCAGTCAGAATGCAGTTTACACTTTATTTGGTGTTGTTGTTAAACATTTACAACAGTTGTGTGTCTGCGTTGTATTTTCATATCGGCGAGACTGAAAAGAAATGCTTCATAGAAGAAATACCGGACGAAACCATGATAATAGGTAAGTAGGAGAAACAGAATAAGCCAACTTTACTGTGCACGTTAATGCTTAGCCTAGTGCTAACTAGCAGGTTAGTCAGGTAGAGTTCATTCGTTGGCAACCAGCTTGACTTCAGCCAGTTCATCTGACAAAAAAAAAACATAAAAAAAAGTTACAAACTAGATTTTTCCTAGGTTTTACCATAACGTAGACAAAATAACATTTAAATAGACATCTACATGCATACTGCACCGAGAAAGGAACAGTATTAGCTAATACGCTTTTTTAAACATTGAATGAAGTTTTGAAGGTAACTCCATAATGATCCATCCTGCTGTTAGATGAAGAGATGAATTATGAGATAAGAATCTGATGTTGAAATATCCTGAATGCAGTGACAACACCAAGTGAATATGACATAACTCCTCACGCTAAGGTAATGACTTACTGTGTTTAGTGGGTTATTGTGAGAAGAATGAAATGACTTCAGTTTCTTTCCTTACTACTGTGTAATTCTGTCTTAACCAGGTAACTACCGAACACAGCTCTATGACAAGCAGAAAGAAGAGTATTTGCCTGCAACTCAAGGACTTGGGATGTTTGTGGAAGTGAAAGATCCCGATGAGAAGGTCTGACTGATTAAAGGTTTTGTGAGTAATAAAAGTCCAGTATGTTTGCATTCCATTGTTCTCATTTGCTGATCTTTTTTGGGGTTTCAGGTGATCCTGTCCCGCCAGTACGGATCTGAGGGCAGGTTTATCTTCACGTCCCACACACCGGGAGAGCATCAGATCTGCTTGCACTCAAATTCCTCCAAATTTGCTCTTTTTGCTGGAGGGATGCTTGTGAGTTTATTTTGTGCACTGCTTCTTCTAGTCTACGCACACTATATATTTTTTTTTAAAATATACTGTTGAGACAAATAAAATATAGCAGAATACACAATGCAAATATAATCCACACAAGCTGACAAAATATTGTGAGGAACTAAATGTCATCATCCATAAATCATTTTTGAATCATTTGAATTTTATTTGAAATGTAAATTTTTATTTAAAATTTAAAAATTTATTTTCAATTTTTACTTCATTTTAAATACATATTAAATGCAAGGAAAATGTCTGCTTTAATGTTTCAAGTAATTTTTGTGAAAAAATTATGGGTGAAATAATGCTCCATCGTCATGCAGCGTAACACATTTACGTAAAAAAAAAATTACATAATTATTCTGAACAGTACTTATTAAAATATATAGAAGAAAAAATGATCATACTAAATGTTATTACATTTTAAATTATTAAAAACTTCTTGCTGATAAATGGGCAAAACCTAGTGGTTTGAAGGAGAGTGGCAAAGATTGGTAATGATTTAAAATGACAATGAATTAGTTTTTGGGGGCTGAACTGATCCTTAAAAAGAGTCTTTTAATGTCATCTAATGATTCTTTCTCTAACAGACAAGATTTTTTTGGTATATGAACTATTGTTACACTAAATGACATTTTAGTAGGCATCTTCAGTAAATCATGGTAAAAATGCATGATGGTGATTATTTTTTGCTCGGAAAAAATAATATTAAACAGGTCATTCTAATGTATGAAAAATGTAAAGCTTTATTAAACTTTTATTATTTTGAGATACATGTATAAGAAATATTTTTTTTCGTTTATTTAGAGCACCATCTAATATTCACTGGCTACCTATTCAGACAGCTTTTGCTTTTGAATTCTCAATGCAGCGTGTTCACTTGGACATCCAAGTTGGTGAGCATACAAACAACTATGCAGAAATCGCTGCCAAAGACAAGCTGACGGAGTTGCAGCTGAGGGTGCGACAGCTGATGGAGCAGGTGGATCAGATCCAGAAAGAGCAGAACTATCAGAGGGTAAGTGATTTTGATTTAAGATCCAGGTTATTTAGCATCAGTAATAGAACATCGTATTTTCTGTCATCTTTGCACAAGAGTGGTCCTAATCTGAATCCTTTCCTTTTTCCAGTATCGTGAGGAGCGCTTCAGACAGACCAGCGAGAGCACCAATCAGAGGGTCCTGTGGTGGTCTATCGTCCAGACGCTGATCCTGGTGGCCATTGGGTTTTGGCAAATGAGACATCTGAAGAGCTTCTTTGAGGCCAAGAAATTAGTATAGAACTGTAGTTGGGTTTTTTTTTTTAATGTTGTGATTGTCAGTTGATACCGTACACACAGCATTTTGAAGATTGCCTGCTTCATGTGTGGTCAAGACAAGTCAACATGCTCTCAGTTCAGTTCCCTCCCTAAATTGCCCTCTTTTATCCTGCATTGAGATTAGTTTTACGCTGCTCGTTTCAGTGCCACACCCCATGTAATGTGAATCTAGTTTCTGTTCAGAAACGCATTACAGTTTGTTACTGTTTGGAGGTGATAGGCACTCAAAGCAGTTTACTGGATTCAAAACACAAATTGCATAGTGGCTGCCTTACCATTTGTTATAGCCCCATAAATTGATAAAATAATATTTGACATTTGTTATTAGAAAGCTGATGAAGACGTTAACTATTAGCTGGGCTGCGAGTGTGATGTTTTTCCTAAATGACCTTGGATGATTTGCTTAAACATTTACAAGACAAAAATAACAGTTTATCCTGGTGGCAGGTGTAAATGTATTCTGTTGTTATGCAGTAATTAGTATGATATTTAAAGTTTTCTCAGAGTGAATGTTTGTTGGTGTTTAAATTTTTATTCTTTATACAATTGGTTAATGTTTTCTTTTCTATACCCCATTTTATTTTTTGCTGTCAAGAACACTCAGATCATGTTAGTATTAGGCCTTCTTCCCTTTTGATAGCTACAATTTGATGTTGACCTCAGTGATTTTGAATAAACGTGTACATATCTGAAATGTATATATCCAAATAAATGGCAAAATGTAGTTATCAAAAGGTGAAATGTTTCATTTTGAGTACTTGGCACATTGAAATAAATAATATCAAAAGGTTTTATATTTTTCGTGGATACTTAAATCGATACTCCATTAGTTATCGCCTGTTACTCTGACTCCAGTTTTTCTCAGTTTCCTTTGAAAGCTGTCTTACCATCTTACACATACATTATCATATTTTTCACAATTTTTTTTTTTCCCTATTGTAAACTCCTCAGGTTGATGTCGAGATTTCATTGGTTTACTCTCTTAAATTGATCTGCCTAGAATACACTGTAAAAACCGAAAAAGATATTTGTGATTTGCTCACTTTTTCAGTTACCGTAGCTGGTGTCATAATGTCATAATAAGCCCGCATGGTTGTTTTGAGTGTTTTGTTATGCATAGATTATTGCTCACTGAATTGCTTTGCCATCACATTTGTATGATTTAACTTTTTTGTTTTTGGTCATTTTAGTTTGTGAACAGCCACAGGAAAATGGGTTTACATTTTCAAGTAGGGACAGGGGAGGGGAAATTCTGTTGGTGAGAAATCTACCCCATAATTGCACTCGGAAATAAAGTTTCCCACTCTCCCCAACATTGGCTCAGTTGTCTTCATAATTGTTTGGGTAAAACGGCCTCTACAAGATAGTCATTTGAGGAATTAATTTACTAGAGGAGTGTTGCACACCTTGGCCATATTGGCTAATGATATGAAACACTTTTGTTGCCAGTCATCATACAGTACATCGCAAACATTTATATTTAGGCTAAATTAACTGATGCCATTTACAAAGATCACAGAACTGTTTTGCGTCTCTGAGCAATGGACAGTGTTTACTTATCGAATGAATCAGCTTTTTTGAACGAATCGGTTGAATAAATGATTCAGTGATTCACTCATTAACAGTCAAATGCTTTGTTTCTGAGTGAATCAGTCGTTTGAATGAATAAGTTGAATCTCAATGACTCACTCATTAACAGTCACTTGCTGTCACCTACTGGCGGTTTTAATTTCACATTTCGACTTCTTATTTTTTTTTTCATGTTTTTAATTATTTCAAATATCAGTATTCAACGTTTTATGTTAAAACAAAACATTGGGCCTATTTATGCATCTGTAACTGCAGTTTAAATGCATCCATGTCCCCCGTGAGATACATAAACTGTGTAAATACATCTAAATACTATTTCAGATGCAGATTCCAGAATTGTTTTCTTATGTTGGAATGAAAAACACTAAGTACCGGATAAAGTGCTTATTATTCATTTTATAAACTTCAATTTAATTATTGTATACATTTTGATTGTTACTTTTAAAATTATCCTACTGTTTGTGTGTGTGTGTGTGTGTTTTATTGAAATGTTTTAGTTTTCATATAGAAAAATGCATGATGCACGTGTTCTTTGACTTTGGAGTAAACATTTATTTTGAATCTTGTGATTAAAGTATATTTCATATAAAATGCCCAGAAGTTTCAAACATTATTTTTAATATCACCAACAGGAAATAACTCGCATAATACAATGAAACGAATAACTACATACAACTAAATTACACAAGATTAATATTTTCAAAATGCTTAATATATCATTAGCCTATAAAATGCATACATACATAAAGTATGACGTATCGTGTGTAATAAAATCAAATTAGTCCTTAAAAACAGTAAAGTGACGCTACTCTGTTGAGAACGTAAGCCCCGCCCCTCACTTCCGGTTCCGATTCGTGATCAAGACTTCCTTTAGTTCGGATCTTTTCAGTGAATCAGTTGAACCGTTTCATTTAGTTGATCTAAATAACGGTCTCCAAAACTGTTTTATTAAAACCTGCAAATCGTATTTTGTTTCAGCTAATAAATGTAAATATTTAGTTTAATGTAAATACAACATTTATCTAGGTTCTAAATAACTATGAGCTAAATTAAGATTGCAACAAACTGAACGCAGAACTAACACCTTTATTGTCAAAAGCTTGAGTAAAAAACAGTGCTTTGTGCCTACCACGAAGCTTTAATGGAGCGTGCAATATTCTATTGTAATATCGTTCATCATGCGATAGCGTAGGTCACTGAATTATTTTTAACCGGTTCATTAAAACGAACTGTTCAAAAGAACCGATTCGCGGAAAAGAGTCAAACTTCCCACCACAATTGCTCGTTAGTGAGTGGTATTTGCAAATTTATTGTATCACTGCACTGTTTACCAATGTTCTTTGGTTACCTCCGCTTTCTGCATATAACTGTGTTAATATATTTCTGATTATGTCTCTAAATTAATTGTCAGGTCAGAAAATCCTAGGAACTTTATGCCGTACGTTGTTTCCAGCGGAATATTTCAAAGACGGACGGTTGCAGCCAGCGTGTGATTTTTTTTTATCTTTTGTCACAGTTGTTACTTAAGTTTTTAAACGATTATCGGCAATGACGGGTTGTATAAAAACAAGCGGAACCTATATAGTATTTTTGTGATTTTTAACACACGTTTAAGTAATTCAGACGGATGTGTTAACCTTAAATCATTACCGCGAGCTCGTGCGCTTGTTTTTTTTTTGTCGTTCCGTCTTGAGTGACGTGTAACTGAACTCACCAAATTCTCTTATCATACATAACAAGCATGAAATAGGTTTATGATTGTGCTTTACGGATGACAGTGATCGGCGAGGTACCTACTACGAAAGAAATCATTCAATCCGACAACTAGGAAGAATGGGATTTAAAGTTGCAAGTCATTTGTGATGGAAAGAGACAAAAGACACTGTTGCGAACTAGGAATTTGATTTTAACATGTAGATGATATGATCTCAAGACTGTATCAGTGAAGATTTTACGATCTGCTTGCGTGCTACAGCGCTGCTCTGAAAGGGTTAAAGATGATGTACTCTTCACGGAGAAAACCTGTGCTGTATTTCAAAGATGAAAGAAGGTAAACGCTTCAATCATAACATGCATATGAACATTGTGTCATTATAATGTGATTTTATGTCAATATAATCTTATTCCGATAGATGCATTGTTGTAATCATTTGCAAGTGTTGGTCTGTGGGTTTGTAAAAGCTTCTGTGGGAATGAAGGAAAATCTTAGCTTGCTTGTAGTTGTTGTTTCATGTGTTTCATCATTTCAAGAAGTGAAAAACATACAATGCCATCTAATGATGATTAAGAGGTTAACAAATAGCCTATATGTTCCTTCAAATATGATACATCAGGCTTTTGATACTCATATTTTAACATAATTCTTTCTAGTAAACCTAAGTTGTGTCATTCAAGTAAATGTTCATCTTGAAATATTACTAACAATTGGCCTTTGTTATTCTTACGTTTACTTCATTAAAAAAAAAAAAAATCAGTTAAGATTTCACAGCAAAAAGATTAAAAGACCATCTGTTTGCTAGAAATGTATAAACAACAATTTTTAAGCAAAGTTTTAATCATGTTTGTATTTTACAGGCATTAGAAATATATGCATCAAATATGACACTGTAGGCTTTATAGGGTTAAGTCTGATTGAACAAGATCAGTTATATAAAGATGCGTGAGGTCCCTGAGGATCAGCAACACATTTGTCAACCAGTGAAGCTAAGGCTTGCTGTTGTATATTGTAAGTTGCTTATGCTAATTAATTTTGATCGACCGTCTCACTAAACCTCTTATTGTAACCTTTTTCGTAATGTACTTCAAAGACCCTGTGAAATCATAACTAGAGTTTTATGACTTTCAGGCCATTTCTGTTGGCTTTGCAGACATACACATTTAAATTTGACAGTATTTCTCCTCTTGGAAAACTAACCAAAAGTATTGATGACTCATCTTGCACTCATTCATTTTGTCCAATCAAATGCTCTCTAGAATGTGAATGTCCCTCCCACTAATTTTGCTTAAAGGTACAGTCGCATTAGTGGAATTTCATGGGAAAAAAAGGCTTATTGTCAACTGTAGCAATGTATGAAGCACAGCTGACAGGAAAACGGGTAACTTTCTGTTGGTCATCACTGCAAATTTCCATAATAAACTAAAATAAGGGAAATCTTTCGCCCTCACACGAAATTCCCGGTTGGTTGGATTCCTATTGAAATGACTGGATTTTGCGCACAAAAATTTTGATTGCACCTCAATTCTGACTTGCGTTTGGTTTGTCCCAGCACTAACTCCTATTTTAAAGAGAAATACGTCAAATGCATGCATCAGACATTTGAATGGGGTCTTTAAAGTGTTTGGAGTGTGTCTGGAACTGCATCCACATAACAATAAGCATTGACCACTGACTTCTTATTGGCAGGGACTGTTGTTGTTCATTTATTCAGTGCTTGAACACAGTTATGTCAGGTTTAGCTCGATTATTTTGAGTTTTCACACAGATGCGTTTATGTTTCCAGTTTTCTGTCGAGGAAATGCACCGTCTGGAAGCTCTTCGGGCTCTGTATGCTGTTTGTTTTGGGGTCCCTTCTTTGGGTGCAGCTGACTTGTTCAGGAGACATGAGCCAGACGGCTGGGTACAGTCACCTCCCTCACCAGCCCTGTCCTGTAGAGAGACAGTCCTCGTCTGCTGATGACCCATCCTGGGGCCCTCACAAACTGGCCCTCATCGTGCCATTCAGAGAGCGCTTTGAAGAGCTGCTTATATTTGTCCCTTATATGCACGCTTTCCTCAACAGAAAGAAAATACGGCATAAAATATTTATTGTAAACCAGCTGGATCACTTTCGGTGAGTAACTTTCATTGCTGGAATAGTGTAGTTCCCTGAGCTGAATTCATATGATGTGCAATATAATATTTGTTCCTTTATTGAAAGCAGTAACCATTGCACATCAATTTGTATCTATGCTTTTCAGGTTCAATCGGGCCTCTCTTATTAACATTGGGTATATGGAAAGTGGTAATGACACAGACTACATTGCGATGCATGATGTGGACTTGTTGCCTCAAAATGAGGATCTGGACTATGGATTCCCAAAGGAGGGTCCCTTCCACGTGGCCTCGCCAGAACTTCATCCCTTATATCATTATAAGACGTATGTGGGAGGAATCCTGCTGCTCACCAAGAAACATTATCAGCTGGTAAGAAACCTGAATACTTATGAGTATTGATAACTGTTTCTGAAGAGAATTTGCTGGCAAATTACAATCGCTTGTCATTTGTGTCTGAAGTGCAATGGGATGTCAAACCGCTTCTGGGGTTGGGGAAGAGAAGATGATGAGTTTTTTAGAAGACTAAAAACAGCTGATCTTAAGGTACATGAAAATGTGAAACAAAAATGATGTTGGCTTATACTATATTTCTGATTTGATAAATCATTTCATCTTTATCATTCAAATATCTGCAGCTTTTTAGGCCAACGGGTATTACTACAGGAACTAAAACATTTAGACACATTCATGATCCAGCCTGGAGGAAGAGAGATCAGAAACGGATCGCTGCACAAAAGCAGGTAAAAACTCTGCTGTTTAAATATATATATATCTCATATGAAATTCAGCAACATTATGGTTATGTATTAATTATGTGATAAATTTCCCCAAATTACCTCAAAAAAGATTTTGATTGTGCTTATTGAAATTTGTTTATTGTTATCTGAAATCTTTTGAAGCCATTTAGCAAACGTAAACTGTGGTTAGATATAATTTTTTTTTACAAGCTAAATTATAATAATTATTATTAAATGGTAACTAGTAAATATAACACATTCTACAGTATATTTGCTATACATTTCAAAGGTTTGAGGTTTAGTAAAATTAATATATTTATTTAACAAGGATGCATTAAATTGATAACTAGTGACAGTAAAGACATTAATGATGTTACATAAGGTTTTTTGTTTTTCAAATAAATGCTGTTCTTTTAAGCTTTCTATTCATCAAACAATCCTGACAAAATGTGTCACAGTTTCAAAAAAATATTAAGCAGCACAACTGTTTTCAACATTGATAATAGTCAGAAATGTTTCTTGAGCAGCAAATCAGCATATTAGAATAATTTCTGAAGAATCATGTGACACTGAAGACTGGAGTAATGATGCTGAAAATTCAACTTTGCCTTACAGAAATAAATTATATTTTAAAATATATTAAAATAGAAAACAGTTATTTCAAATTTGTAATAATGTTTCACAATATTTCTGTGTTTGCTATGTACTTGATCATAAGAGACTTTTCAAAAACATTTTAAAAATCTTACAAATCACAAAATTTTGAAAAGTAGTTTATATAGTTTTGAGCATTTTTGGTCATTACATAATTCCCATACTTCAGTTTTTTTTTTCTAGTTTTTATGACTTCACTATTATTGTAAAATATGGAAAATATTAATAATAAAGGGTAGATGTGTCCACGCTTATATATTTGTAAATTTCAATTTACTAAAAGTCAGATGTTTTCTTGTTTTAATGTGTGGATAATGACATGACACGTTGTCATTATGAATTCATCTGTGTTTGCAGGAGCAGTTTAAGGTGGACCCAGAGGGTGGCCTGACTAACCTCCGCTACAAGGTGGAGTCCAGACAGGAAGTGACCATCAGCGGAGCTCCATGTACTGTCATCAACACCTTTCTAGAGTGTGACCTCAGCCAGACCCCATGGTGCCAGTCCAGCTAATATGCTTAAGCAGGACCCGTAAAGCCAGAATGATTCGCGTTCTCCTTCTGTGGCGGCAGGAAGGCTTTCACAGGTTACTGGTGCCAGTCACACTTGAAAAATCACCCTGATCGGCTAACCAAAAGGACTTGAATATGTGACTGTGGGGAAAGAACTTTTCTCTAAGGTTTTATTTTTATAGGACAGTGTTGTTAGCTTCATCCATGATGAAGCGCTGCCTCATTTTTGAACTGAACTATGGACCAATGTCAGGTACTGCACTTAGTTTACTTCATCAACATTTCAGATACGAGCATCCAAATGTCCAATTTCTAATGATGGGTTTTATAATATTTTAGTTGTAGCAGTGGCCTGTTTTGGACTGTTTCTCTTAGTGCAATTGTGAGTATTTGCTCAGCAATGTCTTGACAGAATTCTGTTTCTTTTCGCTTGAATTCAAAATCATGTCTTGAAAAGGACAATATTATATATATGAAAGGGGTTTGAGGGTACTTGGATTGTATTTGCACATTGTTCAGTATTTATATAAAAACAAAGGTTTCCTAGTTTCAGTCTTTGTACTTTTCTCCCATGTTTCAGATGCATGGAATGCTGTTACGACTTACACTCACAGGATTATATATAGATCTTATGAACTGGAGGCATGACGCTATATCCAAAAAACATCTTGCAGCGCAAATGTTAATAAAATTCGGACTCAACATACTTTTTATTGGCAATGCCTGAAATTAAACTGTGAATCAGTACTCTGTCCAAACTAAAGTGTTATTGTGCCTGTGGCAACAAACTGCTGCACAACTGCACAGAACATGTTTGCCAAAAAATAAAGAGAATATGACTCTATGCCATTGCAATTACTCTGTCTTTATTAAAATACAGGGTACTACTTCACATGCACCAGCAGAGCAATGTCAATTATTTGTGTATTATTTCACACACAAAGATGCTTCGAAAAAATGCATTTTGAGGAAGATTTGTGTATGTGCCATTAGTACACGATCCTGTTAAGCTCCAGAACACTGTGCTGTAATGACGTTTACAGTGCTGGGTTTTAATGAGCTGTTGCTTAATTTCATTCTCTGCAAATTAATGGCCATTGATAGTCATAGTAATGGGCGTTTAGGCTTGAAGGTCAAAAGTTTGGACACTTCTCTAACTTTATTTCTCATTAGCTAACAAGCCTTCTAAAGTCACGTTTAAATAGTTAAATATAATTCCCTAGTTTTAATGACTTTACTATTACTCTAAAATGCTGTAATAATATCTGGTAAAATAAAAACCGCTAGTTCTATGTAATGTATAAGTTCTTAAACCCGTTTAAAAGTATAAGTAAAAGGTCATACACTTTCTATGTGTATCTGAACATCAAAAGAGAGAATAACACATCAATCTGTCCTCATTTGTTAGTGACTGACGACTGCAGTGTTGCATATGGAACAGCCACAGAGAGCATGGATTCATGTGTCTAACTAGCAGATAACATGATGTACTGAGCATATGTATTTTAGTGTGAATCTGGATTGTTTACATCAAGTTTGTCCAATGTCCCAGATGTTAAAACTAGAGGTCTTTTTGTGATTTGCAAGGTAAGTGTGCATGATTTCTTTATTAAATGATGTTATTGATTTTCAGATCAATTAGGAAAAAGATACTATGGTAACCAACCTATTTTCCTCAAAAATGTCTTGGTATCATTGTTTATACTGTAAACTCACGATAGATGTAGTGATCTACCTCCAAACTTTTTTTCAGGAGATTATGGTTACCATGGTAAACTTGGCCATAGGCTGATTTCATGTCCGGTGAAGGTATTAATGAATAAAATGTCACCTTATGGAACAGCTTTAGCAAATGAAAGTGGTTTTAAAATGTTAGGGAGTAGGTCTGATTTTGACCTCTGACTCTGATTGGTGGGGACATAACAGCAGACAACACCGACACCATAGCATATTCATCAGATAATAACATAATTTTGATTATGTAAAACCAACATTATAGCAGGATTGTAAAGATGTTTTCTTTGGATTGTTTAACAAGAGAGAATATAGCAAAATATAACTTAATTAAATTGTGTTTCCTTCTAGCTAAATTTCACATATATAAACAAAAATCTGACAAAAATTTGATGTTTTGTACTGTTTAATAAAAAAAGAAAAAAAAGATACGCGGTCATAATAGTGACCGTAAAAAAGGTTTTCATTTATAAAGCTCTAAAATCCTTACCGACTGATGTTTTAGTGCACTTTCTGCAAATATGGAAAAAAAATAAAGGGTCTCAATTAAATATGTGCAGTTTCACATGATTAGTGCAAACTGTCACATGACCAAAGGAGTTTATTTCTTGTTTGCACCTTGAGAAGATGAAGGCTGCATCAAAGCTCCAAAACGAAAGGCTAGTAAAGTATGTTAACAAAGATATGACAAAGATTTTTGGTACACATTATCTTTAAGGTGTCTAGTATTAATATATGAATTCACATATATTCAGTTTTGTGGATTGTGGTCATAGAATGAGTAAACATCTTGATGGTCACAATAGTGTGGGATAACGGTGAACTAGGTAGCCTATACAATATAAACAATATAAATCCAATTGTTAGTGAAAATTACACTAAAATGTTGCAATGAAAAAATATTGCACTAAATTAAGAGTTCAAATGTTACAAATAAGTTACAATATTGATGTTGTAATACTGGTAGCACTAATATAAAATTTGATGTATTTTACAAAAAAGTAACAATTTTGAAATATGTTGTTGATTGTATTTTTTTTTTTTTATCTCAGTATTCCTATCAATGTTGTATAAGGGGTTTTTATGCATAATAGTAACCCTAGAATGTTATCAAAGAGTTTAAAATAGCTGGGCTAAATATAGCCTAACAATTTTTATGACTGCAGAAATATGTTAATTCAGTAGGCTACTCGCATTATCCCACCGGTCACAATTTTTCACACACTTTTCCAAAAAAAATTCCAAAAATAATTTTTGATTATTTCAAAGGGTTACTGTCATGTCTGAGAAAACTCTCATTATGTTCATAGCACGCCATGTTAATTAGATTTAATTTTTAAGCGACACTTAAGTGCGCACAATATCTTTCAATCCATCGATTTTAAAAACATGTCCAAATCCATTTAGTTTGTAGGCTAATTGATCATGCTCTGTGTCTTTGACAGATTAGTGCACTAGAGGGCGTTATTTGTAAAGAATGAGGTTCACCACACATCTGCCTGTGCTCTGGTAGCCTATTTCAGTCACTGAAGACTAACAAAAGCCTGTATCAGGTCTTTAGTTGAGACATGTAACACATTTATTTTGTGTACTGAAAAAAAGGACTGCATGTGTGATTACTAACTCTATGAAACAGTGATTGTGTGCATAAACCATTGCATCCTCAACTAGCCTCTTTTAGTTTACATATTTAGCTGTAGCCAAACATTGTTGAATGTATTTTTCAGTCATACTGTACTATGTATGTTTACTGAATGTATGTTTCAGTCATACTTTAATATGATTATATTAAAACTTAAAGTTGTTTTACAGTGAGAACTTATCCTGTTTTACAAATTGTGTTACTAATTCTGGCTTTCTTTGCCATCATTTAATATTTTTATATCATTATACGTCGTCTACTTTTTTAAATCAAACTCTGCATCAAAAGTACATTACATTACATTATTCCATATTATATGCAAAATATTTAACTTTCTGTTTAAAATAGAATACTTTGAACATTTCTGCAAATAATTTATTCAACAATAAGAAAAGAGTTTACTGTGGCTTTCTGTTAACATTAGATCTGAGTTCTATACATAATTTAAGAAGTTTTACAATTAGACAGCTTAAATCAGGCTTTTTGTAATGTATCTTTGTCCTGTAATTTTTTTAATATATATTTTTTTAATCATGAATAGTTGAATTCACAAACGTGCTATTTTTTCATCATGTTCCAAGTCAATAGCTATTGATGGTCGTCCATTTAATTTAAGCTCTTTGAGTCAGCTAATGACTAGCAAAATAACCAATCTTGGCTTCTCCATGTTCAAAGAGGGTTTAACACCAGTTAGTTCCAGGCAGGGGAACAATAATCACATTTTAACTCGCCTTCACACCCAGAGTGCTTACAAAAACTCCAACTGTTATAGCCTTTCAGCTCTGCACAATCTGCAATCAATTGCCAGAGGCAAAATTAATAGATGTTAATGGCCATTTGTATTTAAGGCAAAGGGGACAAAATTGGCCAGAGAAAGCTATTAATTATATGCAGAGGGACTGAGAAGGGAGGCAGAAGAGGGCTGGAGACGGGCTGCTTTGGGGCTCAATGGGGTCTGTGGCCTGCGTGGTTCACATGGGTTTCCGCTGGGTGGATTGTGAAAGGCCTGAGCAGGGGGGCTTTTGTGTGGCTCCTGAGCCATGATTGTTCCTTCTCAAAAGGGTGACATCTGTCCAGGGTTTCCGAGACTCTGATCCACCCCATTAGCCTCCATCCTCCCTCAACAACTTATTGCATTTGTAAGTGACAAATGAGACAAGGAGAGGCACTCGAGACATGTCAAGCCGCCAGATCAATGCCTGCTTCCCTTGATCTGTGTCTGCTTCATTAAGACACCTTCAGAAACTCCCCAACTCACTTCAGATTTCTGAGTTCTCTTTCTGTCCATAAAATAAAAATGAGTGCTGGGTCAAGTATATTTAAGATTTCACTGACAAGTGAAAGTTCCTTATGATCACTCAATTTAAACTTCTTTCTCTCTATGATTATCTTCACTTGTAAGGAATATCCTTTAATATAAAGCTAATTAAAGGATATTTCTAATTAAAGGATAATAATCATTTGATACAACAACAACAAGGGTTAATAATAGGGCTAGTAATTCTGCTAATGATAATAATAATGACATTTTAATGGCATTTTTTATTATTTGCATATTGTTTATTATTGTTGTTAGTTGCTTACAACAAAATTTGCAATTTGTAGGTCGTGACGAGTGACTATGTTAGCGCTTTTATTTTAATACACTACAAAATAAATAAAAGATAATTGAAATGTACTTCATCAAATAAACACTTTCAGAATGTTGTAAAATAGTAATGTATGTAAAATATGTAATATTATATAATGAATGTAATAAGATAGTTTCCTAAATAAAACATTTTACAGTGTGTGAGTAATTACCGTAAATAAATTTCAATTAAAATGGGTAGGCTACGTTTAATATACAAGACAACAAAAATTAATAACTAAATATCGTGGCGAATTATGCGACCATTAATTTATAAAGATAGCAAATGTGTTCTTTTACACACTGAAAAAAATGATTCATTGAATTTACTAAATTTTTTTAAGGTAAGTGGTTGCAATCAATTTATTTTAGCTACATTTAAATAAACAAATTTATTTGACTAACTTCCAACATTTTTTTTTAATTAAATGTAGCTAAAATAAATTGTTTGCGACCGCTTACCTTAAAAAAAATAGTAGCATTTTTTTCAGTGCACTAGAATAGTGTAGGCTAAAGAACACATTTGATGAAACCCTTTCACGTGTTCAGCCTATTTCACAAAAAAAAAGAAGAAAAAAAAAGAAAAATAAATAAAATAATAGGCTAATAATAATAAATAGTAGGCTAATCATAATGCAATAAAATTAAACAAATTGTAAAGCACCGCATAACCAACGGCATGATCAGTAAGACATCAGAAAGATTCGGGTTTCACCTGTCTCACTTGAAAATTAGGTCTACCCTTCATATATTTTGTTTTGTTGAACTCTTTCTGATCAAATCCAGAATTTCTTTACACAACACAAAATGGCTGTAATTGACTGCCGCCGATCTGCGCATGCGCACCACACCTCTCTGTCTGAGCTCCGCGAGCAGGTATTGAAGTTTGCTCGTGACAGCCGCAGCGCGCAAGCTGCAGGATCATCGATCATCAGAGCTCGCAGCGATCTGCATCGGAGGAGCTGATGCCTGCTTCATAAGAGACAGCTGAGTGCACGAGTTCTGCTCTGACAAGGACATGAATGAGATGAGATCTGAATCATTTGAACATAGGAACTTGCAGCTGCTGGAAGTGTATTGCAAACCACGAAATTGAAGGAACCAAAGGAAACGTATGAAGTTATGGATTGTAGAGGGACTATATAAATATTATCTTTTTGACTTTTTTTAAACGTGGGTTCATCCCAGCATCGGTGAACTGACTTGTTGACTTACTGCTTTATTTTATTAAATTGACTGACTATTTTTATAACACATCACAATGTTCCAGCACAATAAGAAGTGCTTCACCATTGAATCTCTTGTTGGTAAAGACTCTAATTCCTCAAGCGGCGCCGCGGATGAGCCCATCAGACCCACTGCTCTGAGGTTCACTGAGTCCATCCATCCTTCTCCCTTTGGGAGCTGCTTCCAGAACTCAGGCAGGACACTGTACAGCAGCAGCCCAGAGATGATGTTCACAGACCCGGCCACTCACTCCACCAACACCGGCCTGTCCCTGCGGCACCTCCAGATCCCCACACAGCCCTTCTTCAGCCCCCATCAGAGGGAATCCTTGAACTTCTACCCGTGGGTGCTGAGGAACAGATATCTGGGACATCGATTCCAAGGTAAGGAGCAGCTGAGGATCTGTGTTCAGTTATGATGCCGGTGAGGATGCGGAGAAAATATCGAAATATTGAAACCAGTGCAGGCCTGTGAAGTTAAAAACAGCTTGACCTCTTCATACTTAAAAAAAAAAAAAAAGCAACAAAAATGAATAGATTTGAAATATGAGGTAGTCGATGTTTTCAGCAGTTCAAAGGCCTGTATTGACTTCAATGTTTTATTTAAATATTATTTTAAAAATATTATATATAGTGATGCGCACGGGACATGTCATAAATGCCTTAACATTGTCGATTATTAACATTGTACTGAATATTATTATTATTTTTTTATCGATTTTATCGAAAAAAACCCACCCTCCAAATCCTGAGAAAATTATGCCGTGCAACAAATTTCCGGTTTTTTATTTATTTATTTATTCGTTTATTTTTTATAAAATTGACTGTAAATTGATGCGCATTTTTTTACCTCATTAACCAATAAACACGAATTTCAAAATAATAATCGTTTGATTACGAAAGACCGCTGCTTTATTTTGATCACGTATTTAGTCAATATTATAAACGAAGGGAACATTGCTTGATACAAATCGTTTTTGTTCTGTTTGTTTGAAATAGTGTTCTCAGTGTGCAATATCATTATAATAATTGTTTATTTTTTTTGTTTATTTGTTTATCTTTTGTTTATTAGGTTTTTATTTAAACGCAGTTCAGCCTTTTAGGATTATTTAGTTAAAATGTTAACATTTAATCTAATCGTAATCATCTGATCTAATTTTTATATGTAAAATCTAACGAATGACCACACTGCAATGTATTTCTACATCGTTTTTTAAAAAGTAGGATATACATAAGCTATTATAATAATTAAATTATTTTGGTGGGACAAAAATGAATTACTATTGCATGTGGAAATTCGTGGTCAGTTTGCTACATGCAGCTACTCTCTTTTATGTTTGTTATTATATCTTCTCGTTATTTTAAGCTCATAAGCTCTTAAAATGACCATAACGAAATGCAAACATTTATAATACTGTTAAGGACATATGTTAGCTTTTTAAGCAATTATTTACACAAGCACTTAACTTCATGGATTTATTAGGTAACTGTAGTTATAATATAAGTATAATATATATAAGTTTTTAATTTGATTTTCTAAATTTAGTACATATGTCCCCATCTTATTGAGATTATTGTCTGAGATCAGATTGCTTCTCAAACTTCTATCCAAGCTTTTTTTTTATTATTGTTATTAAAATCAAATTGTATATATAATATGATAGATTTGATGTCTGTTTGCAGAGCACTTAAAAAGTGTAATCGATACTGGGAGGTCCTATTTACCAGGCAATTTGTTAAAGCAGCTATCAGTAGCTCTGGCCGGTCTGTGAGGGTCCTGAGCTGCTCCACAGTCCTCGAGGGCATTGCTCAGGTAATTGGTGGAAGTCAGAGGTTGTTGTCACTATTACTCAGATCCGGGGTTCAGATAGAGCCTCTTTGTTTACACACAGAGCCCATCCACTCACTGATGGTGTCCAATAACCTAGAAAACTACTGTTTAGACAAGACTGAATGCAGCCGTGGGTATTGGGTGGGAAAGGATGGCCTAATGTGTCCATGGGTTTTAACTCTGCTGCTTCCTGAATGGGAAAGAGATGTGTCCATGTCCTCGGATCCGTCATGAGGGACAAGGTAAACAGGATCCAGAGCGGCCTGCTGTTTGTACATGAGCAGGGGTTCATGTTATGGGTGCGTCTCTCAGACTGTGACAGTGCCACACTGATGTACTTTTCTGAGATTTGTGTGCGATCAGGTTACAATACAAATCCTCCAGAAGTATAAACACCATCTTAACGCTGCTGATTTTCATTTTTAGAGAATTCATTCCAAAGCATAATTCAGTAAAATAATGTAACAATATAATAGCAGATAATATCAGTTAAGAGCTATATATACACTATATATAAATATATAATAATAATAATAGCATTGTATTGAAAAAAAAATGAAGAAAAAAGGGATTATTGATTGAGATGAATTTGCATCTTCAAATTTCTTGAAAAACATTTTTTATTCTTATTAAAAATCAAATTATAAAATATAATTTGATAGGTTTGATAGTCCTGTTTTGAGAGTCCTTCAAAAAGTGTAATCAAACTGGGTGATTATATATATATATACATATATACATATGTGTATGTAGACATATATATAAATAGTGTCATCAGCAGTAAATAATTTTTATTAATTAATTTTTACATTTTTGTACATATTATAATATAATTTTACATAATTTTCTTGGAAATGTTGGGAATTTTTTTTTTAGTTGAGTTTGTTAAAATTTTTTAGAGGCTTCATACCAAAGCATAATGTAATAAATATGTAACAATGTAATAATAATGTAATAATATAGTAATAATAGCAGATAATATCAGTTAAGTAATATATATTTACACAAACACACACAAATATATATGATAGAACGTTTATTCAGTCATTTTATTTGAAAATTTAAAAAAAATGCGTTAGAGAGAGAAAAAGAGGGAGGGAGCAAGAGACATTAACAAACAGTGTCATCAGCAGACTTTAACGCGTTTGACTGTCATTTTTTAGAGACCTTGTGCCAAAGCATAATGTAATAATGTATTCTAACAATGTAATAATATAAAAATCATAATAGCATTAAAGTCATATGTGTGTGTGTGTGTGTGTGTGTGTGTGTGTGTGTGTGTGTGTGTGTGTGTGTGCGTTTTATTTCATCAAAACTGAAAAATTGGAGGGAGGCAGCGTCACAGACAACACACATTCTGTAGGAGAGACCAAAGAGTCCAGTCTCTTTCTTTCCCACTATAGGCCACCCTTCTCCCTGCCTCTAATGAGAACAGCACTGACAAGACCAAGCTTGTTTGTGCCAAGGGAATGGTAGTAAAGCTGATCTGGGTGCCATCTGGTTCCCTTTTCCGCGTGTTGGGGGCTTTTTTACCGTGGATAGGCCAATGTGTGTTTGAGTCCAAAGCCCCGGAGGGTCTCCCAGCTCTTCAGGAGGCTGGAGTCTCTGTCAGTGTTCTGGCCTGCCAGTCTGATCCACCACCTCTCTCTCTCTCTCTCTCGAGACGCCGAGGTGATGCCACACATGCTGATGATGCCAGACCGAGCGCACACTTTGCTTCGAAAGTTTCCAAAAGTTCCCACCGAGGTCGGTTTCGGTTGGTTGGCGCTCAGAGCACCTTAGGAAGGTTTAAGGAGGGCTTTTCAACACCTTCAAACTGCGGAGAACTCATTATTTACATTCTTGCACCCGGCTCCCCTCATTTTTGCATGGAGGTGTCTCCATTGTTTTTGCCTGTGGTGTTCAAAGCGTTTTAGCACGCCAGCTGAAAGCAGTTGTCAATGACAGTGTTGTGACAGAAAATATGCACCTTTTAGTAAAATAGAAGTAAAATAGAAGTAAACGTTGTACATTATTAGGACCTTTGGGAAGCCTCTGCTAATGAAGGCTTGCGACAGAGACCGATACGAACTAGTTGTTGGCCAAAAATGTGGGGGGTTTTTTGCATTGGGATGCATGTAGACGATGCATTTGTTGTGTTTGAGACTGAGAGTTGAAGTTGCTTCTGTGTGATGGCTTAAGGCTCCTCTGAAAGGAGTCAGTTCAAAGCTATTGTCTGTGAATAAAGGCTTGGTTTTGGAGTTTTTAAAGAGACTTTAAGTCTGAACGGCTTCACGCTAATCCTCTTTTCATCTTCTGGTGATGCCATTAGTGAGCTTTTGTGGTACATCATTGTGCTTTCTTTGATGATCAGTGTTAAAAAATTGAATGGCCTCTTTAGTTAGTAGTTTTAGTTTAGTCACCCTTTGTAATTCGTGATTAGAGGATTTAGTCGCCCTTTGGGTTGTTAAAGTATTTCTGGATGGATGAATGAATGTATTTCATAACTTGCATGTAATCTGCGCTTGTAGCATTTGTAGTCGACGGGCTGAATTCGCGGCCTACCAACCGCATTCGTGAATCCAGCCAATGCTCAGAAACAGTCGTTATCGAAGCAAACATCTTTTTGAGACGTTTGCATGTTACTGATGTACATTTGCGGATGCACACCTGATGCGAATGTTGAAACATTTTGGTTATTTTTTCATTGACAAAAGATCATGGTCTGTCACTTCTGCGCGCTTCATGATCCTCCCAGTAAACGCTCCGCGACAATATTTTGTTTATACGTGATTGCGGTCGTCATCTTTCTGAAGATTCTTTCAAGCATAGCTCTCCAAACACTAAAGTGGTCACGTAAATTACACATCCATTTGTTTATGAAATTTTTCTCTCTTTGTGTGTTTGCAATACACGGCATGCGGACTCTGCCCTCCAGATGTTGTCTGGGGTCGCGCAAAGATCACGTTTGCCCTGACGCTGACGGAGGCAAAATTTTACTGTTCCCTCATGTTGAATATAATCAACCCAAATGTAAGGGATTTAGATTTGCTTAACTGACAATTAACATATTCATCACAATTGTTTTACATCTTTTCAGCCATGGATGTCTATTTATATTTTAGCAGCAATATTTCAAAGCCTTGCATTTGTATGAAAATCAGGGTAATGCCACATGATGAGGGCCGAAGGTTAAAGACGTTTGGTTGGTATGAATGATGCGGTGTGAACGCACTTTACATCAGCCGTGTCTGGAACTGACTTGGAATTATTCAAATCGACTCATGTGGCTCAATTAAGACATGCAATCCTGCGCCTAATGTCTGCATTGCTGTGCCTATGTAAAGCACTTCTTTTGTATAAAAGCATACAGAGCCTTTGGATAATGCATCTGCTAAATGAAGACATGTCAGTGTAATGGTTGCCGTAAGACAGATATTATTCTAATTAACTCTAAAAGAATTATATGAAGTTGCAATTTAAAATCTTTAAAATGCATGCATGTATGATTTTCCTTGTTTTTTTAGGTTTTAAAAAAAAATGAAAGGATATTTTATATTTGTATTTATTTAATTTTTTAAAACCTCATAAAATGGTCCACTTTTCTAATGAACATATACTCTTTTTTCTTTTTTGTAAAGAGCCTTTTTTGTTAGATTTTTTTAAAGAAAGTTTTAGATTTTTATTTATTTATTTAAAATCTAACTATAAAATTGCCCACTTCCTAATTAAAATGTACTCAATTTTTTTCTATTTTTTTAGTGTGTTTGTTTTTGTAAAGAACCTTTTAAATGATTATTTATTTAAAATCCCATTATAAAATTGTCCACTTTCAACATGTATTCTTTATTTCTCTTTTTTTGTCATTTTAAATTTTTAAAGAAAGTTTTAGATTATTTATTTATTTAAAATCCCACTATAAAATTGTACACATCCCAATTAACAAGTACTTTTTATTTCTCTATTTTACTTTTTTTCTTCAAAGAAAGCCTTAAAGTTGTATTTATTTATTTAAAATCCCTATAAAATTGCCTTCCTAATTAACGTACTCCTTATTTATCTATTTTTATTTTTTAAAAGACATTTTTATTTATTTATTTAAAATTGCACTATAAAGTGATCCATTTCCTAATTAACATGTACTCTTTATTTCTTACTATTAATAACATTCTTGCTTTTTTTTTTTAGGATTTCTTAAATTTTTTTTAAATAAAGTTTTAGATTTTTATTTTATTTATTTAACTATTCAAAATACAACTATAAAATTGTCGACTTCCTAATTAACATGTTCTCTTTATTTTCCTGCTTCTTGTCTCCAGGTGACGACAGTAGCCCGGAAAACCTGCTGCTACATGGACCTTTCTCTCGCAAGCCCAAGCGCATCCGCACAGCCTTCTCCCCGTCGCAGCTGCTCCGGCTGGAACGTGCCTTTGAGAAGAACCATTACGTGGTGGGAGCCGAGCGGAAGCAGTTAGCCAACGGGCTGTGCCTGACAGAGACACAGGTAAAGCAGGCAGAGGCGTCAGGGTTGATCCCTCCGGCACTGCACAGCTGCATTCCACCACACACACACACACACACACACACACACACACACACACACACACACAAACAGACACAAACACACACACACACGGGACGTGAACACACATTTACTCATCTAGTTTCCTCACAGGACGGAAGTAATTCATCATTCATTGCCTTGGGATAGGCCATATAAATTCCAAAGCATGTATACAACATGCAATAATTCGTTATTTTCACAATCGTCTGTGCATACATTCACATACATATTTGTGTAGGTTGTTAGGCTTTACCTGTTGTGACATACGGAGGGGTCTAAAAGCCTGAGGCACCTTTGAAAACCTGGGATTTAAAATCTGAACCTGGAAATAAATGGAAAAATTTATTTAAAAAATAATGAAATAAATGTTATGACATAAAACAAGAAATATGTAAGATTCTGGATAGGTGGTTTTAGACTTTTAGACACCTCTTTAAATCTTTTAAATCAAAACTTATTAACAATTAAATAAATTAATTAAAATGTAACATTTTCTTCAAAAAAAGAGAGAGTACATGTTAATTATGAAGTGGGCATTTTATAGTGGGATTTAAATAAATAAATTAAAATCTACAACTTTCTTTGAAGAAATCTAACAAAAAAAAAAAAAAAAAAAAAAAAAAAAAAAAAAAAAAACAGAGAAATTATTTTGGATACATACTGTTTTTTTTTTTTTCATTTTTCAATTACAAATGTTAATTTTTAATTAAACACTTTGTTCCATGCTGATGATATAATTTTTATTATTTTTATTTAATTATGAAAATGCAAAACATTTTCACTAGTGAACTTTTAATCTTTGAAATTAGTTATTTTATATTTACGGCTACTTTTATTTTGGATGTTTTTAAATACGGTTTTAACCATATTCTGCTACATTTTTTAAAATAAAAAATATACACAAAAATATATATTTATAAATAAACATTACATTCAAATTTTCATGCTGATTATTTTTATTTAATTACAAAATTGAAAATAATCTTGACCAGTAGTTTCAGACTCATGCTGTGAATTTTGTTTTTACAGCTACTTATTTTGGATGTTTTTTTAACCATTTTATCTGTATTCTGATACATTTTTAAATGAAAAATGTTAATTTTTAATTAAACTTTTCGTGCTGATATTCACCTTTATTTAAAAAAAATAAGCTGATAATATCATTTATAATAAATTGTTTTTAATTATAAAAATGCAAAACAGAAGCATTTTTACTAGTGGTTTAAGACTATACTGCTGTGTGAATCTTTTAAATGAGTTATTCTGTTTATACAGATAGCTTTATTTTGAATGCTTTTTAACATACTGTTTTATCTGTATCAAGCTCACAAAGTAGATACGTTTTCACATATCGTGCAGTAGAGATTATAAAATGAAGCATGATTTCCTCACCAGATTGAGAGTTTACGTCAATCATATTTCAAATGAGCAGCAGGCATAAGCATGTTTTTCAATATGGCATAATAATGTGCCGTGAAAGTATTTTAATAACAAACACAGTACGTGGGAGATTTGCTTCCCAATTTATTATTTAATCAAAAAAGAATAAAAATGCATAAAAACATGCATTTAAAAATTTATTTTAAGATAGTATATTAAAATGGCCTCTCTTTCTCATTCTTGTCAAGGTGAAAGTCTGGTTCCAGAACAGAAGGACCAAACACAAGAGACAGAAGCTGGAGGAAGAGTCGCCGGACTCGCAGCAGAAGAGGAAAGGTAGTCAGCATGTGAGCCGCTGGAGGGTGGCCACTCAGCAGGGCAGCCATGAGGACATTGACGTCATTTCAGAAGACTGATATCACGTCTAATAAACATCAGTCATGCTAATGGATCCCTGCCACAAAAAAAGCAAGACATTCTTCAGACTTTGTCATGAATTGAACTCGGCTTGTAAACTAAGGAACTGAGTCACAGTCGGCTGCCGCTGACTTCTGATCGTGCACAGCTGAACAAAGGATGACGACAGCAGCCGAACTGCTCACAAAAACTCGATTGTAAGACTTCTGAATGCAATACACATGGACCTCTTCATTTTGGATCACGTTCAGAGCAATGAAGACTTTTTGTATGCTATTTTTTGTTACACTTCTCTCTTGCTCCTTTGTTATCAGTCAGAACATTTCCATTATAAAGTAGTATATCGGATGGCAAAGGTAATAAAACCACCTTAATGAATAGACTGATAAATGTTTGTAGTGCTAAATTGCTTTAGACATTCAACAGCCACAGTCTAACAACAATAGACTGATCCAGTGTGTGATGTACTTCTAAAAAACTGGATGTTTGTATTTGACAAAATGTCATTATTTTATGAACCAGGCAAATTTAAAGCGGTGAAATACCCTTTCTAGAAAATCACTAGTGCAGTTTCACATTTAAAATGGTTCTATTTATTCTGAATGAGTGGACTTTTCTATGCATTTGAGCTCCAGACCCAAAATTTTATTTTGCGTTTTACATCCGGGTTAAAGCTTATGAAAGATTTTACTTGTATTATTATTTTTCTTTCTTTCCTTTTTTTTTTTTTTTAATGACTCTTGAACTGATGTCAAATATCAGTGAACTAGAAGCTTAGAAAATGCTTGAATTTCTTTCTTTGCTCAATTAAAAAAGAAGAAGAAAAAAAAAATCTCAGTCTAACCTCCAAGACCCAGAATGGTTTGTAGCACTTCATAGCAGATTGTTTCTTTATTGGGTTTTCTTTAAGGTGAAAAGCACTGTAATCCCATCTATTTGTCTTCATTGTTCAGGCATTTTTTGTTATGTGTTTAACTTTTTTTCTGCAGACTATTAGATAATAAAACTTTAACTTAATGACTGTTTGGAAATTATTCATCCTTTCTTCCATTATTGTTTTTATTACTATTATGTTATATTGAATGGATTTTATTAGTGGATGAACCGTATTTAACAGTGATTTGTTTTAATATAAGTTGCTTTTGCATTCCTGAACAACAACTATGGCTTAATTAGTTCAGTTGCATAAAGCAGATGGGTATCATTACTCAGAAATACTCCCAATAATAGTATATTTACATGCTCACACAACATATAAGTACTTGAAAGTGAACACAAACATCTCCACCTTTAGATTTCCATGTGCAAACAGTCAGCGTCAAACTGGAGCAAAACAGTGCAGTATCAAACACCATCAGCTTCACTTCTGAATATGTTTCTGAAGTTTTTTTTATTTAATTTGTGTATTTTGTACCATTGACTGTTTACTTATGTGCATCTGATCATGTACCTCCTCTGCTTGCTCATTTAAATGTACATATATACATATATATATTTCAGTCAGCTGGAAATGCATCCATGTCACCTTTATGTACTCTAATTTACACCTGCTAATCCTTAAGGTCCAGAGTGACAGAAATATATTAAATTTGCTTCTCTGCATCACCTTAGTACACACAGACGTTAATACAAGCCTCATTATCAATCGCAATGCCTATAAACTGTGAAAGACAGTATAAGAACAATCTATTCATATTCTCTTTAATTAAAGAAAAAGTCCCCAGGAAACAACACTTCTGAAGCACACAGGATAAAAAACATACGCCGCAACACTTCAGACAGATATAATAAGCTTAACTTAAACTCAAACACCCACTACATGAAAAACATCACTCGCTTGAACATTATAGTGTAAACAAAGGCTGTTTCTATCGTACCCATTATGTTTCAGATAGCCAGGTATTTAGCTCTGTGTACCGGAGTGAAATGAAATTACAAACAATGAATGATTGTGAATGACGTAATAAATGTTGTGTGGGTAGTCAAACATCGCTAATGTAACATAACCAGCGAAGTCGCAGTATTTGTGTATGCAAAATGACCACTCTCTGCCTGCATGAGTAATGATGGCATAGACAGGACGTTATCACTGTTAAACACATGATGATAAATAGTAGCTTGAGATAACTTTGAAGACAGCAAGAGTGATTTCAACACAGATATGATGCAACATATGGCCTAATACTCAGTGCAAGAAGAAATGAAGTGTGTAAAATAGTTTAGAGACTGACTAATATGCTGGAGTCACTGTATATTATATCAGCGATTCTGTCTCAGAATATTCCTCTGTGTCAAAGCACACAAACGCTCATTAATCTTATGAGGGCTCTGTTACTTACAAATATTTCCGACTAGCTACCTGCCCCCATGTTGTTGCCATGGATATGAAGAGGTGTAAACAAAAGAACAGATGGTTGAAAGCATGTAGGTGTAGAGAGCAGTCTGTGATGTTTCCCAACTATGTTAAGTGAAATAATTCATCTAACTTACAGTAATTTGATCTGGACTGATGCCAAGCATGGAGTGGGCCACCGATTTGACTTCATCGAGTTAATCAAAACTAGTGCTGCTGCTTATTTATCCTGCAAACCGAGTTTGTCCATGAGGACTATGACAGAGTCAATTCTTTCATACATAATTGGCTTTTGTCTTCTAGAAACAATTTTTACTCAGAAATTGCTTGCAGATTTTTACTATTAGAAAGTAATGGCAAGTAATGCATTGAATCAAGAATTTCGTATTAATTTTGAATGCAAAATTAGTCATTGAGTGCAATTATTAGAACAATACGTTTGAGCAATAAATATACAGCAAGTATGTTTCATGAATTTGCAGCATGTCCATTAATTTTTATAATTTTTATAATTCATGCACTGTAAAAAATTATTTTTCAAAATAAAACAAAGATTATTGTATATTTTACAACAAACACAAACACAAAATACTATTTCAGTTTTAATATTCAAAATTTCATATATAATCCAGTGTGTTATTTGGTGTTTCTTTGTGTAATTTACTATCAATTTCTGAGTTTCTGCATCCTTTTTTTCAGTGTAGTTTGGTGAAACTTATTTCAATTATTAAATAAATATAAAAAAGTAACAACAAAAAGTAAAAATAAAAATATTTTTTATAAACATAAAACTAAAAAATAAATAATATTTCAATAATAATAAACAAAATAATTCAAAACTATTAACAATGATGAAAACTGATTTTTCAAAGTTGTGAATAAAACAAAGATTACTCAAGTATGTTTTACAAAAAAAAAATAGTACTTCAGTCTTTCTGCTTCAAAATTTCACATTTAATTCAATGTGATGCTTGCTGTTTCTTTGTAACTGTTTATGAGTGAAAACTGGTTCTACACTCTTTTATTTTTCAGTGTGGAAGATATGCATTGATTGTCATTTAATGAATAATGTTCCTGTTAAAACTATTGTATTTTAATACAATTTCTTTCTAAGTTGGTGTTTTATGTAAATTATGATCTCTGTTGGTTAAAAAAAAAACCTTATCTAGTTGTTTATCTATCTACCAGTGACTCATTTTGCCTCATTTGTAGCTGTATCAACTGCAGCTGAGCAATTACCATGTGTTTAGAGGGTGAGAACATACAGTACCTCAGCGAGGCTATAAACAGTGTCACTGTTCAGTGTTATATGTGTTTTAATTACAAGTACTCATAAAATGATCAGATAACTGCGCAAATGACTAAACTAAACAACATGCTGCTATTAGTCTATGGGTTGTATTGATTATAACAGCCAATGGAAAACAAAAACACGATGGAAGGTTTATTACGTTTCCAAAGCAGAATTATTTGTGATATGATGGACAAAAGGCATTATAAAAATGTTGTACATTCTTGTGTCTAGATGACAGGATAATAATTTGGTATGTGGGTGGGTAAACTGGAATTGGGGATGTTTGGGCTTCAGAAGGAGGAAGTATTGTGCAACGTATGATTATGGTTATGGTTTATTTGCGATGAAATGTTTAATCGAACTACTTTTTCTGATATCTGTGAAAATGGCCTAAAATGTGTTTAGATATGCTATATGAAATTGCTGCATGTGATGATACCATGACAAGAAGCAGTGTGATTTACAACACAAATGATATGATAATTGCAGGCTGGCAACTTTCAGGAGCTAGTTAGCCAGTTTTACGGACTGGAAGAGCTTGTTTCCTCTGCTGCCACCTGTTTGGTCTGCACTGATTGGCTGCGGGGCACTTGAGAAAAGGAAAGCAGCCACCCAATTATAGGGTACTGCCAGTCAAGTCTAGAAGAGTAATAGATTGGTTTTTGTGAATCAGTGTTAGGAGCTCTAATTAATGCACAATGACTGTTGCTGATCCAAAATCTATGAGCTAAACTGAAGACGCTCATCAGCAGTTACATCAATCTTTCGAAAGTAAATTGCTTCTGACATCGTGCTTTCGCAACAATATTTTGATTGGCGAGGCTTTTTTGTGTACCCAAAACAGTCAGTGAGAGTTTTCTGTTTTGATTGCAAATATTTAAATTATTGCAGACATGCTGCTTTGCTTCTTTGAAAACATTCCAGCTTCTTTTGTTAGTGTCTGTGTGTTTGTAAAACACACAGACAGAGTAATTACACAGAAACATCAGTTAATAGCGTGTTGAATGGACAAAGACGGCGAGGGAGTTAAAAGAATCATAAGAATCATTCATGTGCAATACCTCTTTGCAGATAGAAATCTATCTTGTCTTTCACATGTCAGAACTGATGAAATACCTTTGTTCATCACTCAAAGCTCTTGTTCGTATATTGTTTAACATTTAGCCTAATATTAACTATTGTAATTAAATATTGTATAAAAGTAATATCAAACTGGCTATCATGACATTGTTTAAAGGAATAGTTAAACCAAAATATGCTGAAAATGTACTCATTCTCAGGGCACCCAAGATGTAAATGAGTTTGTTTCTTCATCAGAACAGATTTGGAGAAATTTAGCGTTACATCACTTGCTCACCAATGGACCCTTTGCAGTGAATGGGTGCCGTCAGAATGAGAGTCCAAGTAGCAGATAAGAGGTTTCTAACTTAAAACCATTGTTTCCGGCTAAAATATGACTAATAGTCCCAGTCATCTCATCTGAATCAGGAGAGATATGCACAAAATAAAGCAAATGAAAACAGTACACATCAGTTCTAAACAAATATGTTGGTGGATTTTGATGTGAGGGGACAACAAGGGATGGACTTTTTCACTGGAGAAAGCGTTATTATGGATTATGAACTCATATTTTGACCAGATGTGATGGTTTAATGTTAAAACATCTTAGTGATTGATTTGTTAAACATGCAGCTTTTCGCTTCACAAGATGTTAATAGATAGACTGGAGTGGTGTGGATTACTTGTGGATTATTGTGATGTTTTTAATCAGCTGTTTGGACTCTCATTCTGACGGCACCCATTCACTACAAAGGATCCATTGGTGAGCAAGTTATTCATAATGCTGTATCACTTTCCTGGCCTCATCACTTCAGTCTTGCATTTTTTGTCATTTTCATAGATACACAGTGGGTTTTCTGATGTGTGAGCTGTTGCTCTTTTGTTTCATGCGGTTCATGTAGAAAATTTGAGGCTTGATTCCTTGCAAACAGCTTGAGACACTCCAACGTGTGTGTTAAAAACAGAAAAAGCAGGCCCAGCAGATGACTTTGACTGACAGCTGATAGAATGACACTTACAGCTTTTTGCTTATACCAGAAACAGTTTTGCATGACTTTCACACAGACCTGTGACTAATTAAGTTAATTGACTTGTACCCAGTGACGATTGTGCATGCTCAACATGTGTAAAAATACCGCAATTCTACAGTATCATATCACGCTGATGATTAATAAACATTGATGAGCGCATTTCTTTCCCTGCCAATGCCTCTCCTCCCGGCTCAGCTATAAAACTGACGCGCGTCCCCATTGGCACTCACCAGACAGCGCGAATCAACACCCGACAGCAGGTTTTCTCCAATGTGATCACGCATTCCCTATTTGTGTTCTAGCACATTACTATTTAAGGGGCCCGGTCTGGTTCTAGGTGCAGAATTATGATGAAAAGCGGTGCATCAGCATCACGGGCATCCGGTTGCTGTGACTATATTTATCAATCCCTATATTTGTGGATGACAGTAAGGAGACTGACCACTGACAGTCACATCAGAGATGAGAGATTTACACCGCATCAACAGCTTACACTTCTCTCTGAAGGTCATCATATGCTGAAACATTTAGTGAGATAAAAAAAAGTTCCTTATGTGTTGTGTACCCCCAGTAGTAGCTACTCCTACTGTAAATTCAGAAATGTATTGCTTTGGACTCTTTAACTCTAACAACAACAACAACAATAATAATAATAATTATTATTATTATTGTTATTAGTATTATTATTTTAACTTAAAGGTGCTGTATGTAATTTTTTGACTTAACTAAATCATAAAAATACTATAATATGTTTGCAGATATTTAGGTATATAGATGTAGATGTTTAGTTCACATACTTGTTTCTTTGGAAAACAATGTTACAGCCATTTATTCTACTTTGAAATGTGCATTCCTTGTCGGAATATCTGTTTTTGTTTTGGTCTGTGTGACTCCGCCCACTGCCAATTTACCCAATAGTATTTCGACACCCTGGGTTGCCAGTTGGTGGAAATTTATACAGACTTTCCAGAGTTTGAGGTTTGTTTGTTTTGAAAGGGTGATTTACAGGAATTCAGCGACAGTTGGCGTTTATAACTGTCCGCATTAAATGCTATTGTGCTGACTATCGTTCAGACAACACTATTTATTGTAGCAATAGGCTATAACCATTCATCAGCATCAATACACGCTGTTTGCCGAACTACTTCTGTGTTTATGGACGTGGCCTGAAGACGTAAAAGCGTATGACATATAGACATGAAGTTAACAGCAAAATCCGACCCGACAGATCAAAATATAAATGAATTGATTTATCATAGTAAATTTGATGGAATTGAACACTATGATTTCTACTGCCTCAACAATGGAATTTTGTTAATTTTTAACCAAAAAATCTAGCAGCTTTGATATTATAGTCAGTAATATTATTTTAAAAAATGACATTGATTTAAATGTATATAAAAATGTTTCACAATTGACATTCTCATCACATTTTCAGTCTCTGAATATGCCTATACAAACTTCCCTATGATAAAGTATGCAAAAATGAATGTCAAATGAGTAAACTGTCCAAATACCTACTATTTATGCCAGAACCTTTGTCTTTTCCCATTATGTCACAGGAAAAAAAGCAGAGACCTGTAAGCCAAATGCATTTTTTCAAGTGTAAGTGCTGTAAGTACCAAGAACATTGCTCCTTGTAGGTTAAATTATACTTAACAATAACCAAGAAAAGTATTATTATTATTATTATTATTATTTTGCTGTTAATTTTAATATGAGAAAAATCAATGCAATCAAACATACCACATGGCAAATGTAGAATAGAATGTACTTAATCAGTGGTTCAGATATAAGTTCAACAAATTCTGTGCATACTCATGAAAGTGCACATTTCTTGGACACAGCAATTATTTTTACCCCTTCTCTTAAAGATGAGCTGAAAACAGTATGAAATTAATTTCAGTTATTTTAATATTAATATATTTAATAATATTAATATTAAATAATAAATACTGAAAAAAATTATATTTATATAATATAATATTTATTTTATAATATTATAATATTTTATTTATTATATTATTTATTATTTTATGTTTAACAAAACAAAATTTAAATCTTTGCAAGATAAACAACAACAAGGATACTGAAAAAGCAGCAGATGACTGACTGCTGGTCTGTGTTGCTAAAAAGTATGGAAAAGCCCAGTCACTGATTTATTTCAGTGTAAAGCTTTAGATAGCCATTTTCAGTAGATGTGGATAATGTGTGGTCCCTCCAAGATAGAGCAGATGAAACTGCAGCTATGAAAAGCATTAGCCTCAAGTGGGTATTCAAAGTGTTAAACTCAGAGGTATCGTGTGAGAGACTTTTGAGTATCTAACACTTGTTTCACAACGCTCCTTAATTGCTGCTTTAAGCGCAGAAGAACGCTTTAATATCAGGCCTCGGGTTAAGACTAGGTTCCTCTACACTTGATGAAAAGACATGGTATTTCCCTATCATCTGCTCCGTCGCTGTAAAATTCCACCTTATACGTTTTAATAAGCTGCAGTTAGCTCGTGTTGTCTGCTGAAAATAAGACTTAAACATGGTAATCCAGGAAGGGAAATTGAGAGAAGCTTCACGTAAATTTAGCCTCAAATGGAGACTAAACATGCAGAGGGAAATCAGTTTGGTAATTGCTGCTTTTTGAACCCGAACTTGCGACTATTAGAGGGACTCAGCCCCACAGTTAGAAACATCTGAAGTAACTAACCTCTCTAATGCAGCCAGTAACACAGTGATTCATGCTGATTAACAAACTTAACTAAATTGATATAATAAGGCAGGAGCACCTTTGTCATCAAAGGCAAATTTGCATTATGGTATAATTTCACCATCTCTGTTCAAAGGTGTCAGCGTTTACTCCAGTGTTGCTAATTAATTTTCTCCCAAACAGGATGGTTTTATTCAAATGAGCCAATCCCTTCATTAGCACACCTGTGCTCTGCTCCCTCATTAAAATTGGAATCCTGTAAATTTTTACATCCGCAGACAGTGGCTCTGTTACCAAATATTGAGCAAGGTAGCACTGTGTTAATTAATGTTATAACGAGTCGGTGAGTCAACGAGAACTGATTTGCATAACCTGTGCAAAAACAAAACTTGCCGATGATTATTCGCTCGGTGCGATTGTCGGAGTTATAAAATAAAATATATCTCATTGTGTTATTTTCTACCCTCCGGCCCACTAACACGCTTACTGATGCCCTGTGGAGAAAAAACGTATAGCAGGAAATATCAAAGAAACAATGGTTCATTAAAACGCGCTTCATAAGTCACAAGTTGTCAGGGAGGAAATTGATATGATGAACTTTTTTTTCTTTTCTTTTTTTGAGCACTGTCAGTGTTCACTTCATTATGTATGGAGGAACTTAATAACCATGCAACAAGCCGTTAATCCGTTATTGCCACAGGCATATCACCGGTGACTCTGAATCACAAGAGTCTTAATAACTCAATCCTGTAATCTGAATAGCTCAAAAACTTGTTTTATGTAAAAACATTACACGGGGTTCACAACTGTATATATAAATATATTTTATGTCTTTATATTTACATAAATACATGAATATATATTTTTAGATGTTTATATTTACATTTAAAATCTAATAATTAAAATTATTATATCTAATATATATATATATATATATATTATTTCACACACACACACACACACACACACACACACACACACACGCGATATTAATATTAAATAATATAATATTTAATAATATTTCAATAGTCTCACGGCAATTCGTACGTATTTTACGAGGTGGCTAATACGACCTCACTCGTACGGTTTTGTACGATTTGTCTAAACCCCAGTGACGGGTAGGTTTAGGGGCGAGGTTAGGTGTAGGTCAACTCGTAAAATACGTACGATTTAGCAAAAATCGTATGAATTTGTACGAGTGAGGTCGTACGAATTCGTACGGATTAGCCACCTCGTAAAATATGTACGAATTAGAAAATATTCTATTCATTTTATAACATTTTATAAATTAAAATCTTTGCAAGATTACCAACAGGATCCTGAACATGCAGTAGATGACTGACTACTGGTCTGTTTTGCTAAAAAACATGGAAAAGCCCATTCACTGATTACTGATTTTATTTCAATATATGACACAAATCGCTGGAAAAGCTTACCTGATTTTCATTAGTCATTTGCGGTATTCTGTGATCAAATATTTGTGTCGACTGTCTCAGGTAACTGATCTTCTTCACTGTCCACTCAAATCAATATTTCATGTCAGTTTATTTACTTAATTGTTAGGTGTAAAAACCCCTTTCAGGATGATACAAGATCCATTTACTTGCTTCGTATTGGGTTTATTTTGCCATGATAATTGGCTGTCTGATTATCTCCTATGCATTACTAACAAGAGTAAGATCTCTCTTGTTCATCGCTGTCCAAAACCTCAATCGTTCCCTATGGCATCACAGATTGAGGCGTCTCCTTTGTTCACTCTAATAGTCCTCAAACCGATTGGTACTGGCGCTGCCTAAATTGGCCATTTGGACATGGGTTATTTATTGGTTATTTGTTTAAAATGGACTGCGGGCAAAGTGCAGGCTTCTTCCTTCCTCTTAAATTGTCTTTTGTGCGACGTCTCCTGGGTGCACGGTGCACTCATGCATGCCAAGCGGGGTGTGGTACCCACGTCCTGCAAATTAGCAGGCTTATTTCCATCGGAAAGCTTGGACAGCTCAGACCAAGCGTTACACGCGGGCCTAAAGAGGGCGGCCATGACCACTGCGGTTGGGCCAGAGGCTGCTCTCGCAATTCAAAACAGTTGACTTAGTTATTACAACTAGGGATTACTCAAATAGTTTTACTATGCTCTGTTAGGTTTGGCTCATGTAACACCGGCCGGGATTGGTTGCGGGGAGGCTTGTGTATTTAACGTCTTCCGCGCTCGCTCGCAGGGGGGTTCGGTAAAGTGCGCTACCGATCCTCATTGTTTTCACTGCTGTTAACAAAGAGGAGCAGAAGACTTGACGACTGCATTAGCAAAGAAAGCACATACATCATTACAGTGACCTTGTCAAAGCATCAAAGCGAAAACACCAAACAGAAAGAGCGCGCGCCATATATATATATATCAGCTAAAAAAAGACTTTTGGCAGGGAACGATTCATCATATGTTTCTGTTAATGAGAAAGTAGGAATCCGCGAGGCTCTTTGCCCGAGAAGTTGGTTGCACAGAATCTTGGCACGAAACTGCCGGTGTGTGATCGAGTTAAATAAATGCACTTAAAGTTGTAATCATAAGCATATGCACCACAGTCTGTTGTGTTATTTTCCAGCACGCTAATCACCAAAAAGCAAATTTAGTGCGTCCTGCATGTTAAAATTCTGGAAAGACTTCACAGTTAATAATTCATAAGCACTTGCTAATCTCACTGTAGGAGTCTAATTAACGCATCATTAAAAGCATAATTCTGATAATTATAATTTCTCACTTTTTAAATGGGAGCGCCACAGAACCGAGCAGAGCGAGGAAGGGTGTCTGTACAGCCAATTTATTCAGTGAACCAGATGCCAGAAAGGAAAGATCCCCAAGTTAGGGCGCAAACGTCGGCCGGTGCGCCCCGTTTAGATATATTGCATCGCGTTCACTTCCATTCAAGTGATAATCCCACTAAATGCGATGTTGACTCGGATAATTAAAGATGACTTAAATAATATATCTGAAGATCCGATTATCAAAGTCACACTACAACTGTAAAGAAAGGCTAATTTGGGGGAAATATATGGTGTAAATGACTGCGCCTCGCGGTTCATCCTTCTTTTATTATGGCATCAGAATGTGTGCCGGAGTGAGAACGACCCCAGATGTTCGTGGCGCGGCTGCCGTCCAAATCAATTATTCCACTCTCAGCATGAATTCAATTCTCCTGCACTCATCAGAGGTGTGAATAGGTAAACATCACTCTATCCTCTTTTTCCCTTATGATGCAGCACTGCATAAAATGAGACGCAGGAGTTGTGCGACTCGTATATATAGCGGCTGGTGTTGCTGCCTTCCCATCGCGCCGAGCGGGGTTAAATACGGCGCTGATTTCCCTAATGAAATGACACAAATTCACAGGCCTGTTACAGATGTGTACCCTTGTTGATGCTCTCTGGAAGTGAATGATTAGGCTCTTCCTTCTCATGTTGTTTGATGGAGTGATTAGATCAAATATCCACCTTCTAAAGTGTCTGATGATCCGAAAGTCTGTTGCACACCTGCGTCGGGCTTGATGAGACTTCACGTGATTCAGCCTGAATAAAGATGCATTGTATTTGGTTTCACACCTGTATGCGATCGCGAGGTGAGAGCTTCACCACCTCAGGTGTGGGAAGGATGTCGACTTTCTTTTTTGTGTGAATGCCTGTGTGTTGTTGTGTGTGTTGATGTGCCTTTGTTTCTTGCGTGTTTGTGGCGCTTTCCATTTTGGTAGGTGTTTTACAATCACAAACTTGGTTCAAAACAAAGATGAGACAAAGAGCAGAACTTTTTACTGAGGCCTTGCTGATTTCTTGAAATGCGTCTTTGAGGCAAAAGAACATTCATATTTTAGGTTTATTTATTTATTTATTTTTTTACATTTTCAATTCTCTTTGCATGTGTAAAGAGCAGCAGCGCCGAGTGCCTTCTCCAGCTCCGCTCACACGCTGGCTGTGGGTTTGCTGTCGTGTTAAATATCATTTTTACCTCCCCATCCTTCAATAACACCCTCTTTGCAGAGCCTGTATTAAATTGTGACAGATTCATAAAACAATCCAGGCAGAAATGTGCTGCACAAACTGTTAATATCAGACTGAAATGATCACATTTACACATACATCTGATTATTGTTAATAAGGATTCAGCAAATTAAGATAATATGGACAAAACTCTTCAATCCATATTACATGCTGCTTGCTGTTATTTCAGTTATTCTGTAAGAGTTGTGTTCATGTCCCATCACTGTACATGAATTGGTTATTTGGTACATGGTTCGTTTTGTTGGAGCTGACAGATTTATCCTGCTTGGATATTGCACATGAATACCATAAATGCTGAATGAATGCATATATAAGCATGATTAGGCATAAATAAATTAATAAATGTGGCTCAGTGGGTAGCATGCGCCTCCATACATAAATAATAATAATAAAAACATAATGTCTAATGTCTATGTCTATTTAAAGGTGTTGCATGAGCTCTAGAAATGTGATTTATTCTGTTCTGTCATGTTTTCAAACCTGTCGATGAGCTTAATAGGTTTGGTTACTTTAATTACAAGAATAATCACATTAGCATAATGTTTCTCATGAAGCTGTAACCAGGGTTATTATGAATAAATAAAACCATTGTTGATCATTGAAATAAAACTGTAATATTAAAGGAAAATTAGGAATGTTGCCCTGGCAGCTAACTGAAATAAGCACTAAAATGACTAATTGGGAATAAATAAAATCTAAAGCTGAAATAAAAATAAATTCAACCCATAAAAAATAATAAAGTGACAAAAGCGCATAAAAAATTGCTAAAAAGTAAATAAAAATTAAAATGAAAACAAAATATAAAAATTAAAGCTAATTCAAAATATTAATACTAGTAAAGAAATACTAAATATTACTAAAATACTACTAATAAAATAACACTGCCAATATCATATCATAGAGTAAGTAATTTTAGCTGTTTAGTTTCAATAAATGCACTTTTTGGACTAGAAAGGAAGTTTTGAATTCTGAAAGTTACAATGTTTTTCATACTTAAAAGCTATTTTCTCAAAAGACAACATATGACTCACATAATGAGCTAGTCATCATATGAAGACTTCATTCCAGTCCTAAGTAAGGCTTAACATGCAAAAGTCTTGTGGATCAGAGGCGGTCGCTGTGATATGATGTGACATGACAGAACTGTTAGGTGAGGAACAGAAATGAACGCTCTGAATGACTCAGAGGAGCAAACTTCAGAAGCTTTAGCATGTGTCTCTCTCGCCTGAGCTGTGATTTAAGGCACCTTACTGTCAGCTGGAAGACCCTGAGGGTGACGCTGGGGAAAGGAATGGAGGTCTGGGTTGCTATGGTAACACCTGTGGACTTGTTCTTGAGGAGTTATTTTGGTGGTCCCATTCAGGAGAGTCTCAGTCACAATCTGTGTTTTTATAAGAATAAAAATGCTTTCCATGTAATCTTAATGTTACATTGTTTCACATTTATTAAGATAAAACTGTTAAAAAATATAGATCCACTTTTATTGGCATTTAAATAGTACAGGCATATGATGAACTTTATTCTTGTACATACAAGTATCAAGCAGTAGTACTAAATGAAAAGTGTCTTTTGCTACATGTAAATGTCTGAAACGTCTGTATATTTGACAAATACTGCCCCTAATCCACTTAATTTGCTATAAAGACAGCAAACACCATGTGAGCGTCACCATAGACAGTAGAAGTGTCTGACTTTCTGGTTCAGTTTTCATCTCTTTTTCGGAATCTCATTTATAAGGCCAGCCACACCTGAAGTCGAACACACATGGGCTGTGTCCAAAATCGCATACCATGAATACTTCATTTGAATAAACAACCATTAAACAAGTATCTCTATGTGACCCTGGAACACAAAACCAGTCATAAGGATCAGATTTTTGAAACTGAGATTTATGCATCATTCGAATGATTTTTGGCATAAAAGAAAACTCGATAATTTTGACCCATACAATGTATTTTTGGTTATTGCTACAAATATACCTGCGCTACTTAAGACTGGTTTTGTAATCCAGGGTCACATATAGTGTCTTAAGTTCTGCAGTAGCCAATATAGTATGCATGGATGTAGCATGAATTTAATCCAAACATATTATATTCATCATGCTGTTATTGTCATGTGACCTACAGCGTCAGCTGCGTTGCTTAACTGCCAAATTCTCTCCCATGGCTTCATGGGATAGTAAAATGTTCATCAGATGCATGCTTCAGAATGTCACTGGAAGTAGTAGATAATCTTTTTTTGACTACGGTTGAATACTGTGAATTTGGATACTACTCTTTTTAGATACTGTTTATAGTAGGGATGTATGCAAATTCAGATGCAGCCTTAAGCCCAAAGTATACGCTAGCGTATGCATACAGTCGAATGCATAGCCTTTCAAAGTATATTCTATTTGATAGCGTGCATGAACACAAGCAGTTGATGCGTGCGCTCCAGAAAGCTTCATCCTTGTCCAGCGCCTGCTGTATTTTTTTTCTCCTGAAGTTATGACCGATAAAAATGTCTTCATACTCTTTTAAACTAAAGTTGCTGGTCTCTCATAACCCCATCACACAAGGGCTAGTCAATGCAGGCCTCTGTTGTCATTGCCATCTCCGCTATTTTGTTGTTGTTGTTTTTCCATCTCTTTAGTTTTGTATTCTACTGTGAAACAACGGCCCGGGCCAGCGTTACTATTAATATAAATACTTAATTAGTTCTGTATATTTTGTCCAAAAGTGCACTCTTCGTTTTAAAATGAAATGTTAAACATACAATTTTACAAATGTAATTTGCAAATGCCTTCATTGTTTAAGTTTATGACACCCCATTTATGACACTTCCAGTGCAGTGTAACAAGGATTTCCATGACTATTAACAACACTTAATATGCAGGTGATAATCACTGACTACATAATGAGCTCCTTCCCAGTTCCTCTTTTGCACTTAAGATAAATCATTTACACTCATTAAATCTTTTGAAGTAATTGATGTCACCCCCTAAAAGTTCATGCTCCATTAGTGGGTGATAGTGTACAACAGAAAGGGGTGCGACGTTTCAGACGCTCTCTTAAAAAGCCCTCAGTACCGGGGCTGCTGCTGACACAATGTGGGCTGGCTGCAGACTCACGCTTAGCCACAGCTACAGATGGCAAACGCTTGTCCAGCCCTGAATCCTCAGTACAAGATGGCTGGATTGGCTCACATCTCTCAATCGCCGTCTGCACACGTTAAAGACAGCCAGCTACTCAGCACATCACCGCGCAGCAAACAAACGGAGCCCACGTAAAGCGGGTCTCTCGATGCACTGTGTCACTACAGCGGATCCGCGTTCATCTGCAATGCTTCGGCTTTAAGTGCTGCAGGCACTTTGTTGGCATGGCTGAAGTCTGTGTTGAGACAGGAGGCCCACAGCTTTCTGTGACTGACAGACAGTGATGATGTCATTGCGTGTGAAGGACTCTGACCTGAACAGAAGAGGGAGGCTGGTGCGTGCAACTCTCCCAGCTGAGGTGCCTGCCGGTGCAGATGGACAGGGGCTGGGTGTGGGTCTCTGTGTGGGAGAGAGGAGAGCTGGGAACAGGACAGAACTGGAGACGTGCTTCAGTCCTCAGTCACCTCTCAAGATTTCTCTGTGCCTCTGAAGGAAGAGCAAACCACTGTGTTGGAAAATAACAGGCCCAAATCGTATGAAAGATTACGTTTAGCTTTCAGGAAATCATATTTTCCCACTTCAGACACAAAGCATGAGAGGTCTAACCACCATAAACACTGAGGGACCGACCTAGCAAGACATGGCTGTTCCAATATACCATTAGTGGTAAACCAAAATGGGATTTCAATCAAGTTGCAGTAATTTATATATCACTTTTATGCAATACAGATCAAAGCAGTTTCACATTAGAGAAATAAAAGTGTTAATGTTGTAAAATCAATCAATTATGAAGCTCTACAGTAGGCGATAATATCAATATTCAGCTCAAGACTGCTTGATGTTGATTCGAGTTCAATAACAGTGTCAGTGTTGCAGAATTCATTATGAAACAACTCAATTTCAGCTGTAAAGCAGCTCTATAGTGTCATTTTTCTGGTCAATTTAGTTTAATGTTTCAGTTCACCCTTCGCTGGGAGTTTGATTGACAGGCAGTCTGACCAATCATTACACAGAATCTACCATTTTGTCCGACAAACAAACCAGACAGGAGAGTAGCCTAGATTAACGCTGGTGGACTTGAACTTGAAAAATTGTGTGTTGACGTTTTTCCGCGGTTGAAACAAAATACCTTCTGATGTTCATTCATGTTTATTTTGTGCTATAACTAGTAAAGAGGAAGAGATGATCGGTTCACGTGCCACTTGAACTGAGGCACTACAGCGATCTGTCACGACACATTAAAGAGCTACAAAATGCTATTTATTGTTTGAATTTCTTAAAAATGACAACATTTGAAAGCTGAGACTTTGTTTCATACCTAAAGTAATCTGCTTTGTCTTGTCTGTTGGCGCGTTGTCTGTTTCCTCTTTGCTCCGCAATGTATTTTTCACTGCGTGAGAACATGATGTGTAGTATGAGAGTGGCATGGCTTGTCAGACGTAGCAACAGTAACTAAGTGGGGTGGCTTTTTGCGAAGGGTTATTTCAGTTCAATAACTCTGTCAATGTTGCAAAGTTCATCAGTTATGAAACATTCAATTTCATATGTAAAACATCTCTACAGAAGACAATAGTGTCATTATTAAGCTCAATTCAGTTTACTGTTGATTCAGCTCACTTTATTAAGTGTCAATAGCTATGTTTCCATCCAAAGATTCGAATTTAAATTATGCGCAAAACTGGAATATCGCATAAAACATATGCGAATAAAGCACCGTTTCCATCCAACGAGTCAAAGAGAACAAAATCGTCACTTCCTGGTAAACTGTGGCACTAAATATCACTAAGAATATAGGAGAAGCCATTGAATATAATAATTTTCATATATGGTATAAATTACTTGCGCCTCAGAGAGAGCAGACGTAACACAATAAATGCTGTCACTGCGTTCGGAGGATGCCAGCTGTTTGGGAACACAGTCGTGTAAGACAATTATACAGAAATACTTTGATGACAGACTTTGCTCAGGCTTTTCAGAGTGACTACAACAACTTATAGATGCTGTGAACGAGATCGGTCAGCTGGTTAGTCAAGTTATCCCGTCTCATAGCGCAAAGTCACATGACTTTTTTGATGCGCATGGAGGAATTTATTCGGTAAATGTGTTTCCATCGAAATTTATGCGCATTTTTTCTTATCGGATAAAAAGTTTATCCTACTCAGTTGTGCGCATAATTTTCTTATGCGCATTTTCTGAATTTATGCGCATCTTGGCGTTTCCATCCAGCGAATTTTTTATGCGATAGTCCAAAATGCGCATTAAAATAGGTGGATGGAAACGTAGCTACTGTTGCAAAATTAGTGTCATTATCCAATGGCTGATTCTATACCACCAACTCCCAACACTAAATGTGTGGTTACATTAATTTTACCAACCATAAAAAAAAAATATATCATTTGAATTTTAGTAGTATCACTCATTTTCATTCATAAATTATGTCATAATATTTGGCATTTTTGACTTTATTACAGTAGTTCTCAACAAGGAGCCTCAGCAAAATTGCGTGGGTGGGTGCCGCAGGAAGACTTTAAATTATTAAAATTAATTGTATTAAATTAGTTTAACTTAAAAGAAATGCTAAAAATGCACAAATTCAAGGTGTAAATTGAAATCATTCCCACCCCACCCCCCTCCTATACAACAATCACATGACTTAAAGATCACTGTCACTAGGCCTCCGATGACTCATTCAATCTTTATTTCAAATCTACATGTTTAAAGTGGTTAGAATAAAATGGTTTGCAGTAGCATGATTATAAACACAATGAAGCTGTAAGGACTAGTAATTAGATTAACCTCGGTATCTTTACCGCAGTGTCCTTATAAGCAACCGCCTTTTTCAAGACATGTTAAAGCTTTGAAAATCACAAGTGGGCTATTACAGCTGTATTTCACGTGGCAGAATGAAGTTTGTGTTAACCACTTACCTCATTTCAGGCATTTAACTGAAAAACCACAGGACAGTGGAACTGGATATACAAAAATGCTACCGCATTTCTGTGTTTTAGCCTCCAAAAATATGTCATCCCTGCAGCACTGGTTAATTAATTTTATATTTCAACACTCCCAGTTTCTTTTAACACAAATTGAAAACAAGCCGCTTTGCCGTAATTACAGCATAATACCAGAGGAAGTATTATATACCTAACAGAGTTGAAAAATTAAGCTTCACTAAGCTAATATGCGTTATCATAATGAAATGATACTGTACCTCTGTTTGAATGTTTTGGTCAAATGATGTGATGTTACTGAAATAAGCTTCATGATCTTAGGAAATGAATAAAGATAGATGTTTAACCTCAGTGATGCAACCTGTGTTTTTAATGCTATACAGCATCCATCACAATACATAAATACTATGTACAGAGATTTCATATCTGTGGTTAGTATGCCTTTTTTGATAGAATATAAATCATATTTTTCCTGGCAGCTGATGACAACAGTCCTTTCTGAGGAATGCAGAAAACCCTTGAGCCATGCTCACATTACAGCGATGATGTTGCAATGATTTAATGATGACAATTGATATCACAGTGCTAAAACTGTGTGCGGTTACCGTTCCCATTGCTTTGATTCCTATAAAGATAACAGCAAACAGTACTGAGATTCCTGCTGTGCAGAAATGACAAATGTGAGCTTCTACAGAACAAAGGCAGCCATTGCATCCGTCGACTGATAGTGAATTTTAATTACTTCAACACATTCATTGTGTGTGTGTGTGTGTGTTTTTTTTTTTTTTAATTTCTTCTGTTCTTTGTTGGTTACCCAAAACAGGAGAAATTAACCACAAAAATCTAACACAATAAGAAAAACAAGAGAAGAAAGTGCTGTGCGGTATGCATGATCTCACCTACTACCCTAAAGATAATAACACAGATTGCTTTCCAGATAAAAACTCATAATTGCTCTCATAAACCATTGAGAACTTCTCAGATGTTTTAAACAGTGATCAATTAACACTGTTGCATGGTGAATAAACAAAAAGAATCCCCTCTGAAACAAGATCTGCCAACTCTTTTCTATCTTTCACTGCAATTTTCATGTCTTTGGAAACACTGTGCTGTCCGGGAGGACATGAGTGAAACTTCAATGCTGGAGCAAAAAATCTGAGACTGGAGCAGCGTTGTTGTAGTGGATGATACACAAATTTAAGAGAGACAGAAAAGCAAAATGAGCGTTTAGCCGCGAGTGTGAATTGCCTTTCGCACCAGACAGATTTTCTGATCCCATTATGGCTCCAGCTAGCGTTTTTAGTGCAAATTTCTCAGTGCTTGTGTGGATTGCACATGCTCCCGATGCCTAATGAGGGAGCATTAGCCAAGGGAGAAGCAGTAATTAGAGCAAGCGTCAGAGCTGAGGACAGATGGCATGCAAAGACAAGTCTTTTCCTTCAGACTTATTGTCCTTCTCCTATGAGGGATGTCAAGACACGCAGCTTTGATTCCGGCTCGTGATACTTTTGATACACTAATTACAAAACAGTTTACTTTGAGGAGCTAAAAGGAGGATTACTTTCAATACCGTCATTCTTATTCATCTTAATCATATTAATCTTTTTCTTTTTAATAAGAACAAAGTATATTTTCATGCTGAAGTCATTTTCTGCAGTTAGAGTTAGAAAAATTATTATGAACCCTTGTAAACCTCTACTGGCTAACATTTTTATCTACACCTTAATATTTCATATTATATATAAAAACAATAGTATGTTATGTAGCTTTTATAAAAATGCATATCCCATAAATTTTTATTTTTATAGATGCCTTTAGAGAGCACATTTCACATTTGGCCAAAATATATTTCAAATATATGCCAAATATATATTATATGTTGAAGACATTTTTGTTTGAAACTAGTCAGATTAAAACAAACTATTAAACACTATCATTTTGAAATGCCTTTTTTTTGATGCCTTTGAATGCATCTGACTTGTACAGCCTGTGTTCGGCGAGTAGCATGCCTTGTTAGTGGGAATAGAAGTAATTTATTTATCTTTTCAGAATTCATAAAGGCTGATGTGATTATTTAGTTTTGACTGTACATAATTAGCTTGAGATTATGGCATAATTTAATGTGTTTTATTAGTGTATTGTTTATGGTAATTTATTGTTCATGTACTCAAATATTGCGAGACGTTCTGCATTTGTCAATGGCACATTTGGGTCTCTAATTAGGTTGCATGGAGTTGCGAAGAAAATTGTGCGAAGATGATGACAGACCTATCAACATATCTCAGAGGTTTATGGGTAACTTACAGTGTGAGAATGTGACTTGGATGACAAACACAATGTGATGTGCCCTGTTTATGCGTCTCAGCGTGTATTAACATTCATGCACGTGCTGCTTTCGCAAGCTGTTTTTATGGCAGTGACGACACACACACACTCGCACATACGCAAACGACAAATACTGCGACTGTCAGGAGGCTTCTGTTTGTATCAGAGCAAATTCATTTTTTACTAAAAACTCAATATTCACACAATGCACTTTGAGCTTCTCTCATTACTCACGCGGGTTCAGCTGCCAGTTCAGGTGTCGGTGGTGAAGGTGTTATATGGACTGTGCGAAACTGGAGACATTAGTCAAAGAGGCACAGCCCTCTCTCACTGGATGCCATGCTTTAGGGAATTCTTTCTGATTCACACATGTTCCCCCAAGCCTCTCTCACACCGTCTGAAGTCACTGAATCAGCACTATGCGGATTTACAGGGCCTTCGCTTCTCAAAGAGGCCTGACAGCTTAGGCTTTCATAGCGTTTTAATGTGACATTCTTGCGTCGTATTTTGTTTATTTTCCTCTTCCTTCATGTCGGGAATCTGCTAGCGCTGTCGGTCCGGCTTACACACCTGCAGCGCCCCAGGGCACGAGCGTGGCTCAGACCCCACACCCCTGACGCTCTTAACTTCGAGGAGACGTGAGGAACCTTTCAGAGATCACAGAGTGTGGAGTTATTACCCGGCCGTAACAAAACACTGTCGCTGCAGTTCCGCCGCTCCACCTAAACGCCGAACAAACCTGTTATCTCCAGCCAATTATCATCAAAGACAAATTGTCAGGAATTAAATTTACGGTGCCACACTTAAAATGTGACCCTGGACCACAAAACCAGTCTTATAGCACGGGTATATTTGTAGCAATAGCCAAAGATACATTGTATGGGTCAAAATGATCGATTTTTCTTTTATGCCAAAAATCATTAGGATATTAAGTAAAGATTATGTTTCATGAAGATATTTTGTAAATTTCCTACCGTAAATATATCAAAACTTATTTTTTCATTAGTAATATGCATTGCTAAGAACTTCATTTGGACAACTTTCTCAGTAAAGGTGATTTTCTCAATATTTGGATTTTTTATTTATTTATTTTTTTTGCACCCTCAGATTCCTGATTTTCAAGTAGTTGTATCTCGGCCAAATAATTGTCCTATCCAAATATTATCCTAATCCTAAACGAAAAAAAAAAAAAAAAAAAAGGACCCTTATGACTGGTTTTGTGGTCCAGGGTCACAAATAAGGGAACGATGTTTAGTCTACAATCCCAATGAATGCCTTAGTGTTTTTGCTCTCTGCATATCAAATGAGCTTGATGGTTATACGGGAATAATTGTTGTTTTTGGAATAACAGTATCTGTAGCTACTGGTCTGTTTGTGTGTGTGTGTGCGCGTATGCGTGCAGTAACTTTTTTTTTTTGTGTATGCATGTGTGATCAGCAGCACCTGGGACATCAGGCACACCAGCAACAGTCCCTTTCCCAGAGTGCCGCGCAGCAGTGCCCGCCTAGCTTTGGCACCTCAGCTGTCAGCCCACTCTGCTGATGAGGAGAAGGTGTGGGGCGGTGAAGTCGATAATGAAGGTACCATCTTGTTGTCACGACAGATTGTTTGCTCTGGGCTTTCCGAGGTGCCGGCAAGTTCCACCAAACTCCACGCCCCCTCTGCCTCGGGGCTTGGCACCTCTGCTGGGGAGAGGAAGGTATTTTTACCCAGCGTGCGCACTCCTTGCCCAGAGCAGCCATGTTAACTCTGAATGATAATATTTTGCCTAATGACTCCGTATTTTGTAGTTGCGCACGTGTTTTCGGTCTCTCTCTGTGTTAATAAACTGTAAGCGCACACACAAAAGATTTAACTTTGAAGAGCATGTAAAATTAAACTCATTTCTTTTTCCCGTCGCGGATTTAGATTTACTCCGAAATGGTTTCATGTGGGGTTTCTCGCTCTCTCTGAGGAGCTTTAGAACTGAAGCCTCTGAATGGCAGTATCTGAGTGAGCCAAGACTTCAAAAGGGGGCTTTGTGAAATCTGTCAAGGATTTGCCTCTAATGAGAGTTTGCCCACTTGATGAGGGACGCCCACTTCCTCTGCACTAAATGCCATATTCATTACCTGCTCGTCTCTGATATTGTGCTCTTTGTCTCTGACTTGTTGTATTCTTTATAATCTGCCACTCCAGATCAAAGTGATCTGATCTTTATGCTCCCTAAACGCATAAGGATCCTTACAGAAGAAAGACTAACTAACTCTAAAATCTAACTAATAAAACACAAATATAGACCCTGACAGAGGGACAGAAGAAACTAACTAAAACTAACTATTGGTATGATATCTATGCTCAATAGTGTAGAAACAGGGAAAAAATAAGATAAAAAAGAATAAAGATCATTTCAGTACTTTTTACTAAATAAATAAAAAACTAATAATAATTTCATGTTTAATTCAATGTGTTACTTGCCATTTCTTTGTAATTATTTGTGAAATTTACTAGCAATTTCTGAAGGAAAACTGTAAATTTTAAGTTTTAAGTAAATTGTAAGTAAATTCTACACCATTTTTTTTTCAGTTTAATTAAAAGGATAGTAAGCCGATGTTTATTCTTAATTAAAACAAAAGGATTCTGACAGAAGGATCAAAGCAAAGCACAGTAAACTAACTTACTAACTATATAAGTAACTAAATAGTGATCTGATCTTATAGGCAAACACATTGACGCTGGCAGAATGCTAGAAACAGGAAAGACTAACTAACTAACTAACTAACTACAAAAACGAACTAATAAAGCAGACCTTGACAGAGAGATTCAAATAATAAAAACAGTTCAAACGAACAAACTAACTAAGTGTACTGAACTTTATTCCTGATAACAACATAATGGCCCTAACAGAAGGATTGAAACAGAGCAACTTAACTAAACTAAGTTAACTTAACTAACTAATTATATAATTATATAATTATATAATAAACTAGCAATCTAGGTAAACACATATTGACCCTGGCAGAAAGGTAGAAAGAGAAAAGACTAACTAACTAACTTAACTAATTAACTATAAAAACTAACTAATAAAGCATAGACCTTGACAGAAGAATTAAAACAGAGGAAAACTAAATAACTAAATAACTAACTAACTACTGAGATGATGTCTGTGCATGATAAACACATAAGCAACCTCACAAGTGTAAAAACAGGAAAAATGATTTATCTATCTAATTAACCAACTAACTAAATAAGAGAGGTTTATTCCTGATAACATCATAATGGCCCTGACAGAAGGATTAAAACAGAGCAAAGCTAACTTAACTAAGTATATAATTAACTAGAAAGCTAATCTTAGGTAAACACACATGGACCCTGGCAGAAGGGTAGAAAGAGAAAAGACTAACTACCTAGCTAAAAAAAAATAACTAATGAAACATAGACAGTGACAGAAAGATCAAAACAGAGCAAAGCTAACTTGTGCTCTAACTAGTGATCTGATTGTAAACACATAGGAACCTTGGTAGAAGGGTATGGGGAAAAACTAGCTAGCTAACTAACTAATTAACCAGCTAGCTAGCCAACTAACTAAGTGGTGTGATTTATAGGCACCCCGAGAGAAGGGCAGGAAGAGCTAATCAAGTAAATAAATAAATCCTAATAAGTTTTAGGGCATTAATCCCACTAATGAAATGAATCATTTGAATGAAACCATATGCAGAAGCATCTGCTTTCTCTGACTCTTAACTTGCTGAAAAGTCCAAACTATCTCCAGAGTCTCTCTTGCAGCACACCAAACACTGTTTTCAAATGGAAGGGCCATCTGTCCTCCGCTCTTCCCTTGCGAGGGCTTTTCTTGGCACACAGGGATGCTCTACCTCCACCGCCGACACTCTGAAATAACTCTCTCCAGACAACTCCCAAAAGTGGTGGGATATGGACTGTGATTGGACGTTCTGTGTGTGTGAATCCGCTGAAAGTATTTGGAGAAGCATAGATCTCACACTAAATGTCACACAAAGTGAACTGCCAACATATGACTTGAAGTAAATATTTTCTCAGGCATAAATTCATGTGACCAATTAACTCCCAATCTGTTTCAGCTTTTTGATGCAAAAAAGGAAGGAAAATCTAAGAATATCTTCTTAAATATCTTAATTTCCTGAATCCTTTATATCCGTTCCACCTGTCACAAAAGTGACTCATCAAAGCCCTAGGGCTTTAAGAGGAAGACAGGTTTATGTAGGGACAACTAAAGGAAAGCTTTAATCTGTCTTCTTTTCAGGCCCTGAATGGTTGAGAGCTAAAGAGGCCTGTGGCAATAGGATGCATGAATGAAATCGGATTGGACGGTCAAAAACTGGCCCATTTCTCTGGGTAATTAGACAATATTTATAATCAGAAAAAAATTTAAATAAAAAAGTAATGAGCTATTAGCAGTCAGCCATGATTAATTTATTCAGCAATTGTGTAAAATAGAAAGATTAAGCGAGTAGCATTTGTCTGGCCATGTGATCTCAGCATGAGAAAGTGTTATTTTAGTATTGTTTATAATAAAAGAGTATTTATTCATATTTGAACTAGATTTTATATTTATATTATTTCAGTTTAGTTTAAGTTTCAGTAATTTTACTTTAATGGGCCTTTGTCTTTTTTATTATTTTTATTTTTATTTTATTTTTTTCATTTATAGTACTATTTTAGTAATATTTAGTACTTCGGCACTTTATTTCAGTTAGTTGCCCAGGCAATATTTCAAATTTTATTCACATTTTATTTTTTAATTCTATTTTTTATTTTATTTCAACCTTATGTCAATTCCTGAAATTAGCTTTAGCAGTTTTAGTGTTAATTAACAATAACAGCACTATTTTAGTAATGTTTTAGTACTTCAGCTTACTTTATTTCAGTTAGTTGCCCAGGCAATGTTTCTAATTTTCTTTATTCACATTTTATTTTTTTAATCAAAGATCTATATTTTATTTTATTTCAACCTTATTTCAGTTCCTGAAATTATTTTTAGCAGTTTTAGTGTTAATTTACAATAACAACACTGTCATGAGGTGACCAGGGTTGTATAGTTAACTAAAACTAAAAGGAAAACTAAAATTAAAACCATAAAAAACTTAATTACTTAAAAAAAGAAGTAAATGTTAACTGAAATAAAATAAAGTATGAAAAACATTTTATTTCAGCTAGTTGCCAGGGAAACATTTTGTTTAACTAAAGCTCAAATAAATAAATAAATAAATAAATAAGTGTGTGTGTGTGTGTGTGTATATGCAGTATATATATAACTACCAAAAAAGAAAAACACACAACAAAATCACTAAAACTTTAGCTAAAATGAAAATTTTAAATATTCAAATAAAAATGTATTCAAAATATGAATAAAAACCATAATAGTATTCTCTGATAGCACTGGAGGCGACCCGATCCATATTAAATAAAGTTTTTAATTAAGCTACAAAGACCAGATTGTTGATCTCATATGAGTGTAGATTATCTTAAAATAGTTTTAGAAAGTACCATTCATTTATTTACATGTTAAAATGAGGACGATGCATCCGTTTCACAATACTTATGAAGTGCACCTTTAACTAGTCTTTCAGGGCAGGCATGTTTTCATATCACACCCCATTCCATGAAAGTGATGACCAGATGAAAGGCCACGCAAACGCCGGAATGCCCACTCGCCGCAGAGCTGAAGGTTAGGAAACGATGGTGTGCGCTGCACTAATCACTGCTGATAATACAGTGAGCTCCGGTCCTGCCGCTCGTAATGAGGGAGTTGTTTTGGGAACCTGGGATGACGGCGGCTCCTGCAGGTGTCTATTGTGTGGGCTCTCCAGGAGAGGTTTAGGAGTGGGAGGAGCAGCGGCTAGTTTGAAAACCACCACTAGAAAAGGAGCAGGCATGGATTAGCTTGTTCCCAGCAGTATGGGGCTATTTTGGAGGTAACGTCATTAGATGGCATTAAAGCGATTCACTTTTTTCCCCTTTATGCCGGAGTCTTTCCACAGCGAGGGGAGGATTAGAGTAAAAGCAGCTTTAATTGACAAACCACAATCATTATTGATTTGCCTTCAAATAATGTTATCCTCGCTGATGCCCTACATAAATGTTTAGCTTTAGATCTGGAGAAAACAAAGTGTGTTGTATTCATGTTCTGAAAGTGATCCTGAGTTTCTCATGTTTAGTCAAAAAAGGTTGATTGTGTTTAGCAAAGTCCTGAAATTATTTCAACACCCGAAGTAGCATTTTACGAAAATGCCAGGTTGTTTCGTCTAATGCCTCCTACTTCAAACTTTATTACCTGGCTGAATTACGATTCTCCAATTACAGCCATTAGAAGTGAATTATTTTGCTCAAGTGAGGCAACTTTACCGTTGGCGTAGCGGGAACAAGCAGCGCTACCTTCATCTCTCTAGAGCCGCGCTGTAATTAAAGCATGATTAAGAGGCCGGGGCTGATGAATGTGTTTCTAAGTGCCCCATGCTGTGCTGCTGTTGGGCCCAGCATGGCGATTTTAATTGATTCGGGCTAATCAGTGAGCAGAATTAAAACAGTCACAGTTGTTTGGAAGAACAAGAGAGCAGGTCTGGGCACCAGGATGAGTGAAACCAGCAGAAGGCCTGATCCACGCTGGAACGGCTTTCAGCCCTGCATAAATTACAGCGGGGAGGCGTAGCATCGCGCCTGGCAGTTTGGTGAGACAAATGCGAGCTGCTATTGTTTATTATCTGCAGAAAGACTGCTCTTCCTCGTTTTCTACACAGGACTATGCTCAATTATTTGACCGAAGAGTCGGAAATACAATGGAAGTGAATTATGTGTGTGATTGCGGCGGGTGATTTGATTTATTAGCTTGATTGCTCTCGCACAGAAAACATCCTATGAAGTCAGTTTGGAAATTTCTAATGATTGCAGGGTTGCGTAATGTCAAGTCGGAGGAGTCTATAAGCTCAAAGCTGACAAGCTGAGTAGTCTTTAGTTGGTTTAACCCCCCTGTTGTGGCTGTAGTTTTGGCAGGGGGCCCTGCTGCTTAAGAAGAGGAAGTCCTGATGATGTCCGTGACAGCAGCCCTCGGGGCCTGGACTGGAGCCAGAGAATCCATAATGACAAGCGCTCAGATGGACCAATGACTTCACAGTACTTAAATTACAACCTTAAATCACTGAAGGGGTCAACTGTGGAGGAAAAACGCCATAGAAGGCTGATAAAGTTAAAGCGGGTTGATATGATCTTCTAGAATCTAACTTTTAGATTAGATATTATTTGGAAAGATATTATTTGTCGTTCCAAACTTGTAGGACTGACTTTTGTCTGCACAGAAAAAAGCAAATACATACTTTACAGTTTACAAAAATGTTTGAGTCACAAATGCTCCCATCCAGCAAAAAAAAAAAAAAAAAAAGACCAAAAAATAAATTTGCTAAAATATGTTTCAAAATATAATTATGCAAATATATTTTCTAAAAATATATATTTTTAGCCTTTTTTTAAAATATATTATATAAATATATTTAAAAACATTCAAAAATATGTTTTGACCTAAAAAACAACTTTATTTGTTGTCTGTAATGTGTGTGAACATATAACACATTTGAATAAAATTTAGCAAAGAAAATGCTTAACAATGTTCCAAAAACAAAACAAAACAAAACAAAAAAGCAATACAATATTACAATATATTAAAAATATAAATATTGTTAAATCATTATAAATCTAGTGTTGATCTTATAGGCTATTCCATCCACATTTGTATTTAGCCTAAATGCAGTTTACTGTAAGACTGGAAATGTATTTTCTTGCCCTTGAAATACATTCTGAAATATATTTTGGTTTATAAAGGTTTAACTAAATATGTTTCAAAAATATATTTCATTGAGCTTCACTGTTTACAACATGTATTTATTATTAGTTATTTGTTGCATTGTGATGCTAAGAGCTAATCTTTTTGCCTTTGTTGATTGTCACTGTTCTTCTTGTTTGTGTTGATGTCTTAACATTTTGTACAACATTTAGTAGGATACTTGTACTTTCACAAACAAAGATAGCATAGTTTGCATAACATATTAAGTGTCTAGGAAGTCTATATATATATATATATATGGCTTTAAAAATGGTGAATCAGTTTATTGTCTTAGTAATTGAAAAATTGCTTAATATAAAATCTTTTGCCTTGCCTTGAATTTATTGTCTGAACATGGCTTTTGCATTTAGTAAACAAACAAATTTAAATCACCAATTTTATTATTCAGGAAAAGGATTGATTGGGAAAACTTATAAATTGCAAGTTGTCTTGGAATTTAACTTTTCTCAACAATTTTTTTATTTATTTACAGTGTGTGAAACATAAAAGATGATATTTTGTTGTTTTTTGTCTGTATACAGTGAAAGTCAATGGTCACTATTTGGTTACCAACCTTCTTCAAAATATCATCTTTTGTGTTCCACAGAGGAATGAATATTAGGTTTGGAGTGACATGATGAACTATCCCTTTAAATGGTAAAGATACAACATCGAATGAGTTCCCCTATTAGTGAATTTACTCTATTTGTGTCTAGAGACCAGCTTGGATTATAGTTCCCCAACAAACACGACGTACAGTAAAGACAGATGTTTTGGCTGTGAACATGTCGTCCGCAATAGATAATGGTGATCTAATGAGAGAAGCCAAGCTGGCTGTACAGATGGCCGTCCTGAGGTGGCTATAACATCCAGTAAGAAAGATGTCATAAGATCTGCCTCCAAGGCCCCTATTAGAAGAATCACACAATTAAACGCCGATTACAAACTCACTGATATATTTGTACAGGCAGTGTGGCAGTTAAACACCAATAAATGGTGCTAAAATACTGCATAATTAGTACGTTTAGATTATCTAAAGGTAATTCAAATTATGTTTATTGCACTAAAATCAATTCAAATGTGTCTCAGAAGACGAATCGGTTTCCTAGTGGAGTTGTAATTTAATAACCGAATCTCCTCCTGACTAAGCTAAAAACAATGAGTGTGCTTACTGTGAAGTATAATTTAGAAATGACTAAAGTCAATGTCAATTGTAGTTTGCTACCTATTTTGCCTCTGTGATGTAGTGCAACAGGGTATTGAGAACAAATGCAGGTCAAGACTTGATTTTATCCATCGGGAATTGATTGGAGCTTGAGAACTGGGCGTTACAAACCAGAATTTGCTGAAATAATGGTTAAATTATTAGTTAACATTATCCATCAGCCCGCTCAAAGTTTTTCTATTAACATGCACTTATGAATTGTCTAAGATAATAATATAATCCATCAGCCAACATCTAATTGACATCAGTGAAAAAGGAAGTTTATTTCCCGGCAAGTAAATATATTTTGATTAAATATTGTGGAAAATTTGATTAAATATTACAAAAAATGAATGATAATATCATTTAAAGTTTGGAATGAATGAATGAATTTATTTATTTATTGTTATTATCAATGTTGGGGAAAGTTATTTTTAAAAGTAATGCATTATAATATCTGCGTTACTTCTTCTCATCTGGATTGGGCTTGCTTGTTTGTTTTTAATATAAAAAAGTTCTATTTTTGGCAAATGTAAAAGCCCTTTCACACCAAAAATTAAATGAATGCACCTCAGTCTGAAGGAAAAGTAAATTTAAAGTCATTTTTTGCTTATTAATATGGTTGAATTGGATCATTGAAGATCAACAGCAAAGACATTGGTTAATAAAATGGGATTAATTACATGAAGTATATTTGTGTTACTTAACATTTAATTATTGCAGGTTTGTTTCATATTCTGAGTTTGCATTTCACTGTTTTTATTCATTTTGAGGAATAGTGAATCTGTTTTTGTGCAAGTGAGATAAATGCATGAGTAAACGTATGTTTCCATATAGTCTAGAACTACAGTAACTATCATTTTACATGCACTTACTCCCGATTTCTCTCAACATGGGTACAGGAGAGCTGTTAGTCAGTAAATGGGAAAACAAAGAAACTGGCATTACATATTTGAAAAAGTAACTATTATAATATTATAATATTTTCTTGTCAATTAAAAAGTAATGTTTATTTTACTAGTTACATGAAAAAAGTAATCGGTTAACGGTTGAAAACAATGCGTTACCCCTGATACTATTATACATTTTTATTTACATGCACTTATAAAGGGTGCATAGTAAGACAGAGCAGATAGGAAAAAAGGTCCATTTTGATTCTGATAACTTTAATTATGATCAAGACATAAATCACAATGTCAGTCGTCAATCTTGCTGCAAATAAGTCTTTATGCAAACCCACCCCTTTACAAACACACACACACTCACACCTGTACACACACACACACACACACACACACAAACACACACACTCCTCACCTCCCCAGTAGGTCTGTGCACTGTAACAAGCACACCTGGAGACGCTCGAGTGCTCCTTGTGTGAAGCCTGCATTATGCTAATTGTGACCCACGGGCACTGTGTGAAGGCTTGGTATAATTATCCGTGTAATTGTCTCGTATTTTGTAAAGTGCCAGATCGTTTAATTCAGGATTAACATTTCTTCACCTCCAACGGCCAAAGGCTTTACTTTGACTCAAGCCCTCACCTCCCTCCCCACCCATGGAAATTTAACAATATTCATACATTTGATTTTCACACTACTCCTCTTTATTGTTTAGTGTGCATGAACTTACGTATTTGGTGCTCATAAAACAACAGAGATTTTTTTCCTTGTGTTCTGCGAGCAGAGGATTTGACATGTAGGGAGATGACAGAACGGCTTTCATTTAAGGCAGCATCAGTTTTCACATGCTTGATGCCTTAATCCTTCAACCGTTTTCCTGTGTGGCTGTTTGGGATGAGTTTTCGCTCGCAGCCACTGTTTCGAACGAAGCCAGAGAAGCAACCACAAATTGAAGTGTTATTAGTCTCTGTAACTCACTAGCGATGTGGTTTTTTACCAAAGCCGAACGACGTTGAAAACTGTTCTGATACTAAATAACATTTTAGCAGCATGTCAGTTAGTTTTTACAGAATGCATGTCGAATCAGAAAAATTCTTTGTAAGTTCTGGAAATGTTTCTTGTCATTTTACACTTCCTGTCTGTTTCTGTGTTACTGACAGGCATGGCTTAAGCTTTTCATATAAAAAGTTTGGTGTGTGGCCAAGGCTTTTTGTCTCTTGATAATTTGCAGTGTCTATCTGTTGTGACATATACCAGTTTTATTTAAATTGCACGGCATCAACTCGGTTCTTTGAGTGAGAGACATGGCATTCTATTAATTTCTCATCAATGTCCCTTCAGGCACATACTGAATGATTCTTTCAAGTCTAATTATACAGTTACAATTATAATCTATAATCCCGTATGTCTGGGCTCTGCCCATCACCTGTCTGAAAATAATAGATGAGTAACCTAAGATTCAGTAAGGTAAAAATAGGTGTAAAAAAAACCCAAATTGCATTGTTTTGTTGATTTTGAAGTCAGCATGAAATAAAAATTTACCCTATGTTTTCTAAATGCATCTGATCGAACTTATTGTGAATGATTTATCCTTGCATTTTTCAATTAAAAAAATTATCTGGCGATGTCAGACTTAATTTAGGCTGCCTAAGGCTCCCATCCCTGTCTTACAAATCAACTTCAAGTTTCCATTCAGATCTGCCTCCATCCAATCAACAACAAATGGATAGAACCAAACTAATATAAATAAAATGATTTTGAATAAGAAATGTAGTTCCACTGTCAATTATATATTTTCTATAATAAATGCATATAAAACAATCTTGCAAAATAATGTTTTAATGACTTTTCACAGTCTTTTCAGCGGCGGCATAAATGCAGTTCAACAACTAACCTTAAAAGGAATTGTTCACCCAAAGTGAAAATTTGCTTCAAATTTACTCAGGCCATCGAAGATGTAGATGAGTTTGTTTCTTAATCAGAACAGATTTGGAGAAATTTAGCATTACATCACTTGCTCACCAGTGGATCCTCTGCAGTGAATGGGTGCCGTCAGAACGAGAGTCCAAACAGCTGATAAAAACATCACAATAATCCACAAGTAATCCAAGGGACTCCAGTCCATCAATTAACATCTTGTGAAATTAAAATCTTCATGATTGTAAGAAACAAATTCACCATTAAGGCATTTTAAGTTTAAACCATCGCTTCTGGATAAAATCCATAATCCATAATAACACTGCCTCCAGTGAGGAAGTCTCCTGAAGAGATCTTCTGTTATCCTCTCACATCAAAATCCAACTACATATTTGTTTTAGACGGTTTTCACTTGAAAACTGTGCTTGATTTGTGCATATTTCTCTCCTGATGCAGATGAAAAGTCTTTCAATGAAGAAGCAATATTTCTCATATTTTGGAAACGCCTTAATGATGGATTTGTTTCTTACAAAAATTTCTCCAAATCTGTTCAGATGAAGAAAGAATCTCATCTACATATTGGATGGCCTGAAGGTAAGCAACTTTTCATATTGGGGTAAACTGTTTCTTTAAATATATTAAGCAAAAAATACTAAACAAACAAATGCTTCGCCTTGTAGATTGAATAACGGTGTTTGCGAACCAATTCTTAGTTCCCAACCCTAATTACAAAATCATATTATGCTCTATACATTTCTACCAATTATAAATAGTAGCAGTAACATTGCTATGTTATTATAAAAATCTGTAACTCTGAATGAGTTATGAAATGCATCATCGCAACCAAGAAAACATTTCTGGAATATACTTGTGAATGTGACATGAAAATCACTCAAGCATGCAGCATTTTATTTCCACTAATCTGACAAATGAGCAGTCTAGAGCGAAATGATTAGGCCTCAAGCAAGACGAGACAGACTGTGGTGTTTCAGGTGACAAAACTCTGACAGGCACTGAAACGCCTGACATTGAGGAGTTTTTCATTTAAACATTACTGGGTAAACAGTCTATTCTTTGCTGATGAAGGGCTACATAGTTCAACTTTGGACTTGAAACACCCTCACTATAAACTGTACATTTATTTGCGTTTGCGTTCAAGTGACTCAGCTCCCTCTGGCATGCTGAGTTTTCACATTTCCCAAAATTCACCATAATAGTCATTTGTCACCTTGATTTACAGTGAATTACAAGCATTAAGAGATATTTGATCTCGTCAGCCCGTACCGAGTGCACAGAAATGCTGTCTTTCAAACATCTGAAGTCCTGACATGCTTACAGGTCATTAGAGAGGAAGCAAAGTTGGAAAATTTTCCCATTCATTGAGGGATGATGGCATACAAATTGCTTGACTGAACATGTCAATATTTTAAAAAAAGACAGCCACCACATAGATCTGCTGAGCTCTGATATCTCTGGGATGTTGTTCCAGATTTCCAACACGTCATAAACCTGTTGTACCTTCTGTATGCTGTGACTGCCAAATCATCCTACAGAAAAAAAGAAAAAAAATCATTCCTCATGCTGTGTAAGAGATGAATCTTGGGTTTATGAAACTCACTGTATCCATTAGCAGTTACATGACATTATGCATGTCAATATCTTTGATTCATCCGTGTTTTTTATTTGCTTTGGGACGCGTCCAACATCAAACAAATGCTCTTTGTCAGTGTTTATGACACGGTATGTTTTTGTTTCCTCCTGATAGGTGACTGACAACTAACATGTTACCATCTGCACTGCGTGTTTCTAAAAACACTCCAGTGACGCAAAAGGCATCCTGCTGCAGTCAAATCAACTGGCATAACAACTTTGTCAGACTCGTAGTTGTCAGTAACCGTGGTACAGTTAGTACATCTAAATATTAGTGGTTTAAACTCCAGTTAAAAGCAAAAAATCAACCAAAGTGCTTTCTGAAGTGTCATGTTTCAGCACTTTATTTGGGTATAGTAGTGGTTAACGATCACCATGGACGACTTTCAAATGAACTTTCAAAGAATAATTTCAACTGCAAATTTCACACTGTGACTAATACAATGATTGCAGACCATGCTGGAGCCAGACTTACTTTAATGTCAAACCACCTCCCATCAAGCACTTTCACATGGTAATTTGTTATTATATTCAGGAGAGACAGGAACTTGTTGCTAGGTGTCAGTCTATTTTTTTCAAAGGTGAAAAGAAAATAAAAATTACAAAATACAAATTACTAACACTTTGGCACAGTGACAATGTGTCTTTCTTTCTTATTTCTTTGTCTATACTACTAGGTATTAGTCTATTATACATAAAGCATAAAACTATTTTATTTTATTTTAAGAAAATAAAATATAAGTTCTGCACATGAGTATGAGTTTTACATTTGAGTATGATGGATGAGTTTGGCACATTTTTGAAGGTCATTTTCTCTATAGGCACAATCCACAAAAAAAAAAAAACTACTAAAAAAAAAATAATATTATATATATATATATATATATATATATATATATATATATATATATATATATATATATATATATATATATATATATACACTAAAAATTTATAATAATAATAATAAGTTGTTTGGCAAATTTTTGAAGGTCTCACTCCAAATCTTGACTAAAAGTAATAAATAAATAAAATAACTAACTATTGATCATTTATACCATTATTTCTCAGAAAATAAGTTATAAAATAACACCCATTGATCCTATAGTAGGAACCTGCCATTAAACAGACTATTATAGACTTTTTCTGCAAATTGTAACAGCAACATATGAATAAATATATATATATAATCAAAATCATCACAATTAAAAGAACCAAAGTCTTAAACTACTTCAGTCTGTGTGCATGCTATGGCATTTTGATTTTGATTTAATATACATATTTATTATAATATAACAATTAAAACATGACAAATTGAACATGATAAATTAAAGCATGAAAAATACTCTTGTCATGTTTAAAACCAGCTAAAATTCCCTTCATACTATAGAGAATTCTCGCCTGAATGAATTTTGTTTATAAAAATATTCTACATTTAAATGGGTTTTAGAACTAGCTGTTTGAAACTAATGTACAAACCACTGCCAGAGAAAACACGCATTTGTATAATTTATCTCCATGTGACAACTAGCCCCGGTCTCCCCTTCAATAGAGAGTGAGCTAAATATATAATTACTTTCTCATTTAATGCCTATAGTGAATCTCTGGCACACTGGCCCTGAAGGAGGGGACGTCAGAATGGCCTTATCTGATCCAGACCACTTTGAGACGACAACTGTAGAATTTTCAAAGATAAATTACCACCTAAGTAGCCATAAAAGATGATTTACTGTCAAACTGCTGCAATCCTGACAGCTGGAAGCTTCACTGCAGTGTGCCTAAAATAATACTGAGAAATTTATGTACTGATTGATACTGCTGAACTATATCAATAAAACATCATATCAGTGCAAAATAGTCTCAAGTTGGAGTTTAGTTTGTAAAAAGGTTTGAGGCAACAGATCACACAGGCCCCATTAGTACTGTGCCCAAGGACTTAAGAACACTGATCCATGCTGTCAAGTGAGGTCTTTCAGTTGCCTACCTGCTGGCTCAGGTTGAAAGGTAGTTTATTTGACACCTAATGTGTTGACAGGTGTCAAGGTAGGGTGCCTCTGCTTTGTAAAGGGGAGATGGGCTGATGGGAAGAGGGGGTGTCTCCGTTGCCCCTGGGGTCTTCCTGTGGTGGCGTTTGTTTCCAGTGAAATCCCTAAAGGTGATGGGGCTTTAAATAGAGGCTTTAACCAGCCCAAACGGCTCCCTGGTGTGCACAATTAAGCCATTGTACATCTCTGTTTGTTTTTCTGTTTTCATGTTGATTCATTGTTTGTTTTGGTGATACGTTATGTTCTTACGATGTCGACTTCATTCAGAGCTTTCGTTATGATGTCTGAAAGGTGTCATCTTTGAATTGGCCATTGAGTTCCATTGTAAAATGCTTTTTTTTTGTCTATACAAGGTAAGTCAGTGGGGTCCAAAACAACACTGGGACTCGCTGACTCTCATTGCATCACTAAAAAATAAAATAATGAAATAAATAAACGCAAACATTTGTCAAAATATGTTGTATTGTGTTCCAAAATAAAAATAAAATGAAATGAAATAGTTATTTCAAATAAAATAATTGTCAGGTAAATTTTTTAAAGTCAATTTCTATATTTTTGAAAGTCATGACTACCAAGAAAAGCAATGCTATCCAAAACAACATTGAGCCTCATTGCCTTTCTTTCTATGAAAAAAAAATACTGAGATATTCTTCAAAATATCTTCTTTTGTGATCCAAAAAATAATTTAAATAAATAAGGAATTAGGAATTATCGTTTGGCAAAATTTTGAAAGTCAAAACAACATTGAACCATAATTATACAACATTGACTTTAATTATACAGAAAAAATAAAACGCTGAGACATTCTTCAAAATATCTTCTTTGTTTTATGGTAACCATAAACATAAAATAAAACAAATAAAATAAAATAAAGACATTCTTCATAATATCCTCTTTTGTGATCCACAAACAAACAAACAAATAAATAAATGGAATTGGGAATTATCGTTTGGGAAAATTTTGAAAGTCAAAACAACATTGAACCATAATTATACAACATTGACTTTAATTATACAGAAAAAATAAAACGCTGAGACATTCTTCAAAATATCTTCTTTGTTTTATGGTAACCATAAACATAAAATAAAACAAATAAAATAAAATAAAGACATTCTTCATAATATCCTCTTTTGTGATCCACAAACAAACAAACAAATAAATAAATAAATGGAATTGGGAATTATCGTTTGGCAAAATTTTGAAAGTCAAAACAACATTGAACCATAGTGACTTTAATTATACAGAAAAAATAAAACTCTGAGACATTCTTAAAAATATCTTTTATATTCCACACACATAGGAAAGAAAATCATACAGGTTTGGAATAACATGAGAGCCAGAAAATGATGTCAGGAGTTTAATTTTTAGGGCATTTGGTGAGCTAATTATTACAAAAATTATGCACAAGTATAATTCTTTCTCAAGTATAAGCCAACTAAATGACTCTGAATGACTCAGCTGAAGCAGGAAACGTTTGCTCAGAGGACTGACTTTGAAACGCATCCTCGCTGATGATTGACTCAAATTTGTTTCTTCCTGCAAATATGATATAAATTGACATGACGCATACCAGCGAGCGAGAGAGAGAGAGCGTGGACTCCTGTATGGAAGGAATGTGGCTAAGCTGCTTCTCTTGTCCATCATCCACCGCTGATGTAGCCTAAGGCACATGTCACGCTCTCAGACCGGCCGCAGGGCAGTTCTCACCCAATACCACATCTGACAAGTTCAGAGCTGCCTGATGCCCACAGATGAAGGCCTAAGATGACAACAAGCCATTAATCCTGAAAAATATTGTTAATATAAATAATTCGAGGATTTGGACAGGGGAGCGTCCATGTGTGTCGTTAAACAACAGTCCAATTTGCAGGGAACGTTCAGTGATCGCTATACCACAAGGTTCAAACACACTGGTCTATTGTGCCGTCCAAAAAAACAAACCTCATGAGGAAGATCCCTGGTGGCGGTTTCATAAAGTGCAGACTTCCTGGTCTAAGTAATTAGTCTGCCTGCATCAGCCAAGAGCACCGATATAGACTCATTAGGGAGTCACCTTTTAAGTGCACACCAGTGTCCTTGACCCCATAAGGGAAACACTACAGTCTATACTGTGAGCATTTAGCACAATTATGCGATAGTGTGCAAAAGCAAGCTGTTTAATCCATGCAATTTGGTGTCATTTTCATGTTCAACTTTGTCTAGAAGTAATACTCCGCTTTTAGACGATAATTTATGCTTTGTTCCTGGGGACACTTTGCTTCAGGGGTGGTGTACCATTAACTAAACTGAATCTCTTCTGCATGTTTTCACCTGTATGAGAGCTATGCAAAAAATGCCATAACTCACCATATCTCTGGGCAACTGAAGACATATGAAGGAGTTTCTGAAGACCTTGAGCACATATTTCAAAGAGACAGAAACAACTCATTCACTACCTCATCGAAGCTGTCAGTTTATCTGTCCGTCTAAATGTGGGACGTTTGGAAATCTAATCATTGGTAACCATAATGAATTTGTTTGAAGATTAAAAGAAAGGAAAAGTAAGTATATTGTACTGGTTAAAAAAAGTATAGGCCATACAAATAGAAACCTAAATTTTCTACCACAGACGTAAAAGGTAATAATTTAAATTAAATTAGCCCATTACACTACTTTTAGGCTATTACCTCATAATGAACCCTCCACATTAAAATTATTCGCATATTTGAATAAAAATGTAAAGAAGATAAGCTAAAGTCTTTGTAAAATTTACCGGTTTTTACCTGACAATAAAGGTGGTATAGTTTCAATGATCAGCTCTACCCATCAAATCTCTTGATTTATTAACCAACCAGACACATGGCGCTATCATCCCGACAAATTACGACGAGTAGTCAGTGCAAACATGTTGTATCTTATCTGATTTGAATTATAGGAATAGAGCCAATTTTGGGAGGAACACGCATGACTGCAGCACCTAGTGGCGATTAATGGCATTACACTCATGCATTACACTTATGCATTATCTGAGAAAGAGACGCTCAACTCTGCACAAGTCTGTGAGGGAGAATACTAACATGTATACCAGTATTCCGGTTGTTATATGTGAGAACAAATCCCTTTTTTGCGGATATTTCCGGGGAGGTTATGTGCGATTTTTAAGTCCCTCAGAAATGAGAAGTAAGATGAAAAGTCCTGTGAAACATTGATCAAATACAAGGATGTAGACTAAAGCAGAAATATTCTAATATTCTACTTTTAAACACGTACCAAGTTTATAGAAATAAAATCTTTTTATTCGTGTTTGTTCCATACATTTTTGAAAAACGATTTAAAAAAAATAAATAAATAAATAATAATAATAATCATCACGCTAAAGATGTCAAGTGGTGTAACCACATATGCTTTTCCTGCGCTTTAAATGAATGTAGCCTACATAACTTTATATTTAAAAAAATACTTCATTTTTTAAAAATAGCCCTATACGATGATGTCTCAAGTAGAAAAAATAAAACAAAACTTCTTTGTTAAAAAAAGTGTTTTTAAAAAAAATTATAAAGAATAACTATACATTTCTTTCCCCCCGCAATAATTTTTAATCAGACTTTTTTCGTTTTACCACCAGACAGTTAAAGCACAGACATTTTGACTTCAAGATTTACAAAATATCAAAACGATTTTTAGTTCAACCCCGTATAAAATGTATTTTTGTACATTTGTGAATAAAAATAAATCTAAACAAAACGAGTATCACGTCATTGCCCCATACACTGTAAAACACAAGAAAACGTCGTGTAAAGAGGTCCGACATCAGTCAAAACACATTTTAGCTAAATATAAACGCGAATCCCCATGCAACTCTATTTATGCATTGGTGACTAAACAGTTAGATGCTTCAAATATGGTTAACTGTTGATCCACTGGTTTAAATCCCATCTGTCTACCCATGTTATGTTTAAAATATTATAGCTACTGCTGCAGTGAAACAGGAGTTTAGGAAATAAAGCTGATTATGGTGTGTAAAAAAGTGGGGTGATAACCAGCCCCACACCTTTTAATCAAAGCTGTTTTCCCCGGGGTGCAATTTTCACCTTTTTTGTTCTAAGTCAAAGTGATAAGGAACAACTCAGCAACCCCAAATAGCAATCATCTTATTTGAGAAGATTCGTGTCTGACGATTTAAAGGTTATCTTTGCTGTAATAAACTTTAATTGTAATAAATAAACCGTTCGAACGCGCGCGCGTTTCGCACATTATCAAAGGCAGGACACGGGAGCAGATGTAAGTTAATAGCAACACATTATTTTCAGCACTGTTAATGCATATGGGGACGCTTCTGCTGGACAATTAGCAGATAATGGAATGAAAGACAGGTATTGTATTACATTCATGTGGCTGATAATAATGTCATTGAGGGACAGCGCGTGATCTCAGGTGAACTAACACACGACAAAACCCGCGCGCCTTCCCGCCAAATCAGAGGAATGACAGATTTGCTCTTTCAAAAAGACCGCTCTCTTACACAGGTTTTAGTTAGCCTATTAAACGGGACGAGATTTTAAAAATATTATAAAATAATCTGTTTTAAAAGATTATTTATCTATTTTTTTAAACCTAAAAAATAATTATTTGTAAGTCTACCCATTTGTAAACATTCCTAGATTCTTAAAATGGGTACAAATATGCCTAGAATATATTAGAATACATAGGATTGTTGATAACATTTGGATTAACAAGCATTGTTGCATTAGATGAAAAATAACTGAATAAGCATTAGCCTAGATAAGAAATTAGGAAACCTTGATTCGTTGGAGTCGGCAAACATTTTTTAATACAAAGTGTTACCGAATACCGAGTTTCGGATTATTATTAGGCCTGCTGTTATTATTAGACAAACTAAAGTAGACAACTTAGGTAGGTTAATTTCATCGCGTTTATAATTTTGTAATATTATAATATAGTAAAATAATCACCAAAAGCCAATTAACCTATCTCTTTGGCAAATATAACACCGATAAAAGTGCTGCGTCTGAAAAGATCCTTAATATTCATGCTACACATAGAAGTGCTCCGGCTTCAATAATGTCTTAAAAAAAAAAAAAAAAAAAGTAATTTTTTTTGTCAAAACTAATATCAAAAATTGGCAAAAATCGCTACTACACCTTGTACAATGACAAAAAGACTTAACATGAGTAATACAATTTAATAAAAGCGTTTTGCTTTTCGAGAGTGTGGACCCTCGTCAGGATAGACGCCATATTTGATTTTTTGCGAAGAAACAAAAAACTGCATACTTCCGCTGAAAGAAAAACGTCAGCGGACCATACATTTATTCCTCGCAACCAAAAATAAATAAATAATAAATAATATTAAAAAACCCTGCTATCTTTTGTGTTTCAAGCATAGTCAGCCACAAGCCTAGAGTTACTACACCTTGATGTTAGGAAGAGCAAACGCACATTTACCAATTTAGCATTATTAAAATAAATACCCAAGTAATTTTGCTGCAAATATATGAAAATGCTTACTAGTGTTGCTTTACAAGGATTGAATGAAAAAGTTGATTTATTGACACCATGACTTAATCTGGACATCAAGTCTGATGTTGACTTGAGATCCGCTAGTGTTCACTTGAGCTGGAATGAAAACACTTGAGATTCTGGCAGGTGGCTGTTAAATGCTCTGGGAACCTCCTGACATCACTACAGGGGGCTGACCTGTGCTTATCTTAGTGGCTAGGCAGGTATTGTCCAAACATGTCAAACAGTCAGGGAAGCAGTGAACCTAACATCCGCTCAGCCAGCAAAAAGAGCCGGGCTCTTCTCCATGTTAAGTGCTGGTGTGGTCTAATAGGGGGGCACCACGGGGCAAACGTCTCAGTCTGTCAATCAGACGGGCTTTATGCTCTTATTTGTCACCAGAAACACCCACCAATCAGTGTCTCATTACATGCAACAGTGAAAGTTGTGGGGTGAGTGACCTTATAGATGAGGGGCAAAGTCAGATGTGGGCCAAAAAGGAAAAGTAAATCTTAATAAAAAAAATGTTTTAATGTATTAATTCAGAAATTCAGATGAAAAAGGCTTCATTTTGACATAGAAGTAAACCAATATTTTCTAAAAACTGCTGACTGAAGAATGACTTGCATGTAAGCGGTTATTTAAAACATATTGACAGGCCAAGGTGAAACACCCAGACAATTTAAAAACTTGTCAGAGCAACAATAGAATATTCTCACGCCTGTTTTAATCTTGAGTCCTTGCGCCCCCTAGAGACAAAACCTGTGTATTACCATGTTTGATTTTCATTAATTTCATTAATCTTGAAGGCCTAATTTAACCAAACCTAAAATGGAAAAACAATGTCATCTCCCATGACCATCACTCTAACCAGACATTTCCCTGCTGAATAATCATGTTGTCATTTCTGTAGTAATATGTGTGGGATTTTCCCAGTGCAGCTCTTTGGCTGAAATATTAACTGTACAGAACTTCACATACAGTCTCTCTGATGCAGCTTTTATTGCTTGACTTTTCCAGGAAACATCTTAGAGCAAAGGCACCGATTCAGAAATAAACATATATATGGCAAAACATTTACAATAATTCACAATATCTTAAAAAAGGGGGAGATTAAAATAATATATATATATATATATATATATATATATATGGGCACAAAGACAACTTATTTACCACTTATGCTTTTAAAACCGGCAAATCAAATCACTGCAATTAGAAGAAAATGAAACCCAAAAATGAACATTTGTTGAAAACGTACTCCGGTCATCCAAGATGTAGATGATGTAGATTTCATCATGAGAACGGATTTGGAGAAATGTAGCATGACATCACTTGCACACCAATGGATCCTCTGCAGTGAATGGGTGCCGTCAGAATGAGAGTCCAAACAGCTGATAAAAACATCACAATAATCCACAAGTAATCCACACCACTCCAGTCCATCAATTAATGTCTTGTGAAGCGAAAAGCTGCAAGTTCGTAAGAAACAAATCAATCGAGAGCCTTTTAATTTCAAACTGTTGCATTCAGTAAAATACGAGCCCATAATAAAGTTTCCTCCAGTGAAAAAGTCCATCCCTTGTTGTCCTCTCACTTCAAAATAAAACCACTATCATATTTGTTTAGAAGTGTTTTGAGCCTTTTTCACTTGTAAACGGTTTAATCTGTGCACATTTCTCTCCTGATTCAGTTAAGATGACTTTTTCAATGGGGAAAGAAATATTATGGCTAGAGGACACATATTTCAGCCAGAAACAGTGATCTGTAGTTTAAAAAAAAAAAAAAGAGTTTTAACGATGGATTTATTTGTTACAAACACAGCTTTTCACTTCACAAGATGTTAATTGATGGACTGGAATGGTGTGGATTACTTGTGGATTATTGTGATGTTTTTAATCAGCTGTGGACTCTCATTCTGACGGCACCCATTCACTGCAGAGGATCCATTGGTGAACAAGTGATGGAATGCTTCATCTCTCCAAAGCTGATGAAGAAACAAACTCATCTAGAGTACATTTTAAGTAAATGTTCATTTTTGGTTGAATTATTTTAGAGCTTGAAATAAAGTATGAGACACTTTCAAGAAGCTCACAGTGTAATTGTTTATAATTTTCAGATTATTCTTTTAAAGTTGTGTTTGCCAAAGTAACAAAACAAAAGATGGCTAGTCTCTTATTGAAATACATGTGCTGGTTATTTGAGCCAACATTGTGTTTGGCCGAGCTAAAATGGCTAGATTTTATCCAATAAGACCCCAGTACTTTACCTACCACTGAAAAGCAAAAGGATTAAAAATTGGAAATACTGTGTGCAGAATGAATGCATATTGGTAATCACCAAAAGCCCATCATCTCTCCAACAAATAAAACACTGATAAAAGTGCAAGTGCATCTGAAAAGATATAATATCTGAATAATATTCATGGTACACGTCCAAGTGCTCTGGCTCCAATAGTGTCTTAAAGCAAAATATAAACAATACCTGCGGTTTCCTGGAAAGAAATAAAAACATTAATAATACCAATATAAAAAATTGACAAGAACTGCTGCTACACCTTGTACAATAACAAAAAGACTTAAGAGGAGTAATTAATGCATAGATCCACAGCTATTTCAAAATGCAACCAAAAATTCCTGATAAGAATTGTCTCTTCAAATAAAATGTAAAAATGTACAAAAATGTTTGTTTGGCCAGTTAAATAGAAAAATGCAGTGAATAAGTCCATATTAGCACTGCATGTTAACAGCACTCCATAATAAACTGGCATTAAAAATAAAAAACCGCTGCGAAGGCACCAAGGCCAGGCAGGGTGAGGATACAGTGATGAGGGTGGTTGTTGCAGTCAGCTGGGAGACACTTGTGTAGGTATGACAGAAGGAAGGTGGAAGGAGGAGCATGAGTCTCTGCGGTGGATGAGTTTAAAGAGCAGCTCTTCTTTCTCCTGGCTGAGCTTCTGGTTCTGCAGAGACTGTTTCTCTAGCGCCTCCTGCAGCTCGTTCTGCTCCTTCGACAGTTGTCTGAAAGAGGACGATAAGACTTTATGGAAAAGCTGAAAATACTTATATGAAGAAAAAAAAAATCTTTATATATTTTATGTACACAGATACATGCAATCTATTAAAATTAAATTTCAAACTCATAACTAGGCAATCCAAGGGAAATGTTAAATACAGCATCTAACACGCCAGGTGGCGCCACATACAAACATTTGACCTAACAAACGTTCAAGAATGAAATTACACCAGGAAAAAATTTAAAAAGCATTTTATTATATTTGGACAATAGCAAGTTAAAGACTAGAAAGTGAAAGCCTACGGTGTCATATCTGAAACACAAATTTCAAATGCCTCTCAATCAACATGATCAAAACTTTGCTGAAAAACTTTTATATTGTTAGTAATTTTTCAAGATGAACATTTGCTGTAGCTACTCGATTATCCATTCTTGTTTTCTCTTTCTTTTTTTTTTTTTTTTTTTTTTTTTTTACAAAAATCTTGTTAAAATGTGAGTATCAAATATGATGCATCAGGCTTTTGAGGAACATTTATTTATTTCTCTATCATCATTGTATTGCATGCCATTATGTTTTGCACACAATAAAGCCATAAAAACTACAGAGCTTTAATCATAAAACATTATGTGGAAATATAAAGTGATAAGTGGTATTTATATGCATTTTATGCAAGGAGTCTGCTATACTGTTATAAAGATCTCATTGATTTAAATGACAAGCTATCAGAATTGTATCTTAATTTTCAGCCATACAAAAACACTTGCTTCATATTATCCTATATCATACTATATGAGCCACAAAAGGCTGATGTATCAAATATGATTAAAAAAAGGTTTGCATATGTGTTTTTTTAATTAAGACTAAATTTGTATTATCTAAAGGGTCAATAAACTGTCAAAAAAAAATCTTACTATTATATCATATGTCAGGTTTGCAGGGTTAAACAAAATTAAATTAAATAAATATTATGAGTGTTTCGTTGCCATATTGAGTCTTCATAAAATCCTTGTAAACTTTCTGAGATGATGCATGTGCTTCTTACATTACCAAACAGAATCACAATAATTCCTGTCATTGGCTGGACAAACAAATAGTCCTGCCCCAAACATTATCAGGCTGCACAAACGAGTAGAGCCATGTTTTGATAGCACTACAAAGCACAGTCACAGTGTTTACACATTTTGCGAGGATCAACCCCTAAAAATGCATATTAAGCTGAGAGAGGAAAAAGATGACACGTTTACGGTAAATCTAGATAATTAATGTTTCTTTACTCCTGTCAAACATTTTCACCCAGAAAGAAGGTGCACACTTGGTCTCACTGTTTTAAAATACTTAGTTTGCAGACTGAAGTAAACACTTACTGTATGAGGCTTTGGTAGTTGTCTATCCGCACTCTATAGTCTTCGCTCTGCTGGAGAGCCTGCAGGAGCTGATCCTCCAGCGACAGATTCTTCTCCACCTGACAATCACAACAGAAAAAAAGTTATCAAAATAGCTGACATATTGGGGGAAAAAAATGGTTTTGGCCTGAGTTGCTAAATTGAGCATTTCTTTATACAAACAAATAGGTCAATTTGCCACATTCAAATAAACAACATGAATACACAAATAATGCACCTGCTCGCATTTCTGTACATACTCAGTGACGGAGCATAAAACAGATGACATGTTTAACAAAGTGGATGTAACAATAGACGGAGGGACCAAATGTAAAAATGTAAGAATCTGCCACTGAAAAATACATATTGATTGACTGGATGAGGAGATTCCCCCTGACAATGTAAAGCGCTTTGAGTACCCAGAAAAGCGCTATATAAATGTAACGAATTATTATTATTAATTATTGTTAATCTGAAGATCAGGAGTTATTGCCCCGCAAAAACTACTAATGCAAGTTTATACCAGCGTTTCCATCTGCAGCAGCTTGTTCCCCTGGTCCTGTAAACGCTCGCGCTTCATTTCGATGACAAATAACAGACTCTCCTGCTCCTGCTCCCAGAATGCACCAGGGCTGCCATGAGTCTGGGATGAAAACACAGACACAGCTGAATACTCGAGCTATCTGAAGCACGCTTTGACAACAGATCTCCACACTCATAACAAACCTCAATATTTCTCTGAAGGTCTCTCTTGAGCGTGGACTCCTCTGCTCTGCGCTTTAACTCGTTGAACAGCTTCAGCTCTGACGTCAGCTCTTCAATCTGATCCTGAGTTCATAGGAAGTTCAGAACAATCACTTCAAAATCAAGTCTGGTATGTCTAGCTTGATGTGGGAAGTATATTAGATCAGCTCTCAATCAGATGTATTAAGGCAAATCAGAGCAGTGATGTTACAAATAGACGTGCTTTACCTTCAAAGCATTCTCAGTTGCTGCATGAGACTCATTTAAAACATTCTTCTCTTCACTGTGTAATCGCTGTAGCTCTGCAAAGCAAACAATTATTGAATATTACTATTTACCAAAAAATTATTTCTGCCTCTCTCTCTCTCTCTATAAAATATTATATACACACACGTTTTTGCTATTGGTAAGTGTGTTTGCCAAAGTTGCTTCACATTTTTGTATTTGTCAGCTGTTGTTAGTATAACAGTGCTGCTGTGCTCTGACCTTCTGTTGCGCTCTGATGCCGTTCTAAGGTGCTCCTCGTCTGTTTTTCATGAAGATCATTTAGATCAGAGGTTATCTCTGTCTTTACCTGTTAACACATGACATGATGCATTTATTTATTATGTAATGACATATCAGCAGCAAAGGCTATTTTCTTGGCAGAAATTAAAATAGTCATAAGAAAGTTAAATAATGATATACAATAATTTTTTCAACGTAATACTGTTTACATAAGATTTTTCAGTTTGACATTTGATAGAAATTTGCCCAAGGATAAGTCTTGTTAAAAAAAAAAAAAAAAGTCCATTAATGGAATTTTTGAATAAATCAGTTCAAGACATGATACAGAAATTTGAATAAATAAATAAAAGATTATAAAAAATATGCAATAAAATAATAAATAATAAATAAATTATAACCATATAAATTAATATGGATTAATAAAATCAATTACAATTAAAATGATAAAATAATAAAAATATAAATTCTTAAAATTCAAAATAGATCTGAATACTTGTCAAACTACCAGTCAAACTTATGAATATATACATACATACATACATACATACATACATACATACATACACACATACACACATACACACAGGGGTGTCTCAAAAAAACAGAATATCATGAAAAGTTCATTTTTTTATTGTAACATTTCAAAAAGTGAAACTTTCATATATTCTATATTCATTAATGTAAAGTTTGTAATGTAAATGTAAAGTTTTTTGGTTTTAATTTTGCTGATTAGAGCTTACAGCTCATGAAAGTCAAAAGTCCAGTATCTCAAAATATTTGAATATTTACATTTGAGCTTCATTAAATGACCATCTCTACAGTATAAATTCCGGGTATCTCTTTTTCTTTGAAACCACAATAATGGGGAAGACTGCTGACTTGGCAGTGGTCCAGAAGACATCACTGACACCCTCCACAAAGAGGGTAAGTTTTTTCTGAAAGGGGTGGCTGTTCACAGAGTGCTGTATCAAAGCATATTAAATGCAAAGTTGACTGGAAGGAAGAAATTGGGTAGGAAAAGGTGCACAAGCAACAGGGATGATCGCAAGCTTGAGAATACTGTCAAGCAAAGCCGATTCAAACACTTGGGAGAGCTTCACAAGGAGTGGACTGAAGCTGGAGTCAATGCATCAAGAGTCACCACGCTCAGACCTCTTCAGGAAAAGGTCTACCAAGCCACTTCTGAAACAGAAACAACGTCAGAAGTATCTTACATGGGCTAAAGAGAAAAATAACTGGACTGTTGCTTGGTCCAAAGTCCTCTTTTCAGATAAAAGTAAATTTTCCATTTCGTTTGGAAATCAAGGTCTGGAGTCTGGAGGAAGACTGGAGAGGCACAGAATCCAAGCTGCTTGAAGTCCAGTGTGAAGTTTCCGAAGTCAGTGAAGATTTGGGGTGCCATGACGTCTGCTGGTGTTGGTTCATTGTGTTTTATAAAGTCCAAAATCAATGCAGCCGTCTATCAGGAGATTTTGGAGCACTTTATGCTTCCATCTGCTGACAAGCTTTATGGAGATGCTGATTTCCTTTTCCAGCACCTGCTCACAGTGCCAAAACCACTTCCAAGTGGTTTGCTGACCATGATATTACTGTGTTTGATTGGCCAGCCAACATGCCTGACCTGAACCCCATATGGAATCTATGGGATATTTTCAAGAGAAAGATGAGAAACCGTTGATCCAACAATAGAGATGAACTGAAGGCTCAATAGTGCCTCAGCAGTGCCACAGGCTGATCGCTTCCATGCCCCTCCTCACTGATGCTGTTATTTTTGTGCTAAAGGAGCCCCAACCAAGTACTGAGTGCACAAATGAACATACTTTAAAGAACTTGAACTTTTCTTTTTGGCAAATCCTTTTTTTGATTGATCTTAGGAAATATCTTGAGATACTGGATTTTTGACTTTCATGAGCTGTAAGCTCTAATCAGCAAAATTAAAACCAAAAAACTTTTGAAATGTTTTACTTTACATTAATGAATCTAGAATATATGAAAGTTTCACTAATTGAAATGTTACAGAAAAAAAAAAAGAATTTTCACAATATTATAATTTTCTGAGATGCATATATTTTATTATATATATGTATGTGTGTATATATGTACAAATTTACAAAACTATAATGAGCTGGAATGGAAAGGTAAGCAAAGGAAAAGGAAAGGAAAAGTAGTAAAGAAGTGTCTAGCATACATATAAACTCAACTGGTTTAAAAAGCATCCCAGGATGCACCTTATAAAAGTATGTTTAGAGAATGGCCAGAGCTGGATCTTTCATTTTTATAATTATTTCACATGTTGGATTTAAAAAAAAAAAAAAAAAAAACCTGACAAAAATCTCCTTTTGGGGATGTCTTCACTTGTAAAGCACTATTTAAAAAATAAAAAATAAGAATAATAAAAGAAATAGTTTTTTATTGTAAAAATGTTTTCTTTAAAGGATAAGTTATATTATTTATAAATAGCTTTTTATAAAAACAATAGAATGTTTTATCTAATGTTCCCATTTATATTGGTATATAAATGTGTTTAACTGTTAAAAAAAATATGACATCATAAAAAGTTCTAGACTACAAAAACACTTTGGTGAAAGGTTAACAAAAAAGAAAAGAAAAAAAAAGCCATTCCAGCTTTGTTCTCTCTTGTTAAAACAAGCAGTGCTCTACTGTGTTTAAACACACAAACCAGCCCTCTTTACATTGCAATGAATAACATCCCTCCCTGCAAACAGGTTAAGCTTTGTTGGTCAGAGGTTAGCACAAGGACAGATGTACCAAAGCACACGTTCCCAAAGCCTGTACAGACACCAGAACAACAGTGCACAGAATCGGCCTTGTCCCCAATTATGCTGTAATGGAAAAGCGTGTCTTGTTTATTGCAGCTGACAGCTTCATAATGTATAACCTTCTGACATAATCTGGGATCACAATACTAGTCCTTCTTGAATGCCTACATGAAGCTACATGTACTTCACAAGACAAAAAGAAAGGGCTTTGAATACGAAGAGCTTTCAAACTCTACCTTCTCTATAATGCTGTGGACTAAAGTGCAGATGTCTCCAGGATGGTCCTTGAGGAGCTGGTCTCTCTCCTGGTCTCCTGAAGCCGTCAAAACTGCATGTAGTATCTTTAGCTGAAACTCATAGGTCTCCAATAGATTCTCCTCAGATGAGCGTGTACCTGGGGGAGAGCAGTTGAACACTACATTGTTTGCTCTATGGTTCATCTGAAACAATATCTCCATGAGCTTAAGCCAGGATTGCCCACGGCCAGCAACTCAAGAGTATTAACAGGTCCCTGCAACCCAACATCAGAGACACCAAACCCTGCCTTCTGCCAAGAACAACACACTTCACAATGGAATTGTGGGCCATTGAAAAGACACGTATGAAAAGCACGCATTAATAGATAATAACCGTAGCACATGCATCAGGATCTAGAAGTGCAAAACAAGCTTTTCAGTCACAATACACTTTCTGTTTTCATTTAACTAAAGAACATCTGCACACGTTCACATGACATGATCGAGAGAAACCACTTACCACTTCCATCTTGAAGTTTGATGTCCTTTATGTGCTTCTCAGCTCCTTGTGCTTTATTTTTTTTCTGAAAGACATTGCAGACACAGGATCATTCAATCAAAAACTACCTGACAAACTCAATCTACATACTCAACTTTAACATTTCACAGAAGTGTCATATAAATTGATATTTGTTGCATTCCAAAGCAGTATGACATTACCGTTGAGATATGTGCTCAAGATTGCACAACCATGACATCATTGACAAACCACTTGCAGAAGAACAGCACACTTTGAAAACTTGAGTTGTATTTCTCAATAGGTGGAACAAGTGAAATCTAATTTACTTTAAAGGTTTAGTATGTATTATTGACAGCTAGGGGTTGAAATGGGAACGAGTGAGCGCAACTGACAATGGAAGGCGACGAGCCGTACACTGTAAGCTGAGGAGTTGATTTATCCACATTTTAATATTCCTCTGGTCATAAGAGCTTTTCAGATGGATGCCGAGACTTTTTAGGTTGGGTAGAATCTATGATCTCTGACTTAGTTCATTTGCTGGCTTCCATGGCTGCAATATGCTATGTTTTCTGCCAACTGGCAACCTGGGGTGGTGAAATACTATTGGTTAAACTGGCAGTGGGCGGAGTCACAGACAAAAACAAAAACAGACATTCCGACACGGAACACACATCAAAGTAAAATAACTCACTATAACATTGTTTTTTTCAGAGAAACAAGTATGTGAACTCAGCATTTTCCTAAATATCTGTGAATGTATTATGGAATTTTTATGCTTTAGTATAGTCAAAAACTATATACACAACACCTTCAATTGCTAAAACATGCCTTTTTTTTTTTTACCATTTTTCTTACAGACAGTCACTGCCTATTATATACTGATCAGAAAAAAAAGACAGATGAACAAAATATAAAGATTTGTTTAAATCCTCACACATTCACTACAATTCCAAAAAAAAAAAAAAAAAAAAAAAAATCTGTATAATTTATCAAGACTGCATTCATTTGATCAAAAAAAAAAAAAATACAGCAAAGCTGTAATATTGTGAAGTGTTAAAGTCTTTTAATTTAATATATATCTTCAGTGTCACATGATTCTTCAGAAATCATTCTAATATACTGATTTGCTGCTCAAGAAACATTTTGTATTATCAGTGCTGAACAGTTGTGTGGCTTAATATTTTTGGAAACTGTCATTTTTTTCTTGAGAAATTTTGATAAATATAAAGAACAGCATTTATTTGACACAGAAATATTTTGTAACATTATATATGTCTTTACTGTCAGCTGTGATCAATTTAATGCGTCCTTGCTGAATAAAAGTATTAATTTCTTAAAAAAATAAAAAATAAAAAAACCTCTTACCGACCCTAAACGTTTGAACAGTAGTGTACATAGACTCTGGTTAACAGTGCTAAGCTAAAGTGGAAGACAAACATTCTAACTTCTCCAATGGATGGCCTTCTTCCTGCTCAAAACATTAATACGCTTATTGTTCAGTTTATTATCATGCTCTCCACACATTTAACAAGCACTGAAATTCAGGAAGAATGCTTTCATACATCCATAGGGAGTAAAGAATGTGCCATTCCAGTGTAAACGTTTTAAGACGGTGCTCAAGGCCGGCAAAGTTCACAGGTGATTTAACATTTTGAAGCTTACGTGCAAAATGTCTCTTCTTTGAGAGCAAAATCTCCCGTTTACTTCAGATTAGAGTAGTGTTTCACAACACAAAAATTTTCACAGCTCACAGTTAAGATTTGAGAGCTGCAGCGAAGACTATCGGTGAGTTAAATTTTACACTTTCACATGGCTTTAGTATGACTTTGAACTACTTTTATCATGATTTTTGGGGCTTGATGGCCCCTGGTCTCTATTCGTTGAAGCCAACACCCTCATTCAAGAACAAAGAGTCAAACAACATCATATCATCCTGAATGCCCACCTTGAGGGCATTCAGCTTTCCTCTGCTGAAATTTTTACCAGGTTTATATTAGGAACTAATGCACTAAGACAGTGATATTAAAAGAGCAAACTCAGTATACACCTTATTAATCATGAAAACTATGTACAGATGAAAAGATGTGGTCAGAATATGAATTCAGCTTGCTAAATTTGCACATAAAGCATTTTTCCACTGAAAAGCATTATAAAGAAAACGCTTAATATGGCTAAATGCATTCATATTCTGGGCTCAGCTGCTTGCTTATATAAAGTTTGCATCATCAGTAAGGTGTAGATTGAATTTTTAAATTATTTAAATATATATATATATATATATATATATATATATATATATATATATATATATATATATATATATATATATATATATATATATATATATATATATATATATATATAAATAAATAAATAATTTAATTATTGACTTTAAATAATTTATTTATATATATATAAATTATTTAATTATTATTATTATTATTTTTTTTTTTACAGAATTATCCACTGTTTTTACTGCAGCAGGTGTTTATGGATCATAAGTGCCTAAAACTTGCAGTTTGTCCATATATCTGTTTTTCTTCTTTTGAGAGGTGATCTAAATTGGTGGTTTGAAACAGATGGAAAATTGACAGGGTTGTGCTGCAGTTCGATGGATGTTTTGCCCTCCAGGTCTCCATGCCAGTCATGTGACTGAAAGCTATGAATAACTTTTTAAAGGTCTACAACTTTCTAATAGTGAAACAATTTAGTAGGCTAGTCTTACTTTTCAAAAATTAATCAGTAATAAAAAACTAGAACAGGAACTGCTTCCATCTCATAATTCGGTTTAATCCACAACAGCGCTATTATGCATTTGCCGGCTCTCTGTGGCAGGGAACCAAATGTTCTGGAACTTTAATGAACCCTTGGCTTTATTACACTTCGCCGTCATGTGATTATGTGCTTTTGATGCAACTCCAGTAGAGGCTGTAATAGTGAGTGTAAGGCTTTCTCTGTTTGGTCTTCAGAGACTTTTCACACTTCTCCAGTTGTCCATGTCAAGTATACTGACACATGGCTATGTGATTAACAGGACCAAATGAACTCTGGCTGTTTATAGGTCACATCAAAACTAACTTGCAGTGAGAAACTCGGGACCCTGTGTCTGTCACATCCAAGCCCAGTGAATCTAAATCCTTCAGCAATCTGGGCTAATGAAAGCTTGACCCTGTTGCTATCAAAGCCAGATTTCCCTGTATGTTTGAAGGCCCCTGGAATGCATTAATATTTCTCATGCATTTACATTAAAAATGTCAAATTTAAAGTGCCAGTGAGGTTCTACTAGTTCTCCCATCATGGCATTAATTAATTTATTTTTTTTTTCATTTTAATGCATGCATGAAAAAAAAAAACAATTCAATTCATTCAAATTAATGGCCATATATGCCTCTTCTATGGTGAACTTTTCAATATGTCTGCGACTGCCCAGTGATAGGAGGAAAAATACAATTAAAATGCTGAAATTCTTGAAAAACAGAAATATTTAAACAAGTACTTTGACAATCAACATAAAACAGACAAAATCCATGTAGACCCTCATGCATGTGTGTAAAGGTCACTTAAAACACAGGTAAAATAGAATAACCCTAAGGAAACGTCTTCATACTCAAGAATAAAAAAAATAATTAATATCTGTATAAAAATATTCCGTATCAAAAACCAGGAACCAATGACATCACACTTTTTTCCTTTTAATGCATTCAAAAGCACATTAAAAATGCAATTCACACAGTCATTGACTTGAATATACTTCATTTACAAAACAACAACATAATACTAAATAAAAAAAGTGCAATTAAAATACTGAAATTCTTGAAAAATAAAAATGTTTCCATAAATATCCAAAATAAATTTCCACAAATACTGTTTTTGTCCCGGCATTAATGACATAACCAGGTCACTAATTATAATATATTATTATTTTAATTTTTTTTTTTACATATCAGGTCATTTATGAAAATGTGCATTTTGGTCATCAAATGGAGTAACCCTAATAAAAAAAAAAAAAACTTAATTATAACTAAAAGTTAATTATATGTACTAGGCTGTGCACCAAAATACATTAATTAAAACCACTAAATTATATCACTTACAGATAATGGTACAAATGTTAACGTATGAAACCAACAGGTAGGCTATACAAGCGGGTTCGTGTATAAAAACTAACAAAAACTACATTTAAAAAGATTTCACCTTTTGATCACCTCGCACATCCTGATTTGTCAATGACCGAAATGAAGAACAATTTAAAAGCGTGCACAAAGCGATCACACTTAAATGCAGCATAACACGCCTTTAATTGGTCATAACGGATGTCAGCAGCACATTTTTAAACAACAAGAGATTTCATCTGTTAAACCCGGCTTCTGTTTCTAATTAAAACTTTCACAAGTCGACAAACTAACACGAGAGCTTTCGAATGGACTACCGCATTAGGGAGGAAGTAACAAGTGATTTGAGAGAACAAAACAAGAGTGGCTCCCATAATACAGATACATTTACACGTGCTGTATTTGCAACATTTCTCGCCTCTGACGCTGCTGCGGCTCTCATTGTAAGTTTGCTTTATTTGTGAACATCCTGAGAAGGTTTTAAAACGACCTACCTTTTTCCGGGAGAATTGGCCACAAACTTTGCTGTTGTGACAACCCATGCTCCTCTGCTCTGCCTCTGTATTCTAGCCCGTTGTCGATTGGTAAGTTTTCAGCAGCTCAGATGAGCTCTCATTGATCCGCTCGAATCGGCTGAGACTGGAGCAGAGGGGCGGAGCTGCAGAGTCAGGGCGGCGCTCCAGAAACGCAGGCTGTATTTACATGAACAATTTAAACCGAGGCAAACGGGAAATTGGTGAATCTGTGCACAGCTGCGTAAACTGATGCACACCGCAGCTTCCCCGAAAGCAAATAAATAAATAAATAAAAATAAATTATACATTACATATTATTGTATTGTTTTTGTTCAATACAATAATGTCCCTAAATATAATAAAGTTCAGTTGTCTTTATTAAATAATTAAAGTCACTGTTTATTAAATAATTTAAGATGTTTTATTATAGAAATATTAACAAAATATTGTTTTTACTAAATATGAATATAAATTTTTGTTAATCAAAATGTATCATATTTTTTTTATTTTAAATAGATTTACATTATTTACAGTTATGGAAAGTATAAATGTATAAATATGTGAATTAAAAAACGTTAATGAAAGTGTTTCAAAATGTTTATATATATATATATATATATATATATATATATATATATATATTTTTTTTTAAAATTGTATTATTATACTTGTATTTTATTAATATATTTTATATATATATATATTTATTTATTTATTTATTTAATATATTTTATATATATATTTATTTATTTATTTACTTATTTGTTTGTTTGTTAGTTTGTCTGGATCTCCTGAGTATTAGAGTTACATTATTTACAGTTATGGAAAGTATAAATATTAAATATATGAATTAAAAAACGTTAATGAAAGTGTTTCAAAATGTTTATATATATATTTTTTAAATTGTATTATTATACTTGTATTTTATTAATATATATTTTATTTATTTATTTATTTTTCTGGATCTCCTGGGTATTAGTTTTACATTATTTACAGTTACGGAAAGTATAAATGTATAAATATGTGAATTGTAAAATGTTAATGGAAGTGTTTCAAAATGTTTATATATGTATATATATATTTAAATTGTGTTTATATACTTGTATTTTATTAATACTTTTTATTTATTTATTTATTTGTCTGGATCTCCTAGGTATTTGGTGCTAAACCACTTTCATTGACAATGCTTAATTTGTTGCTTATGCCATAAGGAGGCCATAATTACAGGTCAAATGGTAGTTCAAACGCATGTTTGTAATGGACACTGTGCATCATATTATCACAATTAGTTAACAGTTAAATATCTGGTCTCGTTCTAAACCTCATATAAAATTTAACTTTAAAAAGAAAAAGTTTTAAAAACCTTGATGTTTGAGGCTTAATTATAGACTGTAGGCCTTACAGACAGATAAACAGACTGTCTGTCAGCTAGGAAAACATCGCAATGAGCAAATTTATCACACATTTCTTTCCCTAAGCATAATATCAGTCATCTCTCTTCAAACTGAAATTAATTCTTAAAGTAAAATAGTCATATTATTTGAATGAGGAGTAAAATGGGAGCTCACAGGTCAACAGAGTGAAGTTGTACTGTATTTTAAGCAGCCATATTGTCATCCCACTGTTGCAGAGGAATTCTGTTTAGAAAAACTGTCAAAACAGCAGTGATCCATAGTCAGTGGTGAGGTATGTGGATGCACATGCTGAATGTAAACATTACAAGGTTTATACTGGCTGCCAGATATGATTTCATCACCAATGTCATTTTAAAGACAAATGAGTTAAACACTAAGTGTAAATTTAGAAAGAGAGAAGCATGGATATTTAAACCTTTCTAGCATTCTGTCACTGCCTATTGTAACATAAAATATTGTCAAACGTTCAATGGAGAAACTATAAACCAGCACATCTGAGCTCATCACATTCACTGCTCTATATGGTGCACACAGTAGTGTGTCAGAGATACATCTATCTTTGGCTTCTTGGCTCTCTTGTTTGGTATATATATTAAGTGTTAATATGATACATCGACTTTAGATCATCTGGGTAATTTGAGACTTTCCTTTTTGTCAAAACTCTGTCTATTTATAGGATGGTCTCTAATCGGTCATAAAAACGATAGAGCAGTAGTTGCTGAGAAGTGTGAGTCATGACAAACTTTCCATTGACAGGCAGCTGCAGGGACTCGGCAGCTTAGTGGTGACAATAATAAAGTGAGCCGTCTGCTAGATCAGCTCTCCAGTTATCTACAGGAACAAAAACACAGCAATCGCATAAAATAGTATGTTTGGGTTTAACGTAGGATTTGCCAAAGTTAACAGGCTTATCACACATATGAGGTCAGGGTTTGAAGGGAGAACATTAAATAAAGGCTGTTTTCCTTGACACTTGTCAGGACAGACTTCCCCACATGAATATGAAAATAAGGATTTTTAGTTTGTGTTTTGTGGCTGAGGAATTTAAAAAAAATCTTAATTTACTCACCTTTATGGTGTTCCAAACTTGTATGAGGTTCTTTCTTCTGTTGAACGCAAAAGAAGATATTTTGATGAATGCTGACGGCAGCCATTGAGTTCCACAGTATTTTTATCCATATGGAAGTCAATGGCTACCATCAACTGTTTGGTTACCAGCATTTTTCAAAATATCTTCTTTTGTGTTCAGGTTTATAGGTTTAAAACAGCTTGAGTTTGAGTGAATGATGACAGGATTTTCTTTTTGGGTTAACTATCCCTTTAAAGGAAGTGTATGTAGTTGCTTTAATTATTGCTCTGTTCTTTGTTATAAGTCAGAAATGACAAGGAGGCAGCTTCCCGCAATACAAAGTCAATGGAGAGCTTTGGATTGTCCCCCCCCCCCCCCCCCCCTTTTTTTTTCTTTATTATTATAATAATAATAATAATAATAATAATAAAGAAAAAAAGAAAAGGTAATTGCAACTTTTTATCTCACAATTCTGACTTTGTTTCTTAAAATTGTGAGTTTATCTCTCACATTTCAGAGTCTATATTTCACAATTCTGACTTTTTTCTCAGAATTGCAAGAAAAAGTCAGAATTGTGAAATAAAAAGTTGCAATTACCTTTTTATTTCTTTATTCCCTGGTGAAAACGGGAACAGACGTTTGGGGGGAATGTGGCCTTTCGCCTTATTAGTATTCGTTGTACTATCAGAATGTTTGTTAAATTGATATTTAAATGTACAAAACATGCAGTTGCTTTAAGTTCATTGTTTAAGCTTGCATAGTATATTTCACTATTTCTAATGTTGTTGGGTGTGATTTTCTGCATGGTAAACGCATGTAGTCTGCCAGCCAGGAGTAGTATGTGCCACAAAGCTTTATGAACATGCTTTGTGCCGCAAAGCTCTTAAAAAAACCAGACACGAGCTCTCAGTCAGCCAGGAGATAACATTCTTTCCATTGCTCTCCCTCCAACCCCAGGCATGATGTAAGCCTCAAGGCCTCGCAAAACCTCCGCGTTTTCAAAGGGCAAAATAAAACACAGAAGTCCTACTGAGAGTTCTATTAGGTTAGGTTTAATTAAAACTGTAAAAATAAAATTGTTATGCATAATAATACACTAAACTGTTCACATGCTGCTGAGAGTCTAAACTTCAGAGTTAAGTGTGTATGTGCATATTAGTAAACAGCACATTTCACGTGTCAGGATGGTTTTACAAGTGATGATACATCTGGGTTCGGCAATCATTAAAAATGAAGAACATGGCTAGTCTTGCTCTTGGTGGAAATCTGCTGTGGTTGGTAGGCTATTCCACCTGGACATCTGGATTGAGGGCTGTACAACTCTTGAAAGACAGCCTGAAAACTCAGGAATGCAAACAATGTTTACAGGAGGAGAACAAACCTGGCTGATGTTTTACAGTTGAAATACTGTATACGTCAGATAAGACAATAATCAAACACCTTCATTTGAAAATCTTAACTAGTTTAAGACACTGTTGTGAAATAATTTCAAATTAATTTGCGAAATTATGTTTTGCTTTTCATTACCATTCCAGAGTCAGATTTTGGACAGTGGAGTTTACAGATTTCACAGAAAATCGCATAGTGTTTGTTGGGCACAGATTCAAGTTTTTTAGCTTCAGACTCTTACTCTTAACATGTTTAATATTTTGAGCTGATTTTAGAATTCATATTGTTTTTATTTATCATGTGTCTCCAAGCAGCGAGGTGCATGTTTCTGGATGAGTTTTTTGTGTTCAGAACAACTTGAAAGTCTGTTAGTAAATGTGATCCTGTCGTTTACTCTGTTACCGTTTACAAGTGTATGATGCCTATACAGGGTTTTTTAATCTGTCCAGATTTTAAAAGTCATCTAGTGTATTCCAGCCTTAACTGAATTTCTTCTATGGAAAGCAAAATATTTTGTGCACTTTGCTCCATAAATCAAACTCATACAGGGGAAATCAAGCTAAAAAAGGATAATAAAGTACCATAAAAGCAGTCCAAACAACTTCCCTTCACTGCCGCTCTCAAATCTCATTAGCATTTTTTGGTTATTTGGGCATTTTGCATCGCTGACATCACTGACACAGCTGTGCAAATGAGATTTAAGAGCTATGGCACAAAGGAAAATTACATTAAAAAAAAAAATAAATAAACTAGTGTAGCATTACAGATTCACTGGGAAAATATAATACATAGGCTAACTAAAGAAAAATGTTATTGATTTGAATGTTTATTAAGAACAACAATTTTAAAAAATTCTCTTTTTTTCATCAGTAACTGAATCAGCTTCATTTAGCCACTGCATCACTAATCATTAGTGCATAACTCATGATGGGAACGGTAGGGGTTATGAGGACCTCAAGGTCCTTTCCTGAACCCGTCCCATCTCTCCTTCATTACCCAGTCCCAGTAAAACAAAACCACCCACCCCAAATATATATATATATTTATTTTATGAAAATAAATTCTTACATTTACAAACATTTAAAGTAAGCTGATCTGAAAATGTTTATAAAAGTGTGTGCAGCTCTGCTAAGCTTTGGAAATTCTCTCCTCCACTAAGTAAGTAAAAGAGACAATCAGTTTATAATTCATATTGTTAGTCTTTTTAAATTATTACTTGGGTTTATGTATAACCATACCCAGTCACAAAAAAAATATTAAAACTATCCCATGACTTTTTATCACTTTTTTTTTTTAAGATTGTGAAAGGCTCACATATTCCATTTTTGCTTTTGGCCTTCATAAACATAATTATTTTTACATAAACACATGGACACACTGTAACTCTAAACTCAATTGTGTATTTCAGATGTATCACATCCTACAACCTCATCATCTGCAGAGAAAAATCATCACTTAATCGCACCAAAATAATGGACTCATATTGATTGGAATGTGATTGTTTCACTGAAACTTGGTTTTCATCACATCTATTTTTTGTTCTTATTTTGTGTTTTACTTCTTTATGTATTTATTCATGTTCATTGTCAATTGTCATTCATTAATGTATTCAGCTAATAACTGTTGTTGTGAGCTCTGCCAATTTTGCATGTCAATAAAAACATACTTAATTCACACAACATGCTGCTGTTGTGGTTATTGTTGTCGTTGTTTTAATGTGAAACCCTAACCGAGGCTACACTCTAAGATGCATCATTACTGATTTTTTGGAGCTCAGCCATCCAACTACACAGACTGTCAACACTCTCAACAGGTAAATAATTTCTTTCTTAAAATGTCTATAAATTATAACTTTCAAATGCTAATTGATTTTTCTATGTCTTTTCTCTTTTTAGTTTAAGAGAACATGTACGTGTGACCAGCTCTATTCAGTTAAGGATATTCTCCTCTTCTTCACAAAGTAAGTAACAAAGATATTGAATTTATGATCCATTTTGTTAGATATTTTTATTACTAGGGTTTATGCATAAACATACCCAGCTATCCCATGACTTTATATTACTTTTTCCTTTTAACATTGTGAAGTGCTCACATACTACTTTTGGCCTTCATAAACAATTGTTTTTACATAAACAAATGAAAGGAGACACATTGTATATCTAAACTCATTTGTGCATTTCAGATGCTACAACCTCATCATCTGCAGAGAGAAACTGCCATTCAATCACGCCAAATTACAGATAATGATTATCTTAAAGGCATCACAGAGGATTGTGAAGAGATTTTACTGGAGCTTGGTCTTCAATACACTATTTTATGTTCTATTTTTTTTTTTTACTTTTTTAAAGCATTTATTTATGTTCAGTGTCCATTGTCATTCATTAATGTATTAATAACTGTTGTTAGAACATTTGTCATTTTTGCTACAATTTCACGTCATTAAAAAAAATTGTTGTTGAAAAAAGTTGTTGTTGATTTTATGTAAAACCCTAATATACACTTATATTATAAGATATTATATAAGATATAAGATAGGTAAGATAGATTATAAGACCAGGCAGATAGAGGGGTAAAAAAACAATATTAATAAATAATATATACAAATAATACTAATATTAATGAAAAACTATCATTAAAAAGGTTATTTATAACACCATTAAGGTCCTATATAGCATTTTCATAGCATGGTTCTGTATGGAACCCTATAAAAAAGGTTCTATTTAGCGCTAAGAGGGTTCTGCTATTGTTACAAGCCGAAGAACCCTTTTCTGGTACTGTTTAGAACCATTTTTCTTAAGAGTGTATGACAGCAACAGCTACATTTCATTGCGTTGGTTGTGCAGTAATGATGCTATTGAGAAGTTGACTTTAAGGCATCCCAGTTCTTTTTCAGAGTTTCCTAAAATGATCTGTAATCTGAAATTGGTCAGCCTGTTAGGCAGTAATAAATTGGTATGTAGATACCAGATGATGGCTAATAGTAGTCACCCTGGAGAAAACAGATAAATGTTAACCTTGTTTGCCGTGGATGTTGAGTGAATCAGGACACACTCACAGCTCTGAACAGTGGCCACAGTTGACGCTAGATGAACGTTTAGGTTCAGGACAGAGTTCTGGGTCTGTCATAAAGAGCTGGGCCAGCTGCTCACAGGCATCAGGATAATAACAACTTCCTAAGCCATCAACACAAGGTACTTTTACCCACACACCAGCAACTTCTCTTTCCAGTGTCAAGTTCACCTGAAACAAATAAAAAAAACGTCATTTCCTGAAATCCACAAGATCTTATGGAGGTGCAGAGCACAGTGTTGAGCTGTTGAAATGTGATCATACAGGTTTACGCTCTACACAACATTCACAGCAAGTCTCAGGCATAAATACATTCATGACTCCTAAAGTTTGTTGAAACTAGGTAATAGGATGGGGTTCAGAGGTTAATGGTACCAGGGTTATTATAGTTAACTAATATACTAGACCCATAAAAAAGTTTTTACTTTTACTTGAAATAAAACAAAAGGTAAATAAATATTAGCTGAAATAAAGTATACAAATTTTATTTCAGAACTACATTTTTCATTTTCATTTAGTTTAACTTGATGCACTAAAATAACTACAATTAACACTGACACAAAATGTATAAAAACAACAAAAACTAATAGAACAATAGACACGCACTAATTACTAATCAAACTTCTTAATAAAACTATAATAGCATCTCAGTTATACTACAACAACACATGTGAGTAGATCAGACGTCATCAGTTCACCTTACAGGGAGAGATCCACTGATGTGGTGGCTGATGCAGCTGCTATTACACACCCAGGTGAAGGAACTGGGTTTGGATACACATGTAGTCTTCACGTCACCTGGCTTACCACAGTTTTCCCAGGAAAAGCCCCTGAACTAATCAGTAATAGAAAGTAGCACGTGGCGAAACAAAGAAAACTATAACTGTATTAAAACAATCCCATGTCAGTATCTTACCTCCTGCTATGCCATTTGCTCGATACTTACAACAAAAAATTGTTGGCAGCGAACAGAGCAATAAACACTTTATCTATATTTACTTAAAGTTAAAGATATGAATACTCTGAAACACCAATGTGATCTATCCTATATCAAAGACTTTTTAGGAACTGTTTGTCATGCGAGTTCCTTATGGTAATGAAATATGTTTTTTTTTTGGAATTTATGAAAACAATTATACAGCGTTATACGGCAACCTCTATAGGCTGATTCACACGGCACCATGAAAACCCTTTAAAAACATCAATAATAAAGATGATAACTTTAACAAAAAATCTAATGTTGGTTCCTTCAAACACTACTCTGTCACGTTTGAGGAATACAGCACTGATATACGATTATATTAATAGTGCAATTTTATATATTATATATATAATTAATGAAATAATTTAATCTGTTATTAATCAGTGGGAAATCAATCATTAATCAGTGGAAAAATATATAATGTTTTAAAATTACAGACCTACATGTCATCTTACATTTCATACACTTGATTGGTGAAAAACAGTATGCAGGACAACAACTCACTGTGTGATATAGCTTGTAGAATGCAGTCATATGTCCCTAGAATTCAAGATATTGGGGCAAAAATGCCCCTGTATGAGTTTTTGTCTCATGTACAGTATCATATGATATAGTTAAGCAATATCACACATTTGGCCTAGATGTGGCATTGCTGAACACATAGGGGTCAAACTTTCACCTAAGTGTTTTGCCATGCCTTTAAAATTGGTGTGAATTTTCTTTTGAACGACTATTTGTATTGAGGTATATGGCCCAGATGAGAGCACACATAACCGAGAACCATATGTGGCTTGGGTATGCACACTGTGGAATAAGTAAACTTATGGTTAACATTTGGTTTTTACTTGGAAAAATAGAGTCATATTGGGTTACTGAAAATGTGACTGGCAGCCATTTAAATACAGGCAATGTCCGCTATTTCCCACTCTGCTCGCTTGTTATAACAATAGACACACTTAGCTACAGGTAAGTGCTGTTTTAATGTTTTAAATGTTTTTTGGGAATTTCAAGGGTTTTCTTTTCCTGAAGGTACATTCAGATTTTTGGTATGGGTCTTTCAGGTCGGTACCGAACAAATGTTTTAACCGCTGAACATCATTTGAAACTTCTACTTTTATATATCTTTATTTTACCGAATCAATACTGATTCTGAAATCCCAAGATTGATATTTAAGTCTGTTTCAGTTGATACGTGAATGCTGTTTTTGATCAAATAGCATGAGTGCAAATGTGATATTTATTCTACACAACAGTTCAATAAATTAGATATTAATATATTAGATATATTTTAGAAACAAAATTGTCTGTTTATTCTCAATTTTGATAGAAAATATTACTAAATTATTATTATAAAGCAACAGCAGAACTATTTTGCATCTACAAGCAACACTGAGTAGTCTATCTATCTATCTCATTATACAATAAAACATGACTACTAAACACTTGAATGTTTAAATGTTTATTAAGAACAAAAACAGAAATTTCCCCTTTAAAGAAAACTGAGAAAAACTTAGTTCCACCTTGACAATGAACTTCATTAACCCCAGAGAACAAAAACAAATCACAAAAACAGCAGTTAAAACAAGACAGAGCATTGTTAACATGTTAATTAAAACAAGTAATAAAATAAAAAGGAAAACCAAAATGTGCAGTCCAGTGGTTTATACAGTAAACTGATGTAAACAATATTTACAACTTCCACCAATCATTTAAAAACAATTCAATGAGATTTCTCATTAGTTCAAAAGAGATTTGCACATTATGACTGAAATTCATAATTTTAAAAAGTTAAAGAGAAGCTTAAGTAAAAGTCCAATAGAATAATCAAGTACTACCTTTCATTTACTTCTTGGAGGAATGCAATGAGAAGCTGATTTTGAGGCATCCCAGTTCTTTCTCAGAGCTTCCTAAAATGCCCTGTACTCTGTAGTTGCCATTGGTCAGCCAGCCAGGCAGTTCAACTTCTGGTATGACGATCTCTGATGATGGCAAAGCATAATCTCCCTGGAAAAATTATATGATAAATGTTATACCTCTGAAAATGCATGGCGGATTTTTGGTCAAGATAAGAAGACATTATTAACCCTGTGCCATAAACACTTGCATGTTGAGTAAAATCTCATGAATCGGGACACACTCACAGCTTTGAACGGGCAGTGGCAGGGCAGGCCGTATGTGTGCAGAGGCTCAGGACAGTCTTGTCCTGGAGGAATGAGTTGATCGAGCAGGTCACAGGCATTAGGATAATGACAACTTCCTATTTCATCCAGACATGGTATTTTCACCCACATACCAGCTATTTCTCTTTCCAGTGTCACATTCACCTGAAACAAATAACATGGTGCGAACATGGAATTAAGCTTTTAAAACAATGCCATACGAAGGCACAAATTATAAAAAGTGACAATCATGGAGGTTTACAGCCTCTTGTGATAGTCACAAGACAGCCAACAGAAGATTTAGGCATAAAAACATTTATTTCACTAGCATAAACTAGGTCACGAGAATGGCCGGGAACCTCTGAACTCCTAAGCCTCATTTTTGTATTGAAACGTCATTGTAGTATTTGCAGCATTAAAACATGACAATTTTGGAAACAACTTTTAGGAAATCAGAAATTATAATGAAGATGAAGCCAAGATGCTACAATAAATTATTTTTTCATTATAAAAAAAGAAAAAATATATTTAAAAATATATTAAATTACTTCCTGATTTATTGAGATTTATCTGTATAATTAAAGTCAAATATGGGTGTTTTCAACCTTAACAGACCCTAATTTTGTTTTAGTGTGTATTTCTCATATTTCATAGACATTTTTTTTAAATTAATTTTATGTAATAAAGAAATGAGAAGCACAACACAATAGAGTTCCTCTTTCCACAAAAAATACGGAATTGAGACTTCTTAAAAACCAAGAAGAGGAAGTTGTCATGGCCAAACATTTGGCATTTCTGAAAAGCTTAACATCTACCTGGATATTTGCTTTTAGACATATTCACAAAAAAAAAAAAAAAAAAAAAATCACCTACAAAAAACATGAAATGCTGTGTCCCAGATGAAAATCAAAAAGGGTGCAGGCTTTCTAGACTGATGATATATTTGTGTATTATCTTACAGAGAGAGGAGATGTCAGCGCTACTGATGTTGAGCCTGATGCCGCAGCTGTCAGCTGTCCTGGGATGGAAATGGGATCTGGAGATATACTGAGACTCTTCATCTTTGCAGGATCATCTTGTGCACCGCAGTTTTGCCAAGAAAAGCCCCACACCTTTTCAATTAGAACAAATGACAATTTACATAATTATATATATAAACAGTATGAGCACAATATTTCACACCCTTACCGTAGTGAATTTAGAGATTCTCCTGTCGAGCAAGTGGCTGGAGCCTTCCAGCAAAAAACAGTTTGCGGCGAAGAGAGCAATAAACACGGAAACGCAGCTTTTCATTTTGCACGGTTAATATTCAAAAAACACCAAGTGTAACTTGAAATTTTGCTTAACTAGAGAGCTTTACAAAAGCGCAAGCGAACATGCCCAAACACAAGCACACAAGCACCTGACAGCGTTGAACACTAAAGCTGCCCATCAGGAACTATCACCGCGCGTCCTGTGAGCGCGTTCTGGTATTTAAATACTAAGTTTGCCATAATTCTTTCCGCATTTTATTTAGCCAACACTGCGATATACAGTGATACAGCGACCTCGAAAGGCAGGAGGAATAACATCAGGCCAATAACGAACAACAAATCGAGAACTTTCAAAGAAAAAGGCAATTTTACACAAGTATGGTGCTTACAACTTTTAAAATTAACTATAAAATAACCATACAATGTTTTTTTTTTTTCAGATATGTAAGAAATCATTTATTAAATCAGGTAACATCAAAGCAAAACTTCATGCTGAAGGATCTCTTTCCAGATCACCTGTTATGAGTTCAACAAGGCCTTACTGACTCTGGTGAGTTTATAATCTAATTTGTTTAATTTATCACTGTTTTATTTGGTGTTATATAGCCTATACATCACACGTAACTGTTTATACAATTTCTGTCACACCCATGATATATACATATATCAGCTCAATCATATTAATAATTGAGAAATAATAAAGAAATTGTTTTTTTTTTAGATAGTTTTCCTCACTTTATGAAGGTCCTGTTGGTTGCCTATATATAGCAACACCTGAAAAATAAAATGTTCAATATATGTGCGTATCTGATGGCATTAACTCATGCACGCTTGAGTTGCAGTTTTGAATCTGATTATTTCTCTACCAACTTATCACACAAAAATATACATTGCGTGGTTGGCATGGAATGGTGTTCTTTGTACAAATGGAAAGATCTTTATAATCATACTTAAAAACTTTTTTTTTTCTGAATCCGACTCTCTGCACAGAGCTTTAAAAGTGTTAGAAAAAACATGACGAGATGTGGTTGTGGTTATAGTGTCAAAGTAACTGTCAGCTTCTAGATAGCCTTTCTACATGGTCTTATTCTAAATACGGTCTACCACACATTCTTCACTTCCTGTGTGATAGTCTCTTCCCATCTGTTAACCTTTTACGTTAAGAAGTTATACATTCACCTTATGAATGCATCTTTCAGCTACTGAAATATGTTTTCACTCTGAATTATAACAATAAACAAAACAATAAAAAGGAAAAAAAGAAAAGAAAAAAGTACTGATAATTTTCTGCTGGGACATTAAGTTTATGCATATTTACATTCAACCTCCAACACAAAAATGCATAATTCAAAAAATGAGAAAAGACACCTGTGAAAAATTAATACATAAAATTCCTTCATATTACATTGTGCTTTATTTTACTGACGTTTCTTAAGAATGCATGCACAAACTAATGACTTTTTACTGTTAATGTATTTTTTTTAAAAATAATATTTTCAGAATTATTTATTTATTTGTCTGATGTTGCTTATTGTGTGAAAATTTAAGTTAAGTTAATTTAATTTAATTTGAGTACACATGTTCAAAGGGTTTGGTGATTGATTTTGAAAGGAGTGATTTATTTTATCAGTGGTCTCTCTTGTTTGCCTACAAGTACCTGATTGTCCTTTGTCTTGAATATTGATTTCCATTTAAATAACCATTGTTTTATTTTTAAAGTAATGCTGAAATTGAATTGTTGTTGTTGTCATCCCTGTGGCCACAAGATGGAGATCTTGTATTTGTGCTTAGAGTCATGCTGTGACCTATGCACATTTGCTCTTGGTCTGTCAGAAAAGTGTAAGTATAAATAAATCCATACGTTTCCTAAACCACAGGCACATAAATTCAATCTGAAAAAAAGCTAGTGATGCACAAACATTTTAAAGCTGAATAGTTTTACAGGAGAAATTCCCTTGTAGAGTTGCATCCTACAATCATTTCATGAGAAATACGAGGCTATGTAATTTTCTATGTCAGTATCATGTGTTTACTTCTGTTATGAATCACAAAAGACTTCAGGGTTTCAGGTTTTATTTGATGCAGCGCTTGTATTCACAGGCCATATGATGATACTGTAAGTATGCATGAGTCACCTTTAATCTCTCTGCATGTGCCTGCAGGTAAATGCCAGCCCATATGCACCAAATAATCTCCTAATGTTTCAATCTAAAGGCACGGTGCGCTATTCAAACACAGCTTTGTTCATAAAGTTTAACTCCTAAACAGTGCTGGAGAAAATCACCGCTTATCATATTACTGTACATACGTGCCCAGGGATTTGTCAGTATGTTCAGAGGTCATGCACTGTACTTAAGCTATATGCATTATATATAGCAATACAACAAAATATGTCACTTGACATGAGGTGTGAAAAGAGTTTAAATGCACATAAGCACCTCTGAACACACTCATAAATCTTAGATGAGTATTTAATTTGATGAGCAGCAAAATAATTATACATTGGGAGTCAAAAGTTTGGAATGCGTTTTGTGTCCTTGTTGATCATTCTTTCTTTCTTTCTTTCTTTCTTTCTTTCTTTCATATTAGAATGATTTCTGAAGGATCATGTGACACTAGAGTAATGATGCTGAAAATTCAGTTTCACCATCACAGGAATAAATGACATTTTAAAGTATATTCAAATAGAAAACAGTTGTTTTAAATTGTAATAATATTTCGCAATATAACTGTATTTTTGGTCAAATAAATGCAGCCTTGGTGAGCATAAGAGATGTCTTTCAAAAAAAATCTTACTTATTCCAAACTTTTGTCCGTCAGTGCAGTTACTATTCATATATTTTATATATCTTTATTCTCATACATGCTTTCAACAACATTCCCTTTTTCAAACAGATTCTCTTAAGGTTACTCCATAGCAAACAGGTTCACTTAAACACTAACAAGTGGAGCACTTAACCACACACACCCTCTTTGATTTTCACATGTGGGTATGGAGATGAATGCCGTGAAATATGGTGTGTATTTTCAACAAGAGATAAGCCTCTGTCGTTATGATGATTGGAAGTGTTGTTAGTTGTTGGAATATTTTGCCAGAGATTGCTGCTTATAGATTTTGAGATGAGGATGCACGCTATGTGGTAATACAGACCTGAATGTCTTTTCCAAACAAGTTGAATGACTGGCACAGAAATACATCTTGTATTGTGTGTAAGTGTGCATTCTTTATTCCTGTATTGATTTTTCTCATCTCATATTGAGATACTTATGTGGATCAGCTTATCTGTTTGAAAAACATTACATTGGTTCTCTGCAGTTCAGTGTTGTATGCCAATGAATATCCTTTATGGATAATTTGTATAAATTGTCTGTAAATGTGTAATTAACTTTTCATATGACCATAATTTATGTAACTCACTGAAAAGCAAGAGGCACTGAAATTTTCACTATTTTTTGTTACTAAAAATATTTTTACTTTTTAGTTTTACTAAATCACAATTTTTGTCCCCAACTCTTGTATTGCAGATGTATAAATATGTACAATAAAATATTTTTTTTTTGTTTTTGAAAAAGCCTCTTATGCTCACCAAGCCTGCATATATTTGATCAAAAATACAGTAAAAATAGTAATATGTGAAATATAATTATTATTACAATTTAAAATAACTGTTTTCTGTTTTAATATATATTGAAATGTAATTTATTCCTGTGATTTCAAAGCTGAATTTTCAGCATCATTACTTCAGTCTTCAGTGTCACATGATCCTTCAGAAATCAATGTTGAAAACATTGTAAATATTATTAAAAATAAATATTATTAAAAAAACAAAAAATAAAAAACATTAATTAATACTTTTATTCAGCAAGCATGAACTAATTTGATCTAAAGTGACAGTAAATACATTTATTTTGTTACAAAAAATGTCTTTCAAGTAAATACTATTCACTTTCTATTAATCAAAGAACCTTGAAAAAACATATCACAGTTTCTACAAAAATATTAAGCTGCAAAATCTGTTTTCAACATAGTAATAAGAACCATTATTAATAATTGAGCACCGGTATTATTGATAATAATCGAGCAGCAAATCAGCATATTAGAATGATTTCTGAAGGATCATGTGACACTGAAGAGTGAAGTAATGATGCTGAAAATTCAGCTTTGATCACAGGATTAAGAATATTTTAAAACATAATCAAATAGAAAAGTTATTTTAAATTATAATAAAAATTCACAATTTTACCATTTTTAATGTATTTTTTGCATAAAAGTGTAAATAACTTAATTATTTCAGACTTTCGGCTTCCATTGTATACTGTGCATATATATTATGTCTTTTTTTTTTTCAAACAACAAATTTTTGTATACTATATACTGTATGCACAGTATGTTTAAAACAAGTAAAGCCCAAGATACACTCCATTAAATCTGTTATGTACACACTGTGGTCTCTTGCACCATCGTTCATCTGTAGATGGTCTAATACACTCAAATGCAGCTGAGTGAAACGAATAGCCAGCATCTCTCTCTCTACGTCAGGCAAACAATTATCTCCCAGGGTGATAATGTTACCCCATAACTCGCACAGATGCACCCTGTAGGTACAGGAATGAATGAGGGTTTCTCTCAGCCTTGTGTTCTGCAGGTGAACTCATGCATGACAATACTTTAATAACATAATACGCCAGGTTCCCTGACTAGTTCACTTGTCAGTGTTTCTTTAAAATATCATAGCTGCGGGGATGTGCAGGCACCTTCAGCATTACAGTACACCAAAGACACTTGATTAAATAATACACCGAGGGTTTTTGCCATTTCAGTCAATAAGAGATTTCTACAGATGGCAATAAATTACGATTCAAGAATCTCTGCGTGTGTTGACAATCCTGTGCTGCAGCTTTCTGGAGGCTTGTGAAATATAGCATTTCTAAATGCCAATAGTCAGTATCATCATACATAAATACAACATATTCGTAAGAGAAAGGCCACATGATTTACATTTCTGCACTAGATTTTGTAGGATTTTCTTCAGTGTTTTTCTATCTGCTTGATCTAGTCTTGGATTATTTTTTTACAACTCAATTTTTTAGCACAAACTAGATAAATGACCATGGATGCTAAACCTGTCGACTACACAACATCACTCTGACTGTCTTGAGATTTGCTTTAGTCACTACAAATAAAACATTATTTTTATTTATTTATTGACCTTTTTTTTTTTAACCAGCCCTTTCAGTGAATAACTGCATATGTTGACCAATCATTATTTGACAGCATTATTAAACAATTTATGAACACAATTTTACAGTTCAAAAGTTAAAATAATTTACTGTTTTTTATAAAATGTTTTTTAATGTAACTCTTTTCTGTTTTCTTTCTTTCTTTCTTTCTTTCTTTCTTTCTTTCTTTCTTTCTTTCTTTCTTTCTTTCCTGTGATGCAAAACTGAATTTTCAGCATCATTATTCCAGTCTTTAGTGTGAGCCTTCAGAAATCATTATTTGCTGTTCAAGAAACATTTATTATTATGTTACAAAGTAATAAGAAATAATAAGAATAATGCTAGTTTTCAAAAACCTTTTTTTTAATGATTCTTTGATGAACTGAACATTCAAAAGAACAGCATTTATTTTAAATAGAAATATTTTGTAACATTATAAATATATTTACTGTCACTTTCGATTGAATTAAATGATGAATAAAACTAGTAATTTAAAAATTTTGAAAGGCAGTAACATGTTATGTCTACAGGCAGACCACAGGTACTCATGGTTTCTAAAAGTTATTTTGGTGGCTTTTCTAACATTACATTACTAGTGTTAGTCAGTTGAACCAAATCCTTATCTGCAGTGGCAGCAGTTGATTTGAGTCAGTCAGTTATTTCTGTTGATGTTTTGGGTTAGATTCAAACGCTCCAAGGGTGGCATGATCGACACAACACCGAACCCTGTGAAAGCTCAGACTTTGCCAGTTCTAAGCTGCGCCTGAAGCATTGTTGAGCAACTGCATGAAAGCATTTTTGCCTGCACAAGCAGACTTGCTGAGGCAAAGCCTGAGAGAGAAACTTGTACAGTGATAGAGGAACACACTCTAGTTGAATAATAGACTGGGTGAAAGGTCTGTTTTAACATTCCACACAACCTGTACAGGTGCCCATTCCTCAGTTCTTATAATGCAGCTTTGTCATTTGCTGCTTAACAATGCATATCCATGGCAGCTGTTATTCAGTATGGAAACTCAGTGGGATAGTAAAGCCTAGTTATCTCGTCCTTCATTTGTTCTTCTTTATCCTACCTATAAATATACACTGCAGATCATTTCCAGAATTGCAGGACTTTAATAAAAGCAATGTATTTCCATCAAACCTTCATGAGCATCTCGCTCGGGGTCCAGGCTTCTTCTCCCTAGATAGTGCTGAATATTTACCGGCAGACCTTTGACCTGTGTGTATGTGTTGTTGTGTGAGTGGGACTGTAGATCATGGCCAAGGCTTTCCTCCGAAGACATCTGCATGCTCCCTTATCTGTTCGTGTTACACAAAGTAGTCTTTCTTTTTGCTTCTGTTGGTGTGACTGTGAATATCAACTTCTTCATCAAAAAGGTCTTTATTCCAAATGAGAACAACACAACCATTTAATCTTATCTGAATGCTTCTCGCGCTGACTGTCTGCAGCTGAACTATGTTGTCACAACAAGCCGAGCTCAAATCCTTGACAAAGCCCTTGTCTGAGCACTTATTCCCTTAGCTGAGAAATACAGCACTTTCATCAGACTTAAAAGGAGCAGGAGCGCTGCCGTATTTTATGCATTAAGGATGACTGAGAGGATAGTGGACTTTAAATGTCATAAAAACAAGAAGTTTTGGAGATCATCAGTCATTCAGTACAATACTGATGGCCAGAGATATAGGGGCTTATGAGCAGATAAGTGACCTAATAAATTATAAAACGCACATACACCTCCACAACAGGATGTCATCATAGATTTACAATGCAAATCTGTGAAATCAAGCAAATCCTGTGCTGGTTAAACCGGTTTTCGGCTTAGTCGACAAATCCAGGAAAAGTACTTTTAATGCTAAACTGTATATATTATATTGTGCATATTACTTTTTACTATCATTTAATAGATTTTTGAAATACTTAACTCTGATTGGTCACTTGCAGTGTTTTGTGGTATATTTATCTGTAATGATGATAAGGTATGTTGGTATTTAATTGTTCTCAACTAGTTTCCTACATGGCTGTGCTTTGTGTTTCTTATATACTGTATAGTCTGCAGTCTCTCTCCTTTTAGTTATCAAAATAAATATTTGATATCTATTTATTTCTTTATTAGGAAAATAGAGCCATCCAATAAGCAAGATAAAGTAGACTCAGACAGTCGTTATTGCAAAATAAATTCTTTTAGGATGATAAATATCCCATCTGCTTCACATCTGGGTCATGATCATCCTGTCTGGTTTATTTTGCAGTTATCATGTAGGTATTTGAAAATGAAAATGTATTTGCTCCCATTCGTTTTCTACTGTTTTTGTGTATATTTCATGCTAAACACTTCAAGATCTTCCAACAAAATGCCACATAAAAGGCAATCTGAGTAAACAAAATACATTGACACATGAAGCAGTCACCCATGTGAAAAACTAATTGACCCCTTAAAATTAAATTCTGCTTGTGCCACCTTTAGCCACAATAACTACAACCAAACATCACAGATAATTAGAGATCAGTGCCACGGTGGGATTTTGGCCCAGTCCTCTTTGCTTTAGTTCAGCCACAGTGGAGGGTTTGAGCATAAACTGCCCGCTTAAGTCACAGCATCTCAATCAGGTTCTAGTCATGACTTTGACTATAGGCCACTCTGAAAATGTAATCCAGTTGGGTGCTTGGGTCTTTTGTGACTTCCTGGATGAGTCGTCCATCAATGTACTCTTGGAGGAATTTCACAAGGCCAGACACTTCTGGGAAGGTTTGCTACAGTGCTGAGGTTTTTCCATTTGGAGATATTGGCTCTCACTGTGGCTCTTTGGAGTCAGAGAGCTTCTGAAATAGCTTTGTAACCCTTCTAAGACTGATGTATTTCAATTACTTTCCTCCTCATCATTTCTGGAAAAAGCTGTTGAAAAAGTGTTGCATTAACTGAACAAGACTGGCATTAATCAGGCCCCATTATGAATACAGTTTCATAGAATTAGTAACTACAGGGGCAAATAAATATTTAGACAAATACAGCTGGAATGGGCCCATTTTACAGACTGTGATGACACATTTCAAATGTCATCAGCATCGTACATCCTGCTTTTTATATTTTGATTAAAAAATGTACATTTATAATGCTGTACTTTTGTATATTTGCATCAAATTACAATTTTTTTTTTAATGATGTTTGAGAGTGTTTCTAGTACAGTGTCTGTGGAAGTGATGGTAAATTTGACATGTTCTGTCTTCTAACAGGCGTTATTAATCTCTTTCTAATTTTCCTCTTTTTGAAAGTTTTGAAAACACTATTGTGGACTTTTTCTTTCGCTATTAGAGCAAATGGCAATGCAAAAAATATATATATTTTATGTAGTCTCCCATTCACCACTATAGAAGTTTACCCAACTATGACGAATTCTGCTTCTGAGAAAGACAGAAATGTGAAAAGAGTCCATTAGATAACCTTTTTGCTTTAATAAACAGAATTATAATTTAAAATTGTATTTTGCGTTTACTCAGGTTGGCTTTATTTTATAAAAAGTTGTGTTTCATTTGAATATCTAAAACTATTTAATATGAAATATACACAAAAAAGAGAAAGATATCAGAATGGGGGCAAATACATTTTCATAGTACTGTGGAACTGCATCAAATTTAATGTCAAATTCTTTCCACTTTATGTCATTTTGCTTTAAAAACTATACTGTAAAACTTTTAAACTTTCATTATAAGACTCAGTGGTTCAGGCAACATACAATTTTCACTTCCAAAAACTGGATATGTGCCATTTTAAGACACTATTTAATCTCAACCTTAAAAATTACTTTAATTAGTTTTAAAAGGATGAAAATATTGGTGACACTTTAGTTAACCACTTATACTTAAAGCACATATTAATAAAGCACATATTAATGCCTTATTCTGCATGACTGTATGTTAGATCCCTTTATAGTACCAAACTAAAGTGTGACCAAAATAATATTAGGTCACACTTTGTTTAAAGGTCCAATTCTCACTATTAACAAACCATTAACTACGACTTTTGCCTCAATAAACTCCTAATTTTCTGCTTATTAATAGTTAGTAAGGTAATTGTTAAGTTTATGTATTGGGTAGGATTAATGATGTAGAATATGGTCATGCAAAATATATGCTTTATAAGCACTAATAAACAGCCAGTATGTTAATAATAGGCATGCTAATAAGCAACTAGTTAATAGTGAGAACTGGTCCCTATTCTAAAGTGTTACCAATTAAATATATCACTTGAATAAAACCAGATAATTTACATGTTAACACATCAGAGTGACCTCATTCAGCTCTTATTTACAATTGAACTGATTTTGTGCATTTCCTGCCTTTAATATGTGACTTTCTGTAGCACAGAGGACATGACACATGTGCATCCAAACACAAATGTGTATATTATTTCAGTCTCAGCAGTTTTCTGTCCAGAAATGTGTCTGGAAAAGGTCATAATATTGGTGAACTTTTGGAAACATGTTTAAGTTATAGCAAATGGCCATAGGAGGTATATGGTAATGTTTCGAGAGAGACTGAGATTGAGAAAGAGAGAGAGAGAGAGAGAGAGAGATGTGTTGTATGTCAGTCTCAGCGGGTCTGCTGAGAGTTTGATTGTATTTCCTGGGCGTGCTGCGCTGTGCCTAGTCCCCTCTCTCCCCAAGCAAGCACCATCTGCCTCTCCCGCTCCTCATCCTCCTCTCTCTCTCTTCCAGTATCCAAACAGCATTTCAACCCGCCCACAAAGACCCCCCTCTCGACGTGACACGAGGAAAGGTTTTCTCCCCTCTCTAGCACTCTTCGTTCCCTGTTGGCGTGCTGTGCTCTTACGACAGAGCAGGGTGGATAAAAACATGCCGCACAATGATGCCTCGAGAGAGAAAAGTTGCTGGCTTTATGTGGTGAACTGCGTAATACCCAGACTTGTTTTTGTAAGACTGTGAAAACAGTGGCTTGGGAAGTGTTGAATTGCTGCTGAGATCTCAGTGACCCGGTAATGAGCAGGATGAAGCATGTGTTTGAACTGCTCACATATACGACTGATAAAATGAAAGAGGATTAAATGCACATTTTCTCACAGTGTTACACTAATGGGAGATTTGCATGGTAGAATTCACACTCAAAACTAGTAATTACAGCACATTGTTCGGCAGAGAGTGGGAACACGTGTCTCAGGGCCTTTTTTGAGATGGCTTTTGTTTCTGCCTCAATTTAGTTTTCTACATTATTGAATTAGTATTTGTCAATGTTTTTTTTTCTGCTGGTATTGCCAGAAATGATTATTTTTAATGTTTATGTGGGTACAAATAATTTCAAAAGCTTGGGGTTTGGGATTTTTTTTAAATGTTTTTGAAATAAGTCTCTTCTGGTCACCAAGGCTGCATTTATTTAATCAAAAAATAGAGTAAAAACTGTAATATTATGAAATATTATTACAATTTAAAACAACTGTTTTCTATTGTATTTTATAATGTAATTTATTCCTGTGATGCAAAGCTGAATTTTCTGCATCATTACTCCAGCCTCCAGTGTCACATGATCCCTCAGAAATCATTCTAATATGCTGATTTGCTGCTCAAGAAAAAAATTCATATTGTTTTCAATGTTGATTTCTATGGAAGCTCATTTCTGCCACAGGAAAAATAAAAAAAAGTAGATTTTTTTCTAATCTAACAATTTAGACTTTCTTTCTCATAATTTTTTTATATCTACATGTAGAAATTATGTTTTTTACACCATGGAATAAAAAATAAACAAGGAAATGGTGACTTTTTATCACACAACTCATTACATTTTTCTCACAATACTGAGACTTTATTGCCTCTTTATTGACTTTTTTTTTCTTGCAGTTATGAGTTTATATCTCAATTCAGTCTGAACTGTTAGATATAAACTCATAATTGCAAGAAGAAAAAAAAATCTGAATTGTGAGCCAAAAAGTCAAAATTTCAAGATTCTTTCATGAATAGAAAGATCAAAAGGACAGCATTTATTTGAAATGGAAATCTTTTGTACCATTATAAATGTATTTACTGTCACTTTTGATCAATTCAATGCATCCTTACTGAGTAAATGTTAATTTCTTTATAGGTACTACAAGTGATTTACTTGTCTTGCCCAAACTCTAATGCCTGTAACAACACATCTATGTCACAACCGGTCAGGCTTTACACTACACTCTTAAAAATAAAGGTGCTTCACGATGCCATAGAAGAACCTTTTTGTCTAAATGGTTCCATAAAGAACCTTTAACATCTGAAGAACCTTTCTGTTTCACAAAAGGTTCTTTGTGCCGAAAGAAGGTTCTTCATATTATATAAAGGTAAGAAAGAGATGGTTCTTTAAAGAACCTTTGACTGAATGGTTCTTTGTGGAACCAAAAATGGTTCTTCTATGGCATCGCTGTGAAGAACCTTTTAATTGAAGAATCTTGAAAATTGTGTTTTTGCTATTTGTACATTGCCTATTTGTAAATTATTCTTTTATTATCTGTGCCCTGTCCTGTTGCAGTCTTTCTGTTGCACTGTAGAGCTTCTGTCACAAAAACAAATTCCTCGTATGTGTAAGCATACCTGGCCAATAAAGCTCATTCTGATTCTGATTCTGATTCTGATTAAAGCACCTTTATTTTTAAGAGTGTAGAAGAAAGCTGCAAACAGCTGAGCGATCGAAACATAAACTTTTTATCGAAAGATACTCTTAAAATGTTTACGATTACATGTCGTTGCAGTTTATCATGCACAGTATGTCTTGTAGTCAGTTGCAGATGAACTGAACCGACAGGAATTCTTTGTGCGCTTGGACAATGCAGTCTAAAGCCGTACATGAAATAAAATTCAGATTAACATCTCTCTATTCAAATACCTGGTTTGTTAAATAATACAGGAGGATCATAGTCTTCCCTGTCATGTGAACACAATAAGCCAGTGATTTGCTCTGATGGGGCCTTCATTATCTTCCAGAAACAGGCAGTACGGGAATCTTCTAATTAGCATTGCAGAGTCAGACTGACATATGAGTGAGCTCAAACTCATAGCTGTCCTGATCCCTCTCCCGCTGCTGATGTGATCTCAGTGTGAATTGTTATGCAGGCCGCGGGCAGCTGTTCTCATTCTAATGATGCAGTTAATGCGTCCATGACAGGTCCAAGCGCTATAAACATTAGTAGCAACTGTGCCGTTCATTGGCCAGCATTTCAATCAGAGATCATTGAGAGTTGCCTAATCTCAACAATTTAAATGCCAGATGATTGGCAGTCAAAATATAGACATTTGCCAATGATTCGCAGTTCAAAATCATTTATTCATGATTATGTCGTTTCACACCTATGAAATTTTCTTTCTTCAATGAAATGGAAAAGGAGAGGTTTAGCACAAAGTTCATGCTGCTTGTTTCCATACAATTAAGTTGATGATTCAAGCTAAAAATGCAAAAACCACCATAAACCTTCTTTTGTAATCTTATTTTGTAGTTTATGTAAAAAAGAAAAAAAAGAAAAAAGGAATTACATGAGGCAATGAGATTAAACAATGACATATTTTAATTTTTGAGTAAACTTTACATTTCAAGGAATAGTTCACCCAAAAATGAAAGTTTGCTGAAAATGTACTCACCCTCAGACCATCCAAGATGTAGATGAGTTTATTTCTTCATCAGAACAGATATGGAAATTACACGACTTGCTCACCAATGGATCTTCTGCAGTGAATGGGTGCCGTCAGAATGATAAAAACATCACAATAATCCATAAGTAATCCACTCCAGTCCATCTGTTAAGGTCTTGTGAAGTGAAAAAGCTGTGTGTTTGTAAAAAATAAATCCTACAAGACATTTTTAACTTCATGCTATTGCTTCCATGGCTAAAATACTAGTCATCTATCCATAATATTCATTTCTCCAGTGAAAAGGTTGTCTTGTCTGAATCAGGAGACAATATGCACAGATCTAATGAAAACAGCCCAAAACAGCTCTAAATAAATATGTTGTTTAATTTTGATGTGAGAAGATAAAAGTGGATAGACTTTTTTTTTACTGGAGGAAGCGTTATTCATATTTTCGCCAGAAGCAATGGTTTTCAGCTAAAAACATCTTGATGGATTTGTTTGGAACAAACAAGCAGCTTTTCACTTCACAAGATGTTAACTGATGGACTGGAGTGGTGTTGATTACTTGTGGATTATTGTGATGCTTTTATCAGCTGTTTGGACTCTCATTCTGAAAATTATTATTTGTGAATTATTTGATATTTCAAAGACAGTGTGTTTCATTGTGCCACTGTGATATTTCTCCATGCTTGTTTTTGGCAGCTTTCATCAGTTGTTTTCAGGTAGCAAACTAATGAAGGAGCATCTGTCAATGCACTGTAAACCTGCTAATCTGTTTCATTCTTTCTGCTTATCATGTTAGTAAACACATCATGCTCCTTCTGAAACCAACACACTGAAATCCACATAGTAATCAATAGTACCATGCAATATTCAGAACCATATGACTAAATAATACTCACCTTGAGAGAAAGTCACAGACAGGGTATTAGGTTTATACAAACGATCAGTAAAATCTGCTCTCGACATTCTGCCCTCAGCCTAACATGAAATAGTTAAGGGCAAATTCCCAGTTGCGATGCTTAACAAACTCTGATGACAAGCTTTGATCAATGTATATTTACAGTAAGTAAAACAGTACTTGGCAAAATCTTAAAAAATGTATGATTGTTTTGGCACTATGAGAACATAATTACTATAGCCCTGGAGGAAAGATATCATTTTTCTGAAGCCTGTGCTCTTAAAACAATCAAATTCAGACCTTCCTCATAAAAAAAATAAATAAATAAAAAAAAAAAAAACTCCCTATGCAGTTTACTTCAGGTCATCTAAACATAAAAAGTCTGCTATTTTACACACAAAGTTATCATATCACTTCAGAAGGTTTGCAGTGTAATGCATGAATTATATAAATGACATATATGGTCATTTTTGATCACTATGTATTGTTACAGTATAGAAAAGAGCTGAATAAGAATTTACAGAAAAAATAGCAATATTGAAACATTGAAAGTGATTAATTACAGAATTGTTATTATAGGTGAAATATCCCTTTAAAGGGAGAAGAAGAAATGGTCACACTTTATTATAGGGACCAATTCTCACTATTAACTAGTTGCTTATTATCATGCCTATTATTAACATATTGGCTGTTTATTAGTACTTATAAAGCACATATTCTGCATGACCATATTCTACATCCCTAATCCTACCCAGTACCTTAACTTAAAAACTATCTTACTTACTATTAATAAGCAGCAAATTAAGAGTTTATTGAGGCAAAAGTCATAGTTAATGGTTTGTTAGCGAGAATTCGACCTGAAAAAAAAAAGTGTGACCAAAAAAATTGACTGCTGATTGTGACTGAACTGAACACACGGCTGTCAGCCTGTCCAGAAATGAAGACTGACCCCTTTCCCAGCAGTCATCAGCACTAAGTTTCCTGACATGTCTGACAGTCATGTGGTCAGTGAGTGCAGGATACTGTTTACACGGTGCAGACAGTTGTGAATTTCAGTCATTCATCTGCTCCTTTTCTTTGACAGACAAACAACTAGGTCTGTCTGACAGCCAGCAGTGGTTTATAGCACTTCCTCTCCACATTAGTCATGTTAGCTATTACTCGGTAGACTGTAAACAAGTGTAGTGTGTTTGTAGACATTTGATTGTTTTTGAGTATTTCTATACTTTTTACCAATTTAAATTTGTGCCCTTTGCTTTAAATTGTTATATTGTCTGCTTCAATTATTAGAGCTGTTTGTCATTGAGAGCAAAGTAATTATCTGTTGACAACATCTGATGAACCCTCATCGCAGAAGACAAAAAATATTCATTAAGTGCATTAAAATGTTGTCAGCAGTACTTGGTACATGAAAGGGGAAAAATTAACTAACTGATCATTTTGAGTACAGGGACAAACTCATGACATTGTGGATGTAGCATAAAAATCAGTGTATATCGTAATGGAAAAGTTAAAGATGTTAACTTCAAAATTGTAAGTAAGCAAAAACTAAAATATTAAATGTGTTTGTGTGTGTGTGTCTGCAGTATTTACTTATCTTTTTCAGTTTATTAAAAATAAGTGCTCCTTGTTAGAATTTGTGTTATTATTATTATTATTGTTGTCACTGTGTTGTCATTTACCTTTCCCAAAAGACACAAAAAATAAAATAAAATAATGAAATAAAATAAAATACATTTATTTTAAAAATGATAACTGGGTGGTCTGCTATTCTGCTATTTCATGGAACTTTATATGTACATTAACATTATTAACAGTATTAATTGTTGTTGGACATCAAAAAATATGAATTTACAATATGTAAATGTAAAATTCAAACTGAAACCAGTCTGTTCAGTTTAAAAGTAAAAGTACTAAAGTGTATTTTTTTAAAATTAATATTAGTGCAAAATTCCATCCATCTATTCATATGTACTTTAACATTATTGCATAAATATATAGCCTACAAATAATCATAGAGAAATATTGCGGATGTCTGCCAATAGCCATTAGAAAGAAATAAGAAATAATTAAATATCTGCCAATATCCATTTATTTGCATTACTCCGGAAATGGCTTTCTAAAATGTACACACCACTTCTGGAAAGACTGATGGTGACTTAATGCAAATATTCACATCCTGAGTGAGTAAAATGACTTAATTAAAGTTTAGAGTTTTTTTAAGGGAAGCTGAACACAACGACACACTCTGTTTCACTCCTTCACAGTCCTCTGACGGTTAATGCAAATTCAAGGCAAATGAGGACATGAAGAATCAGAGAAGCACACAATGAAAAGGTCAACACATTATCTGAGAGGATGCAGATAAAACAGAGCTGTCACTCAAGAGACCGCTTTTTCTGCTGACTGATAGTGAACGCTTTGCTCTGAGGCTGTGCCAAGAAATACTTTGTATCTTTTAGTTTGTGGATCCTAGGATTAAGGGGGTTGGTTTCCTTCCTTGCATTTTGTAAGTGATGATTGATCCATTATCAAGATATGGTGTGAAATCATGTCAGTCCACAAGTTCTGAAAAGACATGATGCCACTAAATACTGATGTGAACATGCTTAATCCACTCATAAAACTGTAAAGCAGCATTGTGAAATATAGATGCATGTGGCTTTCTCTCGTGCCCTTAGGGTTGCACATTTTTCACTTCTTCCTCAAAATGCACTTCGGCAAAGTCCACCTGCTGCCGGTGGCCCGGTGCCCACCGTCTGTTGAGTCTTATTTGTGGGCCGTTCCTGCTCCATGTGCTCATCCTCTCTCGCTCCACGGCAGGTCTTGGCACCGAGTGTGAAGTCTGTTTACATCATCTCTGGCGGGTAGCTGGACGAAAAAGTGCTGTCGTACCTCAACATACAGTTCTGAAGCCATTTTGGGTCTGTAATTGTGGAGAACTTTTAATTGGGGAATCTACTAAAGAAATACTGATCACCTTGCGTCTCAACGTGATATGCATTACACTATAGGTAGCCTGAGTGTGAACGGTGATCTCTGTTTACATAACAGTCGAACAAAGACTATGTGCTTCAGGCTGTTAGCAGAAGCGCTAGCACTAATAATAGGTAATTGCCTTCTGGTATCTGGTGGAGCGGTTTTGTGTTTAGCTTTCGTGAGTTAATCAGCCACTAGTTTTTTTTTTAAGTCTGTTTCAGTATTTTGTCCACAGACTTCAAAAGCATTGAGGTGCCTTGCACAAAGCAGAGACGCTGTACTGTACTTGGCAGTATGAGACCTGTGAGGTGTGTGTTTACTTTGAACGGGACTTTGTGTAAAACTTAGAGATCTACTTCGCCCAAGGGCTAAAACAAACAAAAAGATAGAGAGAGAGAGAGAGAGAGAGAGAGAAAGGGTAAAAATGTCTCCAATCTGTGTGCCGGGCTGATGGTTGACGGGTGTTGGGCTGAGTTTAGGGGGAGGGTTTCAGAGGGAGGGACAATGTCATCAGGATTGGGGAGGAGAAGATCAACCTGATTCCTCAGGGAATGAGGCGTCTCAACAGCCTTGCAACTCTCTAGTCTCGTGAACATGCTAAATTAGCTGGAACCGTCAACACTGGCTTTTCTGGCAGAGTTTTAATGTTCATTATGGATGAAATGCGATTAGAATTATTTCCACACTGGAATACTGTCATACCAAAGGTGTGAGGACTTTGGGAAAAGTTTTATGTATAGCTGCAGTCGAGGACCTCAGGTGAGTTTCTGAGATGTCAGGCATGCGGTGTCAGTTTGCTGAACTTCTTTGCCTCATTTCTTTTGAAGGTGGATTTTAGCACATAATTTACATCCAAAAGTGTGCTTTGTGGGATTTTATAAATCTTGTTATTTTGCTGTGGTAAGCATTTCTTTGGGTTGCTGTCAGGCTGTTACAAGTGTTGCAATTAAGGAGATGTAACCGGTTATGGTCACACTTTATTTTAAGGTCCAATTCTTACTATTAACTACAACTTTTGCCTCAAAAAGCGCCTAATTTGCGGTTTATTAATAGTTAGTAAGGTAGTTCTTAAGTTTAGGATTAAGGGCTCTAAAATATGGTCATGCAGAATAAGGCATTAATATGTGCTTTATAAGTACTAATAAACAGCCAATATGATAGTAATATGCATGCTTATTAATAGTGAGAATTGATCCTTAAAATTAAGTGTTTTTCGTTTTCTAAATACAGATAAAAGTATTTTAAATATTCAAATAGTTCTTGACTAGTAATTACTAATGTGAAGACTGTGCAAGTGTTTTTCACAAGTTTTCTTAAATTTTTTAGCTATTAAAACCCAAACTAACATTCTCTTAATATTATTATTATTATTACTATTATTATTATTATTATTATTATTATTATTATTATTAATTCAAATGTTCGATTTGTCATCTAAAACACAAACAGAAGCTCTCCTCAATTCTAACACATTTTGACTGGGGCCTAAGGTAATCTCGGTCAAAATGAAATATTATTTCTTTCTAAATACACCTAGCAGTTTCCCATCTCATCCATCAAGGCCTTTTAATGTGGTGTAGTCATTAGAGATTATGTATTGAACATTGAGTTGATTACATATTGAACATTTTGTGGTACAAGGTGGTGATACATGAAGGTGAACACCTTGGCGATAACAAGAAGGCGGTTACCTTAAATGTCCAGGTACAAGTAAACTGGGTTTAAGCCATTTGTCTAAACTATCCATTCTCTGAAGCCCTCCTAGCAATTTAGATAATTGACCCCCTGTGGCTCTAGGTGTGGATGTGAGGAAATTTATGTGAGGCCCTCACGTTAGTATCCATAGACAGATGGGGAACCTACTCACACACAAAAATGTTGTAAAGATTTTTCAGAAATATATATATTTTTTTTCTGAGGAAATTATTTAATCTTTAATTTCAAAAGAATACAACATGCATTCATTGCTTCGCTTTAAATAAAAATAACTGCATTTATCATAATCTAATTAGCTGGCAGTTCAAACTCATTTTGGGAGGAAATTCAGTTCCGCATCATCCATAATGCCTCAGCACCGCCGAACTAGCTGTTCTGTTAAAAATGACGCATCTGTGGGCATGTTGATGCTTGGCTCTGGCCACAACTTTTGCAAACAATAAACCAACAGCAAGAGCTAGAGTAATCCTATAGTAATCCATGTACCACAATCATTGATCGTGCAGAGAAAGTAATAAGAACTCCTGTAGAATCTGGAAATGAAAAATTGCAGTATGTGCAATAGATTGCACTTTGTTGGCTTACTTGTGGTTTACAGTAGTGCATGTTTTAAACACATGCTACACTTTGCTTTGATATGACTTTCTTGAGCGTTATTAGTGCTTGCTGCACGTAAAGTTTGATTTAGTACCATTACAAGAGTGCAAGCATGCTGAACTGTTCACAGTATCCTTAAATGTTATTAAATCTAACAAAACTGGCAAAGTGAGAACTGATACTAAAACCTGATCCGAGTGTGTGCTACCTGGCTGAGCGTGTGGCGGCAGGTAGCTGTGAGAGTGTAGGCTGGAGGGCAGCACACTGCACATCCTACTGCTAACAGACTCACCCTGAGGGATTTCACAACTCTTACCTGTTGGATTTCAGGAGATTTCAAAAGAGTTAAGAAGTATTATTGCTGAAACCCACACAGAAACACACGTTTTATTTAAGTCTAACCAGTATGGGACAGATTAATTCTCTGTTAGTACCTCTATCCCATAGTGCGTTCTAGGAATGTCTCCATTTCCCCCACCCCCATGTAGAGAGATTTATGGCAGTTTGAACTCTTATCATACATCTACATAAATATACAGGAGACTGACAGAGAATAATAGTTTAACTAAGAGTAAATTAGTTCAGCTTGTTTTTACTTCTTTACAGTCACCTTTTTTTCCCTTTTACCTAGTGTCATACAGTGTATTGTAGTTAAAGGGATAGTTCACCAAAAAATGAAAATTACTCCATGGTTCACTCACCCTCAAGCCATCCTAGGTGTATTTGACTTTCTTTTTACAGTGGGAGTTATAATATGTCATGGTTCTTTCAAGCTTTATAATGGCAGTGAATATGAGAATTTGAAGCTCAAAAAAAGTGCATCCATCCATTTTTAATATAACTCCGATTGTATTAGTCTGAAAGAAGAAAGTCCTATACACCTAGGATAGCTTGAAGTTGAGTAAATCATGGGGTAATTTTCATTTTTGGGTGAACTATCCCTTTAAATCAGAGGCATAACTCGTTTTTGGGGGTTAATGCAACACAATATTTGGCACCTCTCAAAGTACACTTCCAGTTAGTGTGATTAATTTAATTGGAAAAAAAAAAAAAAACTAAAAATTAAACTGAAATGCATTTTCATGACTCCAAAGCAAGAATAAAATAAAAATGGCAACAAATTAATTTTGGTTTTAGTATTTAATCAAGGATATATTGTAAAACTGTCTCGGTGGGATATGAAAGGTTAAATCTTGAAAATTGCTGTTGAACAAGAGGGTGAGGAGGGGAAGCTCAATGTCAGACGCCCCCAAATATATATAATTCTAGTAGCTGATTTGAATAGCATCCCAATGCAGTTTATACGTTACAAAACAGATTTTCACATGCTAATTCTAGTTGACTTGTAGTTAAAGAAAACTGGCTCAACCATGTGAAAATTTATCACCTGGTCTAAAGAGTTCTGGCACTCTTCTCACAGTTAAACAATGTAATGTAGCTTGTCAAGGCATGTCAAAACGGGACAAAAAATACCTGACTATGGTCTTTCACTAGGTGAAACAGACAATGAGATGAGCATGCGTGTGTGTGTTTTTGTGCTTTCTAGTTTTGGTATGTGGTTAGATAATGGTCATTGTAATATTACTTTGGCATATCAGCTCATGGTAAGACCATGTCTAGAAAAATAAATGAGTTTTAAACCTTTTTTTCCTTCTCTTCAGGTCTGCGGGTCCAGGTTGAGACAGTGAGAATGTCTTTCACAGACACAGCCATAATTCTCATTGTCATAGCAGTCCTAGGAACGCTAACCAGATGTCAGGGGAGCCTGGTTAAAGACAACTCTCTGCTGAGGTTCACCCATCATTTGTATAATGCCAGCATTTATGAGAACTCTGCCCCCAGGACCTATACGGAGAGCCTGGTCCGAATGGGCATCGTACTATCTGATCCCTTCTGGGACGTTAAGTACAAGATTGTCTCTGGAGATGACGACGGCCTTTTCAAAGCCGAGGAGGTAACCGTAGGAGATTTCTGTTTTCTGAGAATCAAAACCCGCAGCAGTTACTCCGCTGTGCTGAACAGAGAGGTACGAGACATTTACACTCTCACCGTCGAGGCTACCGAAAACACGTATGACAACCGAGCTAGAACAAAGGTATCAATTCAAGTGCTTGACACAAATGATCTGAAACCACTCTTCTACCCTGCCTCTTATCATGCGCTAATCAAAGAAGACACACCGATCAAGTCGAGTCTGGTGAGAGTGAGCGCAACGGATGCTGATATTGGCAGCAACGCAGAATTTTATTACTCATTCACCACTAGATCACACCCCTTTGCCGTTGATCCGTTCACTGGGACCGTTATGCTTATCAAGACGCTTGACGGCAGTCAGAGAGACCGGTATGAGCTGACTGTGCTGGCAGAGGACAGGACAAAGAAAATCTCTGGTGTGCAGAAGTTTGGAAATGTAGCAAAAGTTGTTGTGACTGTACAAAACGTGACAGAAAACTTTACCCTCATCACACCCACCATTGCAGTGACTCCACAAACGGGTGACGACAAATTAAGTGTGAACTTCAAAACGGAACCCAAGGAGAAAGTGGCATCCTTAAGTATAGTTGACGGGGATCCGCTGAAGTGCTTTCAGATTATTCCATCGACGTTGCATGATGGTGGCTTTCAACTGGTGTCAACAAAATGGATTGATTGGTCACAAAACCCATTTGGACTAAACATTTCCCTTCAAGCCAAAGACAGAAGAAACCCTCCTTTGCTAACGCCAATAAAAACCATCCACATCCCTCCTCCTCCTCAAGTTAAACCTTTGGCATTCGAACAAGAACTCTATTACGTCACTCTCAGCGAATTTTCTCCACCGAAAAGTCACGTAGTTAAAGTAACTGTAGGTTCAAGTTTCAAAAATGCAACCTACAGCATCATAGAAAACCTGGATAGCTATAAATTCAAAATCAGTGCCAAAACTGGCGTGATAATGACTTCTCAGACTCTTGACTTTGAAAAGCACTCTCACTATGAGTTTGATGTCACAGCAAACGATGGAGAAGCATTTACCCGTGTCGTTGTGGATATAATTGATGAAAATGATAACGCCCCCAGGTTCACGTTGCCCTCATACCAGGCTTCTCTGCCTGAAAATGTCCCGATCGGAACAAGCATCTTGGCTATCTCTGCTATTGATGTGGACAAAGATAACAATGGTTTTGTAACATACTCTATAGCAAACACAAGTCCTGTTCCTTTCCGTATAGACCCACTGACTGGTATAATTTCGACCTCTCAGGAGTTTGATTATGAGCTAATGAAGAGATGGTACCACCTGAGAATCTGGGCCTCTGATAGCGGAAGTCCTTTTAACAGAGTGAGTGAATGCTCAGCAACCATCACTATGACCAACGTCAATGACAATGTTCCAGTGTTTGAGCGGGTGGCATGCAATGCCTCCATACCCCGAGACTTTGCTGTGGGTGAGAGTATTGCAGAGATGTCAGCGCTCGATCTGGATGAGCTGCAGCAGATCATATACAGGATAGAGTCTGGGAATGATGACGGACTGTTTGCAGTTAACCCTGTTTCTGGCTCCATTAAACTTGCTAAAGCAATTCCCTCAAATTACGAAGGCACAAATCTTTTATATATACTTAAAATAACAGCAACAGATGGCAAACATAGTGCCGACCCCAACACTGTGACTGTGCGTATCACAAGCAAGGGCGAAGTCGCCACCACACATTGCGAGGAGACCGGAATTACAAGGCAGTTGACAGAGAAGCTTATTGAGTCATTTAAGCCGTCTCTCAATGCCAAAGAAGAAGAGTATATCTCAGACGTTCATATAATTAACCAGCACTCTCCGAAGTTTATCGCGGGCACACCAAGCTCGATTGACATCAGGGAAGACTTTGCTCTCGATAGATCTGTGTTGCAGTTTAATGCCACTGACAATGACTCTGGCTTTAACGGAAGGCTTGTCTATGCAATTTCCAGTGGAAATGAGGATGGATGTTTTACTATTGACATGAACACAGGTGAACTCAAGGTAATCAGTGCTTTGGATAGAGAGCAAAAAGAGTTTTACATTCTCAACATAACCGTGTATGACCTGGGATCTCCACAAACCTCTACGTGGAAGCTTCTTGCTGTTAACGTTCTTGATGCAAACGATAATCCTCCATTATTTTCTCAGCCAAGATATGTTGTGAACATCCCAGAAAACACAGAGGTTGACAAAAGCATATTCAAAGTCAATGCAGTCGATTTTGACTCTGAAGATAATGGAGAATGTAAGTATTCATTGCTAACCTTCACCGATTTGTTCAAGATTGATGAAGTCACAGGGGTGGTGAAGGTAACTGGACCTTTAGATAGAGAGACCTTTAGTAGATACGACCTAACAATTGAGGCCAGAGATCAAGCCAAACTGGACCGACAGCTTTTCTCATTTACAGATCTGGTGGTTGTACTTGAGGACATCAATGACAATCCTCCAAAGTTTGTACCTACAATCTACAGAATCAAAGTTCCTGAGGACGTTCCTCCAGGCACAGTGCTGTTATGGGTCGAAAGCTTTGATTTAGATCTGGAGAGCGGAGGTCTCATAAGCTACAATCTGAAGAACAGCGAAGCAGCGACGTTTTTTCTGGATACATCCACAGGGTGCTTGACTCTGGAGCGTGAACTGGACTTTGAAAAGCAGCAGGTTTATAATCTAACTGTTCGAGCTGTAGACCAAGGAAAGCCCCGGTCTTTATCATCTACATGCTTTATCGAGGTTGAAGTGTTAGATGTAAACGAAAACCTGAACCGGCCCCTCTTCACCCAGTTTGTGCATAACGCAGCTGTTATGGAGGATGCTACAGTAGGAACCTCAGTATTGACACTAACTGCAGTAGATAACGACCTGGGACGAGATGGAGTAGTCCGATACTACATCCATGATGGCTCAGGGCTTGGCGTCTTCACAATTGATGAAGAAACAGGTATGATCGTGATTACAATATATCTCGCATGCTTTACCAAGATAGAAAAATACCTCATGGATAATGCTGACCTTATCTATTACAGCACCTGCCTTAAGCATGTTGGGTCAACACTGCATGTTCAAACATTTACAGATCAGTCATTAGACATATCAAACATATGTAAAGACAAAATGATACATGACCTTCTCCTGCACATGTTGAAAGATTTTAGGCATTTGAAAAGCCACATACTTAACATTTGTTACATTACGTAAACTATTATTCTTTGACTACATAATTATTGGGTTGAGATTTGCAGTTCTTGTGCATGTTGGGTTATGGAGTGATTTCAGAATTAATGGACAAAAAACAAATGTTGATACTTGTTATGAATGGTTGGTAACACTTTAGATTAGGGAACACATATTGACATATTTTCCCTCAATAAACTCCTAATTTGCTGCTTATTAATAGTTATTAAGGTAGTTGTTAAAGGGATAGATCACCTAAAAATGAAAATTCTATCATTAATTGCTCACCCTCAGGATGTTCCATACTCGCAAGATCTTTGTTCATCTTCGTAATACAAATTAAGATATTTTTGATGAAATCCGAGAGCTTTCTGACTCTGCATAGACAGCAACGCAACTACCACGTTCAAGGCCCAGAAAGGTAGGAAGGACATCGTTAAAATAGTCCAAGTGACATCTGTTTCAACCTTAATTTTTTGAAGCTAGGAGAATACTTTTAGTGTGGAAAGAAAACAAAAATAACGATGTTCAACAATTTTTTCTTGTCCGTGTCAGTTTTGATGCACATTCATGAGAGTACCACAACGCATTTTTGTTTTCTTTGTGCGCAAAAAGTATTTTCATAGCTTCATAAAATTAAGGTTGAACCACGGATGTCACATGGACTATTTTAATGATGTCCTTACTACCTTTCTTGGCCATTAACGTGGTAGTTGCGTTGCTGTCTATGCTGTCTTTATGTTCTGAAGATGAACAAAGGTCTTATGGGTTTGGAACAACATGAGGGTGAGTAATTAATGACAGAATTTTAATTTTTGGGTGAACTATCCCTTTAAGTTTATGTATGGTGTAGGGTTAAGAGATATAAAATATGCTCATGCAGGATAAGGCATTAATATGTGCTTTATAAGTACTAATAAACAGCCAATATGCTAGTGATATGCATGCTAAAAAGCAACTAGTTAATAGTGAGAATTGTTCCTTAAAATAATGTGGTACTGAATGTTTAACATTATATGAAGACAAGCACACATTTATTGTTAAATGTGCAGTATTTTTCTGTTGCTATCGGTTAGTGATTCTGGACAATTACATTTTGCAGGTGTTATTCGGACCTCAGGCCTTCTGGATCGTGAAGCCGTGCCACACTATTGGCTGACAGTTTATGCAAAAGATCTGGGCACTGTACCACTGGTATCCTGGACCGAGGTCTACATTGAAGTTTGGGATATTAATGACAATCCCCCTGAGCTGTCCCAGCCTGTCTACTTTGGCTCAGTGCAAGAGAATTTGCCAAAGGACAAATCTGTGCTAAAAGTATCTGCCACAGACATGGACAAGTCCTCTGAGGGGAAGTTAGCTTTCCAGATCCTCGATTCTCAGCGTGTATATTTCACCATTGATGCAAAAACAGGTAAACTCCCTACTTCAAAAGATCCATCAGTTTTGGCTTTTTATAAGAATAATGAAACGGCACAAGTTGGTGACTCATGTCATGCTATAATGCAGTCTTTGATGGATTGATAAAACGTGTCTAAGCACATGTTTTTTATAAGGGTGGTATGCCTCGTGAAGGGCACAATGAATAGGACCTCTAATTACTGTGAATACTGTGATCAGTGTGTGCCATTTTATGTCAAGGGTGAGGACAGTTGTTAAGCAGGCCCACCGAGTCACACAAACCGCAACACCTCTGACCCTTTTTGCAGCTCAACCTAGCCTTTGAACACTATGAAAATTAGAACTGCATTAACCAGCGTTGCAAGCTCGCACTTGTCTTTACTAAGTCACGTCTCTTTGTTGTTTCATCTGCCCCACCCTGAGCTAATAGACAAGGATTACAAAGAAGACAGGGGGTTGGGTTGTATTATATGAAGGATCTACCACACTGAAATGTTCATTTGTAGATGTTTAAAAATTTTTGATGTTTGCGTTTCCATTGTTAAAGTGTTAGCGGGTTTGGCTGGAAGCTTAGGTGAAAACTTCTTTCAAAAACCCAACCGGTGTGAAGCATTACTTTTAAAAGAGATCTCTATGAATATTGTTTGCATGCACTGTACAGTCCAGGAGGATCAAGGAGAATGCTAAATGGATATAAAAGTGTAATATAATCAATGCTACATCTCAAGAGCCAGCAGAGACAGCAGCAAATCACACTTCAGTGTGGTTTACCCTGCTTCCCTCAGGGCTAAAGGGACTAGAGTTTTTGTGGCGCTCCATGTCAGGACAGGACGGCCTGAGATGACTAATCACTAGAATGAACACTGTGACTAAGCTAACCGCCTTAACATCTTAGCACCACTAAACCATAGCATTTCTCGAATATGAACACTTTCTAGTGAATATGTAGGCAAGCCAAATATTTCTTGTGTGGGTTGGGAACAGAGTTTACATTATCAAATGCCAAATACTCTAGGGAAGATTAAGACTCGAGAATGGAGACAAAAAGGGTTGCTTTGTAATTTTTTTGAATGCTAAAAGCGAAAGATGTTTTTAATCCATGCATTTGCCTATTGTCCCATGCACGATAGACCAATCTTTCCACAGGTGGGCATTAATGCCAAAACCACACATTCAGGATTGCTTGCCTAATACAGGCCATCATAAAAGCTCAGCAGGGTTTGTTTTGAGTGCTGCCAGCCCTTGTCTACTGAAACAACACTCTTAAGTGTTTATTGCTCTTAAGCCGTGGCTCATTTTCTGTCAGTTTCTTGGCAACTGAGAAGTCTGGTCTTACATTAGTGATGGCTAAATCCTCACTGACACGGACATGAATAATAACCGTTGTTCCCACGGCTTGTATACCACGGGTTGACCTAGTATAAACAGTGGAACAAAACAAATAAAGCTTGAAAAACAAACCTGTGGGAAGGGAAAGTAAAACGGGCAGACTGGGGTGAACGAACAGGTGTGTGTCATCCATCTGAAGCTGGTGGCATTGATCAGCCTGTCTGTTCTTCCTCTGTGTTTGTTTAGGTGTGATCAGCACCCTTGCTCCCCTGGACCGGGAACAAAAAGCAGAGCATATCATTGAGGTTGGTTCACTTGTTTCCTTCTGTTTACTAGGTCATGAACCTCTGGCCTGAGCCTTTCTATGGCTGATTGCTGAGAACATGTTGCTGTTTGTGTTTTCAGTGTATTGTTATGTACCATAGTCTTAAAGGGATAGTTGAGACATAAAGTATGAAGAGTCTTTGTCTTTAGGTGCATCTTTTCCATACAACAATTCAATGTCCATGAACTCTAAAAGGAGAAAAAAGCATGATAAATGTGTGTATATATATATATATATATATATATATATATATATATATATATATACTTATTTTAAGCTGTCTGAAGCCAAGCCAAGTTTTGAGTCCTGAACAGGCAGAAATGTAAAATGATTCACCCATTAATCATTTCCTCTAGTGTGCTGTTAACTTCAGATCCATTGTGACTGAATCATTGAGTCATTCTTGAAGCACAGAACCAGATCTGTCTGATTTGTGAACGAATCACTCTTTTGAGACAGTTTTTTTAAACAAACTGGTTGATCTGGTTCACAAATCAAACAGTCAGTTCGAATCGTTTGATATGGCACTGTGTTTTGTGGTAAAGAAATGCATGAAGATTCGCTTGAAAGTACTCCTATAAAAAGTAACAGCATTTAATTTGGGGTGAAGTACATGAAGCATATTAGAGTGTGGTTAATAATATAAAGGGTGATTTTGAAAACCTTTTTTTCATTCATAAAAAAATTACATTGATGAAAATTTGATGAAAATTCACATTTGAATCACATAGCAAGTAAACTTAATTTTAAAACAGTTACAGTCACATAAGGAGCTGTTTAATTTTGTTGCCTCAAAGAAATGTTGAGGGAAAGTAAAATAGATATGAATTCTGTGGATATGGTTGCAGTGAATGTGAATTATAAAGAATATTGTAGTTATAATATTTTATATTTACACTTCTGTATTCATTAATAAATACCTCTGTTTTTAATATTTATTTAATGTTTAAGTAAAATTTAGTAAACCTAAGAGCTAGTTTTATTAGTTTGTCTTGTGTTTGATTAATTACTGTGTCACACCTAAAAGTACTTAATCAAACATATTTTAAACTTTTGATTTCATAATGCATGCAACAAAGAGTTAAATACTGTGGAACAGCTGTTTATTTAAAGATAAATGTGGTTTTGATTTGTGCACATGATGTTCATGATGTTTCCCTCACCTGTCATTGATTAGGTCATGGTATCAGATGAAGGGGCCCCTCCATTAAGCTCCACTGCAACTGTAGTCATTGAAGTCCTGGATGAGAATGATAACAGCCCTCAGTTCAGCCATAAGCTTTTCCAGGTAAAACTCTGTGAGTGGCAGAGCGCGGCTGGGCCTCAGGAGATCTTCAGGATGGTGGCCCGTGATGACGATGTGGGGCCTAACGGCATGATCACGTACAGTCTGGAAGACGGCAGTGAGGATCGGTTTGATATTCATCCTGAGACCGGAGTGGTCACAGCTAGAGGAGAGTTTGTTCGGGGCAACTACAGTATTCTGACGGTACAGATACAAACTAGGGCTGTGGATTTTTAGGTTGACAGGGATTCAGTGTGATTCACAGTGTTTCAATTTGGAAACAACCATTTGAATCAGGATTTTTATAATGCATTTATACAGTTCTTTGAATACTTCCATTAAGTTATTAGGCAATAAATATTTTAGTTATGTCATACTGTTTTTTACTCAAGCAGGTCACTGTACTATCGCAGTTTTGATGTGAAATCAAACATGAGGTGTCAAAAATTTGGAATAATTATGTTTTTTTATGTTGCTTTTTATTTATTTTTTCTCTGTTGCTAAGGCTGCATTTATTTTATCAAAAATACAGTGACACTTTAATATTCTGAACTATTATTACAATTTAAATGAACTGTTTTCTATTTGAATGTATTTTAAAACATCATTTATTACTGCGATGACCATGCTGAATTTTCAGCATCAGATTTTTATGGAATATATTGTGATATTTGTTGGTATAAATTTTGTTTATGCTTGTAGAATGTTTTAGTAGCATTATAATGACTTGTTTTCTGGTTATATTGCTTAAAAATACTGCAGATTCATATGCATCATTCTTGAAATATGACTTTTGAATTGTGAAAGCTGAATTTTCAGCATCATTACTCCAGTCTTCAGTATCACATGATCATTTAGAAATCATAATAATATGCTGATTTGCTGCTCAAGAATTTATGTCTTATTATTTGCAGTTGAAAACAGTTGTTCTGCTTAATTTTTTGTGGAAACTGTGATACATAATAATTTCTGAAAGATCATGTGGCACTGAAGACTGAATGAGCTGAAAATTCAGCTTTAGCATCACAGGAATAAATTACATTTTAAAATGTATTCACATAGAAAACAGTTATTTTAAATTGTAATAATATTTCACAATTCTAATGTGTTTACTATATTTTTAATCAGATAAATAGCATTGGTAAACATAAAAGACTTCTTTAAAAAATATTTAAAAATCATAATTATTCAAAAAATTTTGACCAGCAGTACAAATGATTCACAATTCAAAATTCATATTTGAATCTGCAGTATTTTTAAGCAATACAAGTCATTAAAACACTAAAACATTCTACAAACATAAACAAACTTTGTCAAAAAATATCACGATATAAAGATTCACCTTTTCACCTTTTGTTTTCTGATTCATTATCATAGATACAAGCAACAGATCAAGGCAACCCTCCAAGAATGTCTAAAGCCCGTCTGCATGTTGAATGGCTGCCCCAACCTGAGCCCAGCTCCGATGTGCTGGCTTTTGACGAGCCTCCCTTCAACTATGTAGTGATGGAGACAGATCCTGTCACTGACATGGTGGGAATCATCCGAACAGAGATCCCGAAGAACCTGCTCTTATTTGACATTATCGGTAAGCACCTCTCTATCACTTACCAAACTTAATTGTATTAGAGTCAAACAGTAAGGATGTTGGCTATCATGATACAGTACATCATGTAGGGGGTCTGGTGTCCCTGTGATGCTACAGCGTCCCTCTCAGTGATGAAATCTGTGCCAGGAGGCTGATCTTAGCAGTGACACATTTCTTCAGATGACAAGCCAGAGCACCAGAGGAGCTGCCTTCCTCACAGTTTTGTCATCAGTCTCTCTGTAGCCGTGCAAGCAGCACATATTTGCCTGCAGTTAAGGGCTGAACCAGACCTTCGCTCTGCTCCCGCATTCTTACCTTCAGCCCTGCAGACTCACTTCGAGAGAAATGAGCTTCAGTGGACATAAATCACAAGCATTTGTAGTAGGGAGGGAAAACGAATGGCATGGAAGAGAATTCACCTGTTGGCTACAGATCTTGTTTTATCTCAGCGTGGTTCTGATATGATGACAGCGAGGCACGCATTAATTTACATTCATTATCTTACTCTTAGATACGAAGATATTATATTTTAACCAGAAGTCTGTGGTCAATTTGATGAAAAATACATACTTTTTGATAAGAGACCCAGTGTCATGCATTTCAGATAACATACCTCTGAATTTGTCATGCATAATTTTGTGATTTATTAAAGTCATATATATATATATATATATATATATATACGGTTTAATATCATTCACTTTGTGCTTTAAATTATGATTTTTAATTTGATTCTCTACTTGATAAATGAAGCTAGACAGTTAGAAGTGATGTGATTACATAAATTTATAATTAAAAGTACTAGTCTGTGCACCTATTTAATTAGGAAGAAAACCAATGACAAAAATAAGCTGATATTGTAATAAGTTATGGATTATTACCTTGCGTGGCTGAATTAACAGTGCATAGTAGATTTGTTCATTGAAGCATTAAATATTCTATAATGGTTTGGACTTCAAAGGATAATTTATATTTAAAGCATAATTTACATAAACAGCAGGAAAAATATTCATATTTGTTGAGAATGTAACATTATAGAGAATGTAAAGTCTGAATTTTAGTCCAGTGTTGGTTAGAAGTTGAATGATTGCATCTCTAGTGTGCTTAACTTTAACCCTAACCCTGACTTTTCATCATTTAGTTTGAAGGCTTTGTTTCACTGTAGCAGCCCATGAGAAGCCAATTATGTATTAATTAAAAAGAATCATCAGACAGATTTTCTTTAGAATGTATCTCAAAGCCTCCCTCCACCAAGGCCAGTATTAGATATGGTTGATCTTCAGCAAAGAGATAAATCCATTTGATCACTGCTTTGTAAAATTTGGACAGTGTAAAGTCTGCTTTGTACAGTAAATAGGCACCTGAAAATATAGTTATTAAATCAGGACCAGAAAGCCTTCAATAGGTGGAATTTTTAATAAACACCATCTGTTAAAGCAAGCATGAATTTACCCCCACTGCGTAAGACGTCTGGTCTTTTTATGCATGTGCCAAATGTTTTCGCTTAAACAATAGTGCTGATCTGATGAATAGTGTCACAGGAGTGCCCTTGTTTTCTGTCATTATTGTACCAGGATAGGCATAACAACAAAGAGTCTTAGAGAGAAATTGCATGACTGGTACCCATACTCTGAAATGTGAAATCTACAGCATGCTGGTGCTTTTCATCAAGGCTGTTTTGTTGTTACTCACGTACTTATTTTGCTCATGCAAGATTTAGAAGATTGTACGTCTATTACAGTTCACCTGAATCTAACTGTCACAACACTTCATGTTACTCAGCTCTAAAGTAATGCATACGGGTTCACCCGCAAACGTTCACTCAGAGGTGTTGATGGTAAACCATCAGATGTGTGAAACGTTATTTTCTAACGCAGCAGATTTTACATTGGAAACTGAGTGTTGACCTAAACAGAAGCGAGTTGTACAAAAGTAAAGAACAATTCTCTTGAAATCAAACATTATAATGCATTAATCTTCATCATGTTAATATAATATTGAATTAGAATATGAATTAATATTTGTAATATGTAATATTATGTAATATTGAAATGCATGCATTTCAGTAATATTACTGGAATATTAAATTGAAACACATAAACAATGATTAATTAACCAGCTAGAGAAGCAACAAATGAATATGCACCATAAAGTTTGATTGAATACATGCCCTATGATGAGTAAAATGCATGGGATGTTTTTCCTTCCTTTTAAAGTTGACAAGCCTTTTTGTGGTTGCTTTTATGTGGTTACTTCAGAACAAACCTCAGACCGATGGGTTGAGAACCACTGATCTAACCAGTAGCTGATGTTATACTTTAGGTGGTGATGAAGAGCAGGACTTCTACATTGAGAAGAACACAGGGAGCATCGTGAAAGCTAGACGTCTGGATGCAGGCAGAAAATCTCATTACAACTTAACAGTCAGAGTCACAGATGGATTTCAGGCCATAACCACTCAGGTATGAGCACACATGCCAAATCCATCACACATTAAATGCAGAGTCAATAGATTCATAGATGAAAACGAGATGGAAGATTTACCATTGTCATCAGGTCAGCATTTTAATATGTCTCACCCTAAGCCAGTGGACAACTGAGAGTGTAGTGGTTTGTCTTTTTTCTCTTAGGCCTACATTCAAGTAGTGGATATAAATGAGCATCGGCCCATGTTCTTGAAGAGCCTCTATGAGGTCAGAGTGCCAGAGGACACATCTCCATGGAAGGAGATCCTTCACATCAGCGCTCATGATGCAGATGCCAACAGTGGACTCTTTTACTCCATCCACAACAGCCTTAACCCAGACAGCCTCAAGTACTTTCACCTGGACCAAAGGAGCGGTGCGCTTGTCATGAAAGAGGAGCTCGACTATGAGACCATCTCCACTCATACTCTGATTGTGATGGTAAAGAGTCACTTGACTTAACTCAACTAGACTCTCATCTCAAGGTCTTATGTAAATAGTGGCCAGTGCAATCTGTTACAATTACGGACAAGCTTTGATTAAATGGGCATGAAAACATTTGGTTATCTTTCCAGTTGAATGATATTAAAATTCATTTAATCATGCTGAGTCCCTCACATAATGATATAGATGGGGTCAGTGCGCAGGAAAGACCATAGATCCACATTCCAGAAAAATTCCTTACCACAATTAAGTCCCTAAAAGGGGAAAAAAGCATCAGTGGTCAAAAGTTATCTTCCAGACCCTTGCACCACACAGACATTGACCTGTATACTTTATCTTTCCAGGTACGAGATGAGAAGATCCCAATAAAAAAGAACTTTGCGAAGATTGTTGTGCATGTTGAAGACTGTAATGACCACAACCCATCTTTTCTGAATACTTACTATGAGGGCACCATAAGTAATCTGGCTCTCACTGGCACTGAAGTGCTACGAGTCAAAGCCCTGGATAAGGATACAGGGAGCAATGCAGAGATTGTTTACTCCTTTCACTCTGGTAAGACATTTGCCTGAAGCACTATGTTACCTTTGCTTTTTAACAACTTTTGCATTCATGGAAAATACATTTATAAGTCTTGCCTTAATACTTAATTTTAATGTGGCATTTATAAATACTCTTGGGTGGCAATTAAAAAATGATAATCACATTTAATCTGTTTTTGACATTTACCACAAAATTCTCTTAAACAATCTCTTTTTTTGTTCAGGTGGGAATGTGGATGGTGCCTTTGAAATCAACCAGGAGACAGGAAGCATTCGTGTGTCTGATGCATTAGACAAACTTCCGCAAGAGCAGTATCACCTCACAGTAAAAGCCACAGATCAGGGCTTTCCCCAACGCAGTGCCCTTTGCCCTCTTACCATCACTATAAAGCTGTCTGAATTGACACCTCCCAGGTTCTCCTCCGAAGAATACATCACTGAGATAAGTGAGGCCATGCCTCCTGGCTCCCCTGCACTATCTGTCTCCGCCATCTGCCCGTCCTCAGTGCTGTACAGGATCAATGAAGGCGACCCCAATGGGACTTTCCACATCAACATAAACTCTGGACTCTTGTCTGTCCGAAATGCTCTTGATTTTGAGCAACACCCTTCCTACCGTCTGACAATAAGAGCTACAAATACAGCGGGAGTCTCATCTGATGCAGTGGTTTACATTTACGTGATAGATGAAAATGACAACGCCCCTGTTTTCCATCAGGACACTTATAATGGTCAAATTAGTGAATCTGCACCCATCAACAGCATGGTAACGGGAGAGAACAACACGCCGTTAGTGATTAAGGCGTCAGATGCGGACAGAGACACAAACGCTCTTCTGGTTTTCCAAATCCTTGAGCCTGCAGCTCAGAAAGTCTTTAAAATAGATCCAAGCATGGGTACCATCTCCTTAAAGTCTACAGTTGACTTTGAGGCAACACCTGAATTTTTCTTCACCGTTCAGGTGTGGGATTCTGGGGAGCCATCGCTGAGTGCATCCAAGCCATGCAAAGTAAACATTCGTGTCTTGGACATTAACGATTGTCCTCCCAAATTTGCTTTACCTGTATATGAAACTGCTCTCACCTTTCCGGTTTTTGAAGACATGGATGTGATTCAAGTGACAGCTCACGATGCAGATTCAGAAGTCGTCTACATGATTTCCGAGAGTACTAGTAAAAATGCTTTTAAAATAGACCAGTCCACTGGAATCATCTCAGTGAATGATTCATCTGAGCTGCAGTCCCAGAATGAGTTAAAGATCACAGCCTCAGATGGGTTATATAAAGACACTACCCTACTGAAATTCAATATCACCAATGCAACAAAGACTAGTCTGAAGTTCGAGGACAGGATGCATGTAGCCACTGTTCTGGAGAATAGTACATCTATTAAAATTTTAGCCGTTTTGAGAGCAACAGGTAGCTACCTGAACGAGCCCTTGCAGTATACCGTCTTGAACCCACATGGGAAGTTTTCAGTGTTTCCATCATCTGGAATCTTGCAGACCACCGGAGTTCCGTTTGACCGGGAGGAACGGAATGAGTATGATGTCGCTGTGGAGGTCCGAGACACGAGGCATCCTCCACGTGTGGATGTCACTCATGTTAAGGTCTATATAGATGATATTAATGACAGTGCCCCAGAAATATCAAATTTGCCTCATTCGCTGATGATATCAGATGAAACTGAACCAGGAGATGTTCTCTTTCAAGTGCTAGCAACCGACAATGACTCCGGTGAGAATGGATCCATACTGTTTTCACTGGAAGACGATTTCAGTCTCTTCAGAATCGACCGTTATCTTGGAGATGTGTCGCTAGTAAGACCTTTAGACTTTGAGTCTTTGAATAAATATGTTCTCATTGTACTTGTATCAGATGAGGGTGAGCCGAGTCTGTCAGCCGCCGGGACGCTGTACGTCCAAGTGCAAAATCGTTCTCATCCGATATTCCAAAGCCTGTACTACCCATTGAAATTACCTGAGAATATTAAGCCATTTACAACAATCCTGCATGTGCAAGCAAGAAATCCTGAAGGATACCGCCTTATCTACAATCTAGAGGAAGACAACGCCTCCAGGTATTTTAACATCGATTTCAAAACAGGGGTCTTAAGTGTCACTGATTTCCTAGACTTTGAGACTGAAACAAAGCATATTTTGACTGTTCGTGCCACGGATTCAGTGACTGGCACCTTTACTGAAGCCAAAGTAGAGATTGATGTGGAAGATATAAACGACAACGCCCCTGTTTTTCAGAGTCTGTATTATATCACAGATGTGTCTGAGGGCCTTCCAATAGGCACATCCGTTTTACAAGTCTCAGCTGTTGACCGAGATTCAGGCAGAAATTCAGATATAACTTACCAGTTGGTTGACAAAGAAAATGATTTTTTTGAAATCGACCCACTAAGTGGGATTTTGTCGACATTGGAAGTATTGGACTATGAAACTATGCAACAGTTCACTTTGAAAGTTAAAGCCACAGATAAAGGCACATCACCTCTCAGCGGTGAGGCTCAAATTATCGTGAACATCATAGATGTCAATGATAACCCTCCAGATTTTAGCGAGCCGTCTTATCGGGCCTCTCTTGATGAAAAGGCCACTTGCGGCCACATTGTTATCAAAGTTCAGGCTTCAGACCCCGATAGTAAGGATGACCTCCAATATAAGATCCTGTCAGGTAATGAAGGGAGATATTTCTCTATTAATGAATCATCCGGACTTATCTCGTTCTCTAATGTATGCAAGAGAAACCTGGATCCATTTTATAACCTCACTGTTGCGGTTTCCGACGGTGTGTTTCAGAAGACCGCCCCTGTTAACATTGACATGACAAACGGCAACAAGCACAGCCCCTATTTTAGCCAGAACATTTACGAGGCAGATCTGGCAGAGAATGCAGAAGTGGGAACTCGTGTGATTCGATTGGCGGCTATTGACCCAGACGATGGTCCATATGGCAGTGTCGATTACACCATCATTAACAAGCTCGCTGATGAGAAGTTCTCTATCGATGAAAACGGACAAATTATGACTTCTCAGTCTTTGGACAGAGAAAATCCATCGCAACGCGTGATTGCGATTAAGGTCATGGCTAAGGATGGAGGGGGAAGAGTGGGGTTTTGTACTGTAAAGATTATTCTAACAGATGAAAATGATAACACCCCTCAGTTTAAAGCCTCAGAGTATCAGGTTTCCATTCAATCCACAGTGAACAAAGGCTCGCCGGTTATACAGATAATGGCTTATGACGCGGATGAAGGTAAAAACGCTGACGTCACTTACACAGTAGAAGAAGCGGAAGAGGTTACAGAAGATGTTATTGAGGTCAACCCTTTTACTGGAGTGGTCAGCATCAAAGAGAGTCTGGTTGGTTTGGAAAATAAGATTTTCAGCTTCAAAGTTAAGGCCAGAGATGGAGGCATTCCTTTTTACAACTCCTCTGTGCCAGTACAGGTCAAAGTAGTCCCACCGGAGGTCACTCTGCCCCAGTTTACTGAGCCATTGTACTCGTTTTCAGCATCTGAGGACCTCCCTATCGGATATGAGATAGGCACAGTCAAGGCGGATGCTGACATGCCACTGATATACAGCTTGGTGAATGGCAACACTATCGACAGCAACAAAGAACATGTTTTTGCTGTCGACAAAGACAGTGGTACTCTTGTAATGCAGAAGAACATTGACCATGAAAAAACCAAGGTGTACAAAATCGACGTGATCGCTCAAGGAAATCACAATGGCACCGATGTAGCATCTCTTGTTTCTGTTCACATAGAGGTTCAAGATGTTAATGACAATCAACCTATGTTCGAGGCTGACCCCTATGAGGCCTTTTTGGCTGAGAATTTGCCCCCTGGCACCACTGTCATTCAAGTGACAGCTAATGATGTAGATACAAACGTCAATGGAGAAGTCTCATATATGCTTGAGCCGGAGTCAGATGATATTGATGACATGTTTACCATTGATTCGCAAACTGGCTGGATTACTACCTTAAAGAAGGCTGATTCTGAGACCAAACAGCTTTATAGATTCTATGTTGTGGCCACTGATCATGGTGACACTGTCAAACTATCCTCTTCTGCACTAGTTGAGGTTACTATCAAGGATGAAAATGATAACCCACCTCAGTTTATAGAGGAATTATATCAAGGGTCCATCCTTGAGAACAGCAGGCCTGGAGAAGCCATTGTCACGCTGACGACTGCTGATAAAGACGTATCTGCAGAAAATAGACAGATTGTTTGTTATATAACAGGTATGCAAAGTCACTTGTATAGTTAAATAATGGTTCATTGTCTGTAGAGATTACAGTTGTCTATTACTAGATTTAAATCATTATTCGTGAAATTGAAGTTCTGGTGGTTCTTCTGGCTTTAAAGTTCAGCTTTGATATTTTACTTCAACTTTCACTGTTGTATAAACGTTTTTGCATGGGTGAAGTTATGTATTTTGGTTTTAAACAAATACTGTTGGTGTTTTCATCTCTGAAGATGGAGACCCATTGGGCCAGTTCTCAGTCACAGCGGAAGGGGAAGAGTGGACAGTGATTTCCAAAAGTCCACTTGACAGAGAAGACAAAGACAGATATAACCTTAAGATAATCGCCACAGATGGAAGGTTTCAAACATCTGCTAATGTTGAGGTCCATGTTCTTGACCTCAATGACAACAGTCCTTTGTGTGAGCAAGTAAGTCAGATATTCTCCAGAACATATATGTATATGTTTGCTTCTTCAATTATGGGCACTTTTGTCCCTGTAGACATGTAGAAAATAAATGCAAAATAATTAATAAATCTGGTAACACTTTACTTAAAGCCTTTATGGATAATGCATTATGAAATTAGTTTTAATGCATTAATTATGTAGTGTAATACACATAATAATGCATTGTGCAATTTCATGAATAATTGTAACCACAGTTAATACTGTACATTATAACACTTGTCGATTCATTATCACAACATGCATTTTAAATTTGGTTATAATTATTTACGACAAGATATATTGTATTTCAATGCACATTATGATTAATTATAAATGCATTATACCCTTTAATAACCCTTTATAATGCATTATAAATAAAGGCGCTAAGTTAAGTGTTACTATAAATCTAAAATGAAAATGAATGCATTTTTTAAATGTAGGAAAAAATAAATAATGTAAATAAATGCATAGTAAAAAGTTTCCAATATGATATTCATAAAGTAGATTGAAAACATTGAAATCCGTTCAAGAAAAATCACCCTTGGGACATAAAAGTGCCTGTAGAAACACCCAAATACTAAAAGTACTTGGGTTATTGTTCACAAATTACAAAACAAGATGAAATATGGTGTTGATGTTGAAATATGATGGCAAGCTATTTTATTTGAAAACTTCCCAATTGCAAAATATTTATTTAGTAACTTTTTCCCGTTTTCCCAGTTACTTTATACCGAGGCTATCATGGAGAATTCCCCATCTGGATTGTTCATCCTGAAGATCTCTGCTTCTGACCCCGACATTGGGACAAATGGCCAAGTGTCCTTCACTCTTCATGGACCTAATGCAGACAAGTTCCATCTTGACTCCAGAACTGGTAATTTTGATCTAATTTTTTGCATTCCTTTTAAACAATGAGAGTATTTGATTTATGATAAGTTTTTGTGACCTACCTTCTTCCAGGGTATCCTATCTAAATGTAATATCTTTTAAGATGGTTATATTGGGTTTTCAAGATACAAGATGCATGAACTGCTTTGGGCAAAGGTAGAAACAAAGGACTGTGTCCAGCTCTGTAGTGTTAAATTCCTGAAACAGCAACTTTCTTTGTTTATTGTAGCCATGTTAAAGAAAGAAAGAAACCACTAACTCCAAGTAAATAATCTGTTGTGCACCTTTATCAAATAAATAACTAGTCAAGGCTCGTCTCAGATACCATACATGTTACAACACAGTGTTTAACCCTCCCCTGTTATTGTCAGTAAAGCCTTGTTTCGAGCATAAGCATGTTTTTGTTTTTTTAGGAGAGCTGTTCACCCTTGCTGTCTTGGACCGTGAGCGGGAAACAGAATATGATCTAGTTGTCAAAGCGACTGATGGCGGTGGCCGCTCTTGTCAGGCAGACGTCACACTCATGGTGCAAGACATGAACGACAACCCGCCACAATTCTCCACTAGCCATTATGAAATCACAGTGTTTGACAACACAACGATTAGGACGCCTATTGCTGTCATCTATGCCAAAGACCCAGACACAGGTATGGTACTGCTTCTCTTGTCATGAATGGCTGCTTTAAAGCAAAAAACACAGACTATTTTCGGCTTATCCACTCAGAAAGCATTAAAAGTCCCCAGGTTTTTTCCTTGACCCACTGCACGCAAGCTGAAATCCTAAAGGTATGCAGCGTTTGATGTGGGATTGAAGTCTGTGACAGAGAAACATGATTAGAGAGGGACAGACCACACCTGGAGATGTGTGTGAACATGTACACATACTGACTACTGTCACAGGGATTCATGTGAATTTGAACTACTTTGCTTTTTATATAATAAGTCTTCAAGTGAATTGATGACATTATCCTCTCTAAGCACAAGTATTGTGCAAATGTGCAAAGACAAAAAACAGAATGTTTTTTTTATCGTGCGACATGAGCATAAATCAATAGTAACACTTTATTTTGATAGTCCACTTTAGACATTCTGCTAACTATAAGTAAATTTGCAGCTACATGTCAGCTAGAGGTCATTAGAGTATTAGTAAAGTATCTGCTAACACTTTATTTTGATGCTCCCCAATAGAAATTCTACTGACTATAAGTAACTTTGCAAGTACATGTCAACTTATTCTACTAACCATAACCAACCCTAACCATAACCCCAACCTAACAGTCCACTAATACTAAAATGAATGTTAGTTGACGTGTAGTTGCAAAATTACTTAGAGTTAGTAGAATGTCTAAAGCGGATTATCAAAATAAAGTGTAATCAAATAAACAGTAACCAATTAAATAGTTATATGGTAACAATTTATTTTAACGACCAAATCTCACAATAAACTAGCATGCATATTTCTAGCTTATTGACTGTTTATTAGTGCTATAAAGCACATATTAATGCCTTATTCTGTATAACAATATTTTAGATCCCTTAATCCTAAATTAAACAACTACCTTACTAACTATTAATAAACAACAAATTAGGAGTTTATTGAGGTAAACGTCATAGTTAATACAGAATTGGTCCTTAAAATAAAGTGTGACCAATTATATTTAAATGAACATATTACTTTTAAGACCCCTAATCATTTTAGACATCTGTTGTTCTGCCATTCCTGAACTGAAATACTGAGAATATTATGTTATATAACTCTTCCAGGTATAAACTCAGAGGTGAGATACTCTCTTCAAGGCGCCGACAGCGGCTTCTTCTCCCTAGATGAAATCTCAGGCATTCTGAGACTGGAGAGATCTCTAGCCGATGAAACCAAGTCCACTTATGAGATGAAAGTGAAAGCCACTGACCGAGGCCTTCCTCGCCACCTTTTCTCCTTCGCCACCATTACAGTGCATGTGGTCGTCCTGAGTGATTACCAGCCGTTGTTTCTCAGCTCGGAGTACTCTGTACAGATCCCAGAATCACTTCAGATTGGGTCGGAGGTGATCAGCGTGTCCGCCCTCACCAAAGATGGCACTGAAAATGAGCCTGTGCGATATACTATCATCTCTGGCAATGAAGACGGCCGATTCCAGATAAACCCCATGACAGGTACGGGCTTTTTAATTCAGGTTTCTTTTTTGATGCATGTAAAAAAAATTGGTTGATGAAATATACTGCATCAAACATGCAAACATTTTTACACTCAAAAACACTTTAAATTGCAGAGGTAGATTTAGGTTTATTTTTGGTAGTTTGAGATATCTTTTATTATGTTGAAATCAAATGCAACCAACAAGAAAAATAAGAAGATATGGTTAGTTTGCATAGTTAAATGTCAACCCCCAAAACAATGATATTTATAAATTAATGATATTAAAAAAATAATTTTAACCTTGAACATGTATTTAATGCACTCGCATGTATTCAAGGTATATGAAAAATATGTTTTTACTTGATGGTTATGTGGCATTTTTAAAGTGATTAAATTCTTTTCTTGAAAATGGTATAAAAGTTCTAATGTTTTCAAAAAAGTTTGGTCACACTTTATTTTAAGGTCCAATTCTCACTATTAACTATCAATTAACTATGAATTTTTGCCTCAATAAACTCCAAATTTGATGCTTATTAATAGTTAGTAAGGTAGTTGTTAAGTTTAGGATTAAGTGATCTAAATTATGGTAGTGAGGTCAGAATAAGGCATTAATATGTGATTTATAAGGATTAATAAACAGCCAATATGATAGTAATATGCATGCTAGTTAATAGTGAGAATTGGTCCTTAAAATAAAGTGTTACTGAAAGTTCTTATGTCTTTGACACTCTTATTTTTCAGTAACCATTTTACTAAAAAATCTGATTTGAAAAGATTTGACTGCAACCCATATAACTTGAAGTCAGTGTCACAAAACAATTACACTGATTTTGAGGCTGAATTTGTTTGTGATCTATGTACAGAACATGAATTACATATCAGCACATCTTACAGAAAGTAGACATGATATATTAGCATGCTGCCATTGATCCTCTGTGGCTTATTCCAGTTGTGTGAGGCTGGAATTTTCTTCAGCATGTGTAAATGTTGAACTGAAGAACCTGTGCTGACATGTTTTGAATCCACACAGGCACTTGTCAGCTTGTTTATTCCCATCTGTTCATTCCTCTTAGTCTCTCCTCTCTCTCTCTCGCTCATGTCCTCTTATCACGAATCCTCAGAGCCTTCGTGCTGTAGGACTTTTGTGAGAGATTGAGCCAAACTCTTTATAAGTTGTCAAACAATACACAACTTTGAGTTCTGCTAGCAGGCTTTCTGCACAAATCAATGGGCTATTTAGAGATAATTTCAATCCAAAAGCTGTAAATCCACTGTGTAGTTGCTTATAGTCTCATAGCGCATAACAGTCAAGCTCAGATCTGCTGGGTATGCAGTATATTTTGGACTTTTACTTTTTGCCTAGAGTGTAGCGATTCATTTTAAGATGTGCTATCTAGACAAACCTTTATATGGCAAAAGAAAGTAAAAAAGTAAAAAAGTAAAAAAATATATATATGATTTATTGCAGTTTAAAGGCAGTTTTTCTAGTGTTATGTCAGCTATATTTCCTTTCAGTGAACTCTTTTAGTGAAGTTTTCTTGATTTTTATACATATATCCTGATACAACTGCATTTCAATAGATATCTTCCCTTCTTTGAACAAGAGCTGAGGCTTTTCAACTTTTTTTTAAGCGTCTCCTTGTCATATGAAAAAGCAGTAGCTAATCACATTTTAACTTTAATAATTAAATGTAGTTTGCACATGAGAATGTATTTTGTGTGTCATGAAATAATTGAAATTCATAAATCATGCATTAAACCACATGCACTATATTATTTTACCTTTTTCTCATTTTGTGCAAGGTCAAACTGAATAATCGTAGGATTAAAAATAAATACATTTAATTTACATACCTTAAACCTAATGCAATAAGAACCAGTCACACTGATGGATTCATGAGTAAGATGGTTTACATGATGTAGCCATGAATTACAGAAAAAAAATAGCAGAATTGATGACCATATTAGACAAACCTGACCTACTCTGGTGAAAAAGTGATCATAATTTGATTAACAACATAACACCACTGACATTTCAAAAGAACTCTTAAATCAGGGGGGCTTAATGAAATGTCACAGAAATTTAAGAGTATGGACAGTTATCTAATGGCTGTATCACTGAAAATAGCCTCAGGAAAGATTTCCTAAGAGTTTAAAATATCAGTTTGCTACTGCAGATTTTAAAACTAAAAAAGAATAACTACAAAAATGAGAACATCGCTGCTTACTTTAGGTATTGGTTGAACTGTGTTTGCACGCGTTCATTAAAACTGGAAGGTCCACAAAGGTTCATTTTTGCAAGTGAGTCGTTTTGCAGGTTACTGTCAGCTAATTAACTGCATTATTTTCCCCCACCCATACAGACCTTAGTCGAGATAAACGGCCTATTTAATTTTTTTTTTTTAATGGTGAATGACAATAAGGTGATGAGGGATAGATTTTTTTGTTTGTTTGTTTTTTTTTTTTTTTTTTTGGTGAATGACGATGAGGCAGTGAGGGATAGATGTACAGTCTGTTCAGCAGGTTGTACTTTTGTGATGGGTGTTGATCATCAGTCAAGTAAAGCTGTCCATTCTCACACTAATTATGAAAACAGGCAAAGCTACTCGACACAGTATTTGTCACTGTGAGCTGAAGGGACGTAATCCTTTATTGTCAATAATACTTTCATACTGTATGTGTGGCATCAACATTAGAGAATAATAGGAGCTATTATATGTTATAATGTAGATTCATAACTGTTTTTAAACATTCTGACATGATAAAGCATGATTTTGTCATTACAGGAACTGAATGAATGGGTAACACTACTTTAGACATTCTACTAAGTAACTTTGCAACTACATGTCATCTAGCAGTCATTAGAGTATTAGTAGACTGTCTGACTAATATCTGCTTTGATATCTACTTTTTAAACCTTTGTTTTGATGATATTCTACTTGACTATAAGTACTTTGCCAGTAAATGTCAACTTATTCTACTAACCCTAACCTAACAGTCTACTAATACTCTAATGAGAGTTAGTTGACATATAGTTGCAAATTATTGAGAGTTAGTTGACATGTAGTTACTTATAGTAATTAGAATGTCTAAAGTGGATTATCGAAATAAATTGTAACCCATGAATCATATACACCCTTATAAAATAATATAATTTTTTTCCAGTTTTTGCATCTTCCAGTAGATGTCACAGTTTTACATCTTATTACCCACGGTTCAGTGTCACATTGCATCTCTCACGACAAGATGATCCCTGGGCTGTGATCTCTGCACTGACAGAATGCTCTAAAGTTATTTCTGTCATTCCAAGCAAATGAAAAATAAAAATAAGACCAGACATAAACTGATGTCTGACACTGATGGCTATTGCAGTCCACATGGACTGTTATTTTTATGAATGCCGAGCTGCATCATTCACTATCTTACAATTAAATGATCTACAAATACACATTTGGCCCTAGCGAGCTAGAACACACTGATGCATCTTCATCACACTTGACATTGACAAGTGCTCCTTTTGCTTAGACGAGGATTACTATTGCTGTCCGCTCTTGCATTGAACACAAGCTCTATGTTCAAACACAAGCACAAACACGCCTATATTGACAGAGCATGTGCCAAGGACAAACACAGCCCTGTTAATAATATGGTGGAGGATCTCTAAGAAAGCCATTAAGTGACACAACATAGCCCTTGATCTTTAAAATCAATGAAAAGAAACATTACAGAAAGCAATTTTGCACTTGTTGCAAACTGGATTCTTGAGCTAAGCAAAAATGCCAGTGCTTTTGTTGTTCAGTGCTGTCTTGTTTTACTCTAATAATGTGAGCAGAACGACCAGCAAGAGGTCTGGAAGTAAACTTTCTCTTCTGCTTGAGAATGAGACATAAAATAGCAGTGTCTACCCATAATGCACAGAGCAAATCCCATCGGCTTTTCAAATGCTTCAGATGAATCAGCTTCTTGTAGGAATCAACCGCTTTGCAAAAACAGAAAAGGCAACATTGCATAAAAGATATCATGCATTCACTCCAGCTCCACTGGGAAGAACATGAGTGTTATTAGTCATGTTGGAATGTGAGTTTTCTATGTGGTCAGCTGATGCAGCAACAAGAGAAAATCAGCTGGTTTTACATTGAAATGCTTTAAAACCTCATTCTAAGTCAGCACTATTCTGTACTGAGCATACAATACAGAAGTTTAGTTTGGATAAATCTAAAGCAGATGAACATACACTTTGAACAATAAATCTTTCATTATTACACTTCACATTAGAAACAGGTTTCTCTTCACCAAAACCCCCAGACCAGATGGTAACATGCTTCTGTCACTGGGGAAATGCAAAACAAACTCATCCAACCCAAGAGATTTTGTGTCTTGTCATCATTGTATTTTGTATTTTTAAGCCACTATTTGCAATGCAAACATTTCCTGTTTTTTTTTTTCTAGAACAAACTTTAGTTTTCTTTGCCATTTTTGCAATTACTTTCAACCAGCTGGAAAACTGATAAAGAGATGGCCCTGGATGTGATTTTGTTATTTTGTGCTACAGGTTTGCTGTCTGTGAACTCTGTGCTGGATTTTGAGCTCTGCCGCGAGTATTACCTGTCAGTGGAGGGAGCAAGGGGCAAACCGTCGCTCAGTGACATTGCTACGGTTATCATCAATATCACAGACGTCAACGACAACCCGCCTGTCTTTAACCGCAGTAGCTACAGTACTGTGATTGCAGAGGACATTTCACCTGGGGACATGGTTCTGCAGGTATCACACTTTCCCTTAACTGTCACTGAACATCCAATGATAAAACTTTTCAGTCACACTTTATTTTAAGGTACAATTCTTACTATTAACTATTAACTACAACTTTTGCCTCAATTAATCCTAATTACTGCTTATTAATAGTTAGTAATATAGTTAAGTTTAGGTATTGTGTAGGAATTGGGATGTAGAATAAGGTCATGCAGAATATGTGCTTTGCAAGTATTAATAAACAGCCAATAAGTAATAGGTATGCTAATAAGCAACTTGTTAATAGTGAGAATTGGTCCTTATACTAAAGTGTTACCAACTTTTCAAAATAAGTCTAAAACTGACTGTCTTTTTCCTGAAGGTGCGCAACAACATATCATTTTCTTAGTTTTTCCAAAAAAAAAAAAAAAAAAAAAAAATTGTATATTTATATATTAATATGCAATAATTATATACAGATACAGAGTTACATATTAAGGGAATAAATCTTGAATTAAGTACTTTTTTCTTACTTTTTTCTTTCCCTTGTTTAAAGCATAAACCCCATTAAGTCAAGGAAATAAATAAATAAATAAATAGTTAGGTCAAAATAATAAATAATATGCCATCCCTTCTCTTTCTACATTGTCTCGGGAAATCAGACAGAAAAAAAATATGATTAGTGGTAATATCTATACATAACATGTAAACAAACAAACAAACAACAAACTAGTAAATCCACTGTTATTTCAGTATTACTTTTATATAATTATACTACTTATTAATATATTTCTTAGTTTTTATTTTTATATTTTATTTCTAATTTAAATTTTACTGTAAGTTTTAATAGTTTTATTATTTGGTTTTGTTATTTTTATGATTTTTTTAAATTTATTTTATTTTGTTTAGTTTTAGTAATTTTAATACTTTAGCCTAAAATTATTTCAGTTAGCTGCCAAAGGAACATTTCTAATTTTTGAACATTTTGAAAAATTCATTTAATTTGTGAAATATTATATTTTCATACTTTATTTGATTTCCGCTTTATTTCAATTAACAACATTTTTTTTATAGTTTTACTTTTAGGTAACACTAAATCTAGCTTGTTTTAAAGGTTTATTTATTTATTTATTTTTAATGGAAAACAACAAAAATACTGATTTTGAAAAATCAGTATGAAGTGTTGTGAAATACATTAAGAGTGATTTTAAGACTGATAGTCTTTATGTATTTCACAACACTTCAGCATGCTATTTTTTATTAAGTGAGGGTCATTTTTTAGGATTTTTTATCCAAGCAAAGTCCCTGAGAACCTGACACATTGCACTTGTGGAGACTCCAGGAAGGTTGCAGTTCTGGAAAATGATGGCGCTGGAGACTAAATGGTTCCTGATGGTTTCTCACCTAATTCCTCACCTTAATTCTTCATTCTTTTGCAGTTAACAAGTGTCTTTTCTTCTCCACCTGTTTTTTCTGACTCTGGTGACCCAATGAGCATTTCGCTGCCCAGTGGTCATGCCTTAACTTTGCAAATTCTATTATTGCATTAGTATTGTATCCTTCTCATAGCCATTTAATAATTTTTGACTTTTAGTCTGAGTTAAATCTCTTTTTTTGGCTCATTTTATCTGTAAAAGAAAACCTGCCTAATAATTCGGCACACCTGAATATGAGGAGTTTTTGACTTCCAGCCTTCATGGACAATTATATATCACTTATAAATGATTAAATACAAAGTAAATAGTAGTTATTAAGATTGATGTAGTTTGGAATTGGTAAAATGTTCTTGGAAAAAAATATGACCAGAATATCAACTTGCCTAATAATTCGGCACACGGTGTATGAAGCAAAATAAAGCCAACTGTTGTCAGTCTGGTGACAGGATTGAGACAAGTTATTGTGGCAGCTGTTGAGTGAATGATTTACTGCATCTGTCAGTTAAGCAATCAGAAAAACATTCTGAATGGAGCAATCAGCTAATGGTGATTGTATATGAGCACTCACAGTCTGCTCAGCTATTCGTGATGACATTAGCTGTGTCTGATGCAGACCGCTAGATTAGACGAATCTGCAGTAATCCACAGCTTTAAAGCTTTGTTTAATACCACTCAGGTGTGCTCATCTTCCTTTCACTAACTGTGCATCTGTCTCAGGTAAGAGCTGTCGACCTTGATGGGCCTCCAAACAGCTTCATCATCTACTCTATTGTGAGCGGTGATCCAAAGCAGCAGTTCTACATCGACCCTCGCACTGGCCAAATAACGGTGCTCTCCATGCTGGACAGGGAAGAGGTAGGTTCACTTTCACTCCTGAATCACTGCCTAAAGCACATACTCATTTGTTTTATCAGGGATTTAGTTGTATCTGTTGAATCCTCTGATCACAGACGTACATTTTAATCACTACTGTGCGTATTTGACTGCTGTTATTGAATGCCGGTGCCATGATGTTCATATATTCATAATCCCACTGACACGGCCCCTCGCCTTTCAGATAACGCACTACTCATTAACTGTGCAAGCTGCCGATGAAGGCGATCCCCCTTTATCCTCTGCCGTCCAGGTGACAGTGACCGTATCTGACGTCAACGACAACCCACCAATGTTCTCACAGATCAATCACAGCCTCGTTTTTCAGGTAAAAACACACGGCCAAAATCTACTTTTTTGCCTCCCTGCCCAGTTAGTCAATGACTTTGCTTTCTTCAGACAGACAGCTTCAGATGGCACCGTAATATCACGCCTAACGATCTAGAACAAATTCAAATGAGCTCTAGAGATGACGATCAAACATTTGATGATTAAAATGGTTATTTCATGGTGGAAATTAAAAATGGATATTACAGTAAATTTCACAATTAATTACAAAGGAAATGCTAGTAACACACTGCATTAAACATGAAATTTTTAAGTAGAAAGAATGAAATAGTATTTTCTTGTAAAATGTATTCTTCCAAAAAAAACAAAAAAACACTTTAACACTTTTAGTAACATTTTACTAAAAGTGTTTAAGCCTTTATATATAATGCATTATAAAATAGTTTTAATGCATTAACTATGTCTTGTAATGCACCATATAATACATTGTATGATCTCATGAATAATTATTACACAGTTATATACATTATAATACATTATAATACCTTTATATTAACTGTTACGCCATTAGAAAGTATGATGCATTAAAACACATTACAAACAAACCTTCGAATATTATAATGCATTTTAACTTTGGTTACAGCTATTTATGAAAAATATAATGCAGTACAGTGTACATTATGAATACCTTAATAATGCATTACACATAAAGGCTTTAAGTAAAGTGTTACTTTAATCTGTTACTTTAAAATGGTTACTTTAACCATTTTTTTTTAATCATGGTAACAATTTTTGATTGTTTCTACACAATTTTTTTTTTGGTCACACTTTATTTTAAGGTCCAATTCTCACACCATTAACTACGACTTTTGCCTCAATAAACTCGTAATTTGCTGCTTATTAATATTTAGTAAGGTAGTTGTTAAGTTTAGCTATTGGGTAAAATTAGGGATGTAGACTATGGTCATGCAGAATATGTGCTTTATAAGTACTAATAAATAGCCAATATGATAATGATAGGCATGCTAATAAGCAACTAGTTAATAGTGAGAATTGTGAGAAATTTATACTAAATTTTTACCTTTTTTTTTAATTCAAGTCATAGGATTGTGGGACATCAAAGGTGCAAAAAACCGGACACAGTTGTCATCTCATTTGTGCTCTAAGCTGCACATGAGCACAGGGGAAGCCAAGAGTACAGGCTAAAGAGCCAATCAGCCATGTATAGAATATAGTCATTTTTTCTGCAACAGTGTTCGGATTCCATGTTTACCCCTTCGGAGTCAACCAGATCCATTGCTTCTAATTATAGGGTCAACTCTGCTGACTTGGAAATATTTTTCACACCCCATTTACCCCCACCCAAGGTGTCTGTGTCTTTAGAGTGCAGCATCTATTTGGCACCGTGTAGGTGGTCAGTAACAATTAGGCTCATCTCTGCCAGCCGAGCGCTCTGTTTCAATTACCTGTTCCAGTTGTGCCAGCTTGAAGGAAGACGAGGAGCACATGTCGGTCCAATCGGTAGCACTTTGTTGACAAATGCAGACAGAGTGATAAAAATCACCATCTGTTCTTGCTGTGTTTTCATTTCGACAGTATTGGGCTGTTTCTTCAAGCTTAGATTTGTTTTCACAGAAGAATCTGGCATTGAAAACGAGTCCCATGACAGAAATACGCTATCAATTTGAAAAACAGCAAGAAACATACAAACATCAGGGCGGATTGATAATGGTTATTCTTTTCCAGCAATTTCTCTCTGATTGCCATGATACATTTTGTTCCCAGAGCAGTAGAATACAATAAAACTCAGAAGAAGTGAACTCCAGAATCACCTGCGTCCCAATCAAAATAAAGAACACATTTACGTTACTTGTTCATCTACTTTCGAGAAAGGACAGCTACAAGTTTCCTAAAAGTCAGACGGTATTTTCCAAGCATGTGCGGCTTGATTAATGGTGTTTTTCTGGACACAGGAAGGGGAGGCTGTGGGCGGTGGAATTCTGCAGCTGCTGGTAACAGACAGAGATACGCCTCAGAACGGCCCTCCCTTCTCCTTCCATATTGTCTCAGGAAATGAGGACAAGAGCTTTCACATTGACCAAGGAGGACTGCTGTCCGTATCCTCCCCGCTGAGGAGGAGTGGCAAGCCTCAGCATCTGCTAAAAATCCAGGTGAAAGATTTCATTCATTAATTTCAGTTACGAGTACAGCACATGTTTACAACACATGCTTGTTTTAAGATTAAAGTGACCATTCACCCAAAAATGAAAGACTGTCATCATTTACTCATCTTCATGTTGCAACACAGCCATAAGATTTTCTTTCTGCTGGAAAACACAGGAAGAACACAGGCCATTTATTTTTATGCTGCTCTTTTTTACTATAATGGAAGTGAATAAGGATGGGTACTGTCAAAATGTGCCCAAAAAACACTGTGAAACTACCATAAAATAACATTTGTATGCCATAGGACTATTCCAAGCCTTTAGAAGCCATATAATGTTTTTTTTTTCATCACTCTTAAAGCTCAGCAACCTCAGTTCTCATCATTGTAGGGCAAAATTGAGAATTTAAGAATTTGCTCCACTTCAATTCATGATGCAGAATTATATTATATTATATTATATTATATTATATTATATTATATTATATTATATTATATTATATTATATTATATTATATTATATTATATTGTTTTATAATACATACAATATTATGTTATATTATATTGTAAATACACATTTCAATAGGTTGCAAAATTGTAGGTTCAGATCTATTTATCAGTCTGTCTCTATGTATAACCTACATAACCTTCAAGACTTTAAGTTTTCAGACAAGGCTTTGTTAACCCAACCTTTGAAATTTGTCAAATTTGACAAACTTTCCTTTGCTAGTTCAAAAATTATACGTACTGCAGTTTCCTTGAATTTAAATGTAAAATTACATTTAAAAATTAAAATTTTATAATTATGCACAGTTTAACTCAAATTTGAAACTTGAATTTGAATTTGAATTCCGAGTCCTGTTTGCTACATTAATTCAAATTCAAAACTTTTATTGGAAGTTGGAATGCATTCTCAATTAAATTATAAAGGGCACACAACCCTGGGCACCATTCATTGACATTGTATAGAAAAGAGTACCGTAAACATTTTTCAAAACTTCTCCTTCACCCTTTCTTCCACAGAAGAAAAAAAAAAGTCATACAGGTTTGGAACAACAATAGAGTGAATAAATGATGACAAAAATCTTTCATTTTTATATGAACTATACCTTCAAATGGAATATGGCATGTATGGGACAGTACAACCTGACCTAAACTTGATTGTTATCTGTGGACCAGTGATTCCACCACACCGTCTTAAATTATTTAAAGCGATTCTTCAAAGGTCAGTGTATTGTTCGCACGTCGCAATGTTTTTTTTCACACATCACATAAATATCATCTCCACAGGTCACTGACAGCGGCCACCCTCCTCTGTCCTCAATATGCGTGGTGAAAATCAACATCACAGAGCAGAGCCGATATCCACCCACTGTGACTCCGCTAGAGGTTTTCATCACCACCGCCGGCGGGACGTTCTCGAAACGTGTCATCGGCAAGCTGCACGCCACAGACCGAGATCCCCAAGACGTCCTATCTTACAAACTGGTTTCTGATGGCCTGGATCAAGGCCTATTCTCTGTGGACGCAGTGGATGGAAAAATCGTGGTGGAGAAGAACCTGGATCCAGGCCTGTACCACTTGAACGTGAGCGTGTCCGATGGGAAGTTTAGCATCTGGGCGGGAGTGAAGGTCCACGTTTGGGCTGCCGCTCAACACGGTCTGGATCAGGGCTTCACGTTGCAGTTGGCTGGACTTTCGGTGGAAGAGTTTGTGTCCGATCACTGGAGAGGCCTCCAGCGCAGCCTGGGCTTGGAGCTGAACATCCCCAGACAAGAGCTGCACATTGCCAGCTTGCAACAGCAGCCAAACTCCATCAATATGGAGGTACTTCTGGTCCGGAGAGCTCAGGATGGCTCTGTCCAGCCTGTGTCTGCTCAGCGCCTCACTGGGGCTCTTTCGACTGTGGAAGATACGCTGGGTTTGAACATCTTGAGACTGAAGCACGATGGTTGTGTGGGTGCTGGTTGCCCACCTCGGGGTTGCAGGAACACTGTAGTGATGAGGCAGGGGAGAATGAGTAACTACGCCACAGCACGGGCGAACTTCATCACCCCACAGCACAGCTGGGAGAGCGTGTGCTTCTGCAACGGTAGGCAGCAAGACCACCAGCGTCTTATTTTTGCATTCTGAGGATTTAGACAAACCTGGAGGCCTTGAATTCTCACTTAGTTGCACCTTTGTTTTGACTGCTCTGGGTTTGCCTTAGAGGGACAGTTCACCCTAAATGAAATGCACCCTCATGTCATTCCAAAATCATTTGATTTTAATTGTCCAGAGAACACAAAAGGAGATTTTAGTGGAAATTTCAAGGTGTACAAGTGACCAGGTTCTCAATCAGGGCCCCAAGATGACTTAAAATTAAATAAATAAGACTATATAAGCTCTAAAATAAGCTACAGATGAAAAATCAAGATATTTCTCATAATTCATCAACTGTTTTTGTGTTTTACAAACTAGGATTCCCATGTCTCAGTTCCACCTTATTTTAAGAATGTGATTTCTAGAGTTCTAGAAAAGTAATGTAAATGAATGAAATCTTAAAACCACAATAAAAACTTACGCAACCATTCAAAAGTTTGGGGTTGGTAAGATTTTTTTTAACATTTTTGAAAGAGGTCTCTGATGTTCTCATACTGCATTTATTAGATAAAAAATACAGTAAATCATTAATATAGTGAAATATCATTACAATTTAAAATAACCATTTTATATTTTATTATATATTTTAATGTAATTTATTCCTGTAATGGCAAAGTTTAAAGGTTAATTAGTCTTCAGGGTCACATGATCCTTCAGAAATTATTCTAATATGCTGATTTACTTCTCAAGAAACCTTTCTGATTATTATCAATGTTGAAAAGAGTTATGCTGATTATTATTTTTATTCGGGATTCTTTGATGAATAGCAAGAACAGCATTTATTTGAAATAGAAATCTTTGATAACTTTGTAAATGCCTTTACTGTTTTTGATCAGGTTAATGCATCCGTACTGAATAAAAGTATTAATTTCTTTTAAAAAATCTTACTGACACCAAACCTTTGAATGGTAGTGTATATAAACAGTAGTGTTTTCATGTTTTGGTGAACTGTTCCTTTAAAGATGCCTGTCGTGATGTCTGTCTATATAAGCCTGTTTAACTTGATTCCAGTCCACATTTTGCCAAATGTATTTACTATTTATGCTTCCTGTGTTGCAGAATCTGCTGTGAAGTTTGACGGCAAGGGTTATCTGAAATACCTCTATCAAATGGAAGAGGGCAAAGAAAACTTCCATCTGTCTCTTCGACTCAAGACGTCTGCAGCAGAGGGCACAGTGATGTCCACCAATGCATCTGACTGGGGAAAATTAGAGGTACGGCATTTTTCAAACACACTGACAAAAAGAGTCTTTAACTTCTTCTTTTGTCTTCAACAAAGAGTGAATTGCTATAGGTATAACTCTAAAATACAAGGAAATCCCTGCCATCCAGATTACAATAGAACGATCACAGGAAACTTCACTCCACCCCATGACAAATGCAATGTCCAAATGTTTGCAGTAGAAGCTGGTTTGTTTTCATTAACGACTAACTGGGCATTAAACACGTTAATATTCAGAAGCACATTCCAGAAGGGAATGAAGGAGCTTGTGATGTGGATTTCATCCCACCCTTTGAGCACATTAGAGATAAATCAACCTGTATTTCTGAAATGAGTGTTATGATGAATTCATGGCTGACTGCTCTCCTCCTCTGACTCAGAGGCACAGTGAGGGCTCATGTTCTATACATTGTGAGTAAGATAAAGAATGCAGCAAGCATGACTTGAAATGCCGACCTCTGCATCAAAATCATATGACATCTCTCCCGGAGGACACCTCATTTATGCTCCATAATCGAATATTCAATTTAAATGGCCTGCAACATCAAAAGTGCACGCTCCTTTTTTTCAAAGGTTTACCTCTGGGTTTTGAAACTTGGCAAGCTGGACCATTTCATTGTTACAGAGGGGCTTCAAAAGGAATTGTTAAACATGGTCATCCAAGAAATCTTCAGGGCATTCATCTTCACACATTGCAAAGCTATACATGACATAATTTATGTGTCTCTGGAGAATTAACATTCTGGTGCACCTCAGCAAATTCCTATCAGTTTGCATCTGTTAATTTGAGAGGAGCGACAGCTCGTGCTTTGGAAACTTGTAAAACATGAATCAACTGCTAAGCTAGTACTTTCAGTATTCTTACCTTTTAAGTAATTACTTTCAAATGGAAATCGAGCCTATTTGAGCAAAGCCACCTGTGACAAGAGAAAGGGAAGAAAAGGAGACTTTTCAGTTAAGCAGCTGTAGCATTTATGAATAGTGACAGCTGCGATCTAACGTTATTAAGAGAAACGAGATCTGTGGCAGGATAGATACGTTGGAACTGATACACTTTAATGCAGTGAGGAGTCCGAGCATGGGGGCATTGATCACAATAATGAAGTTTTTCTTCTAACTGGACTCACATCAGGAGGTCTGTTACGAAACCTTCCTAGACAGCGTTGTAAGGCATCACAGACATGATCCTGATGCCAAGACTCTTCCGAACAGCAGGGAACAAAATGATACATCTGAGATCTATTAGCTGGCCAAACTCTAATGCAGCATTTTATCCAAGATGGTTGATAGAATTAAGATTTTTATTTTTGATTTTTGATTTCTTTTTTTTAAGAAATTAATGCTTTTAGGAAGGATGCAATGATGCATTGCATTGCTCAAAAGTGTCAGTAAAGACATTTATAATGTCTGTATTTCAAATAAATTCTGTTCATGCTATTACTGTTTCTATTACTTTCTGTTCATCAAAGAATGACAATAAATAAATAAATAACACTGTTTCCACAAATATGTTAAGCAGCACAACTGTTTTCAACATTGATAATAATAATAATAATAATAAATGTTTCTTGAGCAGCAAATCAGCATATCTTTCTGAAAGATCATATAACTCTGAAGACTGGAGTGATGATGCTGAAAATTCAGCTTTATGTCACAAGAATAAATTACATTTGGAAATATATTCAAATAAAAAACAGTTATTTTAAATTGCAATAATATTTCACAATATTACTGTTTTTACTATATTTTTGGTCAAACAAGGAGACTTCTTTAGAAACATTTAAAAATCTTACTGATCCCAAACTAGTATAAATACATTCATACAAAATCAATTATTATGAGTTATTCATTACTAAAAAGTATCAATAAAAATGTTTATTCTAGTAATCCAGTGGCTATCAACTCTGTTCCTGTTTATATTATACTACAGTATTTATTCATGTACAATTTGCTGCCTTCTTGAATAGGATGCTGTTATATGAATCCAGTGGACAATAAAGCAGAAACAGAGCTTTCATCCAATCATGCATTGAAGGATAATAACAATAATCAAGTGAGGGATAATAGTCAGACGGTCAGGCAGTATGACTGTATATAGGATGATCAGGAAATTTTTATTATCCCTAAATGGTTTATTTTGCTAAAACGACCAGCGCAATATACATTATCTCTCTTATTACACAGCTGCTTGCCAAATAAATTAATGCACATTGATGTGAGTCGAAATTATTTTTATTTGGCCACAGAATGCCATGACTGAGCAATCAAGAACAAATATTCCAGAGAATTGTGTATTGATGATGAATATTAGTTAATCACATCAGCAAACAGAATTTTTACTGTCATACTTTGCATTCATCATTTCTCAAGACAAATAACTGGGCAGGGAATATCGCTTCATTTAAGGATACTCTCTACTGCTTGCTGGAGCGGAAATGTTTAGTTAGCTGATGTTTTGTTTCCGATTTACAAGCACAGCGAGATCATGTGCTGTGTTTTTTTTTTTTTTTGATGTGGACTCTGGTGGATAAACAGCCTTCTTACCTGTCAAACTCAGCATTGCCCACGAGGAACCAAAACTCAGAATGAACATTCACCCACAATGAGTTCTCTCAGGAAAAGTTCCTCTTCCTTTTTTGTGCTCATCTCACCACCACCACCACTACTGCACACTCAGCTCAGCCCAGCACATCAAAATCAAACAGCAGCTCCGTCCAATAAAAGCAAATGATCAAAACCCTTGGGCTGACTGGTATCAGATCAGAGCAAAAGGCTCTGTGCTTAGCTTCTCACATCGCAAAACTCTCTGAAGATTCTGCCGCAGCAATTAAGAGGCTGGTGTGAAGGAGATGATTGTTAATAATGCATACTCTCAGCATCAGTGTAATACTTTCAAATGTGAAGTGCACACACACAAGCTATGTTTTTTTAATGCACAGAACAGGAAACTAATACATGCATATGTGAGTGATCCATTATTTGTGGGTGGATCGCTGAGGAGGCATAATGTCAGCGTCTGTTTGAATGCTTTGCATCACAAAGTTGTTTGTGCAATTGAAGGAGAACTAACCGCGTTCTCCTGTAAGCTCTGTCTTTCACAACTACCTTCAGCGCACACAAAGGGCTTCTTATCTCCCACAGAGTGAGCGCAGGGAGCACACGCTTCCAACTGTGCAAAAACACAACCTATCTAACCTACCTCAGCAAGAGCTTCGCTAGCTTTTTAGCAACCTGGGCACAGTCCGTAAATATGTAACTTTATTCAAGCCGCAGAAGTCAGGCTAAAGCTAATAAGTGTGTACTTTTGTTTTGATGTTTTTGAATATTTGCCAGACTGAAGGTCAATGACGTGATGCTCATTTTTCTTTAGTCTTTTCAAAAATACATTCGATATGCAATTCATACATGCAGTGACTTCACTATGTCTCTTTTGTGATGAACATGCGTTTTGGACTCTATATTACAAACATAGACTTGGCTTTATTTCTTTTGTCTAATTTGGCTGAAACATCAGTTTTAAATAAGTCAAGTCTATGTTTGTAGAGTGAGTGTTGCACTTTTCTTCTGAACTTTGAAATTCAGCTTTTTTTTTTTTTAATTGAACCACATCTACAACTTGTTGAGTATCTGTTTAATAGTAGTGATTCATTTGGAGCCAGAGTCTGCATAGTACTGATTCATTTGGAGTCAGAATCTGCACAATAGTGATTCATTTGGAGCTAGAGTTTTCGCAGTAGTGAAAATTTGGAGCCCAAGTCTGCACAGTGGTGATTCATTTTCAAGTCTTGAGTCTGCGCAGCAGTGATTCATTTGGAGCCAGAGTCTGCGCAGTAGTGATTTATTTGGAGCCTGAGTCTGCGCAGTAGTGATTCATTTGGAGCCTGAGTCTGAGAAGTAGTGATTAATTTTCAAGCCATAGTCTGCGCAGTAATGATTCATTTTCAAGTCCATGTCTGCTCAGTAGTGATTCATTTAGAGCCCGAGTCTGTGCAGTAGTGATTCATTTAGAGCCTGAGTCTGAGCACTAATGATTCATTTACCACAGCCATATCACCCTGCAGCCCAATACTGGTTGCCCACTGAAGCTAAGCAGGGTTGAGCCTGGTCAGTACCTGGATGGGAGACCTCCTGGGAAAACTAGGTTGCTGTTGGAAGAGGTGTTAGTGAGGCCAGCAGGGGGTGCTCACCCTGTGGTCTGTGTCGGTCCTAATGCCCCAGTATAGTGACGGAGACACTACACTGGCAAGAAGCACCGTCTTTCGGATGAGACGTTAAACCGAGGTCCTGACTCTCTGTGGTCATTAAAAATCCCATGACACTCATCATAAAGAGTAGGGGTATATCTCCGGTGTCCTGGCCAGATTCCCTCCACTGGCCCCTGTCTATCATCTGCCGTCGCATCATCCAGGTGGATGCTGCACACTGGTGGTGGTTGAGGAGAGACCCCCCACATGATTGTAAAGCGCTTTGGGTGTACGGCAATACACAATAAAGCGCTATATAAATGCATCATTCATTCATTCATTCATTTAGAGCCTGAGTCTGTGCAGTAGTGATTCATTTGGAGCCAGGGTCTGCGCAATAGCGATTCATTTGGAGCCCGGGTCTGAGCAGTAGTGATTCATGTGGAGCCAGGGTCTGAGCAGTAGCGATTCATTTGGAGCCAGGGTCTGCGCAGTAGTGATTCATGTGGAGCCAGGGTCTGCGCACTAGTGATTCATTTGGAGCCAGGGTCTGCGCAGTAGTGATTCATTTGTAGCCTGAGAATGTGCAGTAGTGATTCATTCAGAGCCTGATTCTGCACAGTAGTGATTCATTTGGAGCCCGAGTAACAAAGTCCCACCCAAACTCCTGCAGAACCAATCACAAGCTCACAATCATGACATCACACCCCATTTTTATAGCATCAGTTAACTAAAAGCAAACTTATTAGGAAAAACGAACACTTGAATGTACATTAGCGTGACCAGCGGTTGTGAAATTTCATGTGGTAGAAGCGACCAAAAATATTTTTTAATTAATGAATAATTACCTTTTAACATTTTTCTTTTTTCGATTCAAATCAGAACCATACATTCAAATGTATTCAAAGTGAAAATGTTATGATTTTGTTATGGTTACACCACATGACATTTGTATAGTCAGTAGATTTAACCTTTTTATTAAGAATATTATAAAAGTTTTTCAAATCCATTTGAAACCAACACGAATACAAAGAGTACATTTCTAACTTTTTAAAAAAGATTTTTCCTGTTCTTATCATGAATAATGTTGTGTGTTTGTTTTTCTAGCTGGTGGACAAGGAGCTGTGGCTCAGATATAGATGTGGCAGCATGCTTCCTGCCAGTCTGCATGTGGCCAACCACCCTGTTGCTGATGGCCGCTGGCATCACGTCTCTCTGGAGGTCAACGGCACAACCCTTAGAATCACCATTGATGCCAGCCACTCCAACTCGGTGGTTCTGCCTCAACCCTGCAGGCTCAGTCAGTCCAGTGGGGCCCTGGTACTGGCCAGCTCCAATCCCAGCGCAGATGCAGAGCGACTGGGCTTCACCGGCTGTTTGGAGAGCATACAGTTCAATGGAGAGGCGGTGAGAGGACAGGAGGGGACGACAGGAACTGGCCCGCAGATCGGCAGACTCTTCGGGATCTACCAGTGCTGCTCTGATGTGAAGATCTGTGCCAGTAATCCTTGTGAGAATGGAGGCACTTGTGCTGAAGAGTCCAGTGGAGGTGGGAACGCAGTGTTACTCTAAATTTGCACACACTGCCTTCACTGTTTTACCTACCAGTTCATCAAATTTGATATGCAAATTAGGCCAGCAAATATGAATGCCTTTTGCACAACAGTTTCCCATCTTGCTTGATATAAGGATGATTATAATGCTATATCATTTAATCAGCATATGGTGAATTACTGCTGCCATGATCACTAGAAATGTACACAAATATTTCTGCATAATTAAATGCATTATATTGCCACAATAATCATATGTGTAGATATAATAAATACAGAGAAGGTTTGAACTGAAAATAATAAATAATTAATTGTTAACACTTTACAATACATTTAAATCATTTCCATTAGTTAATGCATTTGGTGACTTGAGCTAAGGATGAACAATGCAAAATAATTGCATTTATTCATAGTGGTTAATTTTAATTTATGTAAAAATATGAAGTTTTTTTTAACATTTCGTCATTTAAACAGTTGTATAAATTAACATTGTGTTATGAATTAACATGAATTAACAATGAACGATATATATATTTTTTTATAAATTAACAATAACCTAGATTAATCAATGCTGTCAAACATTTGTTAGTTCATATACATGAAATATATATTATAATGCTATAAATCATTGAATCAGCATATGATGAATTACTGATGCCATGATCACTAGAAAATGTACACAAACATTTTTGTAAAATTAAAATAATTTTATTGACAACATAATATTTATACGAATAATAAAACAGGTAAGGTTTAATAAAAAATTATAAAAATGAATTTAACACTTTGCAGTAAAGTTTAAATTAACAACAATAAAGTTTAAATTATACAAATATAAAAATTAACAGTTAGTTAACACTGCACAATATTATATTGACTGTATACATAAAAAGATAATCTAGAATAATAAATGCTATAGAAATGTTAAATGCTAGTTTATAAATGCATCAACTAATGTTAATTAATTGAACTCATCTGTACCAGAACCTGGTAAAGTCAACTTTGGAAGTAGTTACTGAAAGTGTGCTAAAGTGGTGCAAATGTATTCATCCCTTATATATATTTCACCTTTTTTGTTTTCATCTGTTTCATGTTATAATATTTTGAAGTAGGGAATTAATTCTTGAATATTAAACAAGGTCCCTTAACAAATTGGTAAGGGACAACAAACAGAAATGCTGGAATGTCTTTGGAGTATCTAAACAGCACTACACAGATATGGAAATAAAGCTAGGGAGATGATAATCTCTGCTGTATCTTTGCTCAAAATATCTCTGAATACCCCAGTGTCAGTCTACACTTTCATCTCAGCACAGAGAAGTTCCTATGGAAATGTCTTTGTTATCTTGACCATTACTCTAAGATGCATCCCCCCCCATTTGTCCTCCAGAGTTTCGCTGTAGCTGTCCATCGCCATACTTTGGGTCTCGCTGTGAGAACGGCATCCTGCCAGACGATCCTTGTGCATCCCAGCCATGTGCTAATGGTTTGTGTATGCCAAATAATCAAGGGTACATCTGCAACTGCTCTGCACAAATTGCTGGAAACAGGTAAGACTCACACAGCGAAGCTCTTGAAATCACACATGCATATTATGTCCTTGGTGAAGGCATTGAGAAGTCTGACTAATCTGCATGAGAATGAATACTCGCCCACATAGGTTATATGCGTTATGTGCATTTGCCATTTGCTTTGCACCTTTGAGTTAACAAATTTAACTTTAACATTATTGATTGTCCTCATTCATATATAACACCAAAGCTTGATGAAATTAGTCATGGAGTGAGAATTTCAATCAATAGATGTCCTTCTGTGTGTCTGTCTTTGTGTGCATCAAAGCATAACACCATATTGGTCATCACAGCATTACTGTTTATGTATATATATTCCAAGATGGGAAACTTTACAAACACTGTTTGTTTACTTATGAAATAATGTTAGATGCATATTTCAAAAAGCAATAATTATTTTTCTGTAGGTGGAATTATATAGTATTCACTGTCTAGGATACTGTCAACCTAAGCAAAATGATAGCTGATATTATTCATATATAAATAAAAAAAAAAAGATTATTTTCACCAGTATTGCAAGACAAATGCCAAACAGAACATTTACCATGTATACCGCATGTAAAAATGCAGTGATGGGCAGTAGCGTCGCTACAAGTAGTGATGCTAGTAGTTTAACTACATTTCTCAGTAGCGTGGTGGTAGCGTCGCTGTTTTCTGAATCAAATAGCTTTTCAGTAGCGAAGCTCTATTTTTGATCAAGTAGCGCGGTAGCGTCAACAAAAGCTAACGTTACATTTTCCAAAGCATTTCTGAAACTCAAGCTCAAATCAGAAATATAACTTGCTACGCATCACTGATCCTGGATCAGTAAGTGATCCCACCGCCACTAAAGCTTGTAATGCCATTGCTGGTCCAAATGCTGGTCAAAAGCTTGAACTTGATTTTGGTGAAATGTTAATAATATGACATGTAACAATACAAATAGCCAAACCTATACATCTATATGGTAACACTATACAATAAGATTTCATTAATGCTAGCTGTATTGACTAACATGAGCATACAATGAACAATACATTTATTACAGTATTTATTAATCTTTGTTAATGTTAGTTAATGAAAATACAGTCATTCATTGGTAGTTCATGTTAGTTCACAGTGCATTAACTAATGTTAACAAACACAACTTTTGATTTTACAGTTTTTCTCAGTCACTTTGGTGCATTTCTCGAATCATCCTTAATATTTGCAAAGTATGTGCATTTCTCAAAACAATTTGTACAAACAGCACCACACAATGGATTACCTGCAAAAGCCTGAAACCTATTCAAAATCTTTAGTTCGTCTCTCAAAAGTATTTATGTCAATGAACATATCAGACAGTACCATCAGAATGAAAAGTCCTTGTGTCATTGTTCACAAACAAGATTTTGACAGAAATTTGACAAGTCAAAATTCTTAGTCATGTTGTCAATATAGGCCTAACAGTGCAAACTGTTCATATTACCTGATATAAACTATGGCAACAGTTTGGATGACAGTTACTGTATTGAAATGCTGAAGGCTGCACTTCTTATGTTTGCCATATCCGTTTCAAAAGTATAATTTACATATTACTGTATGTGGGGATATCGATTGAAAGAGACTGGATAGGATTCACAGTTACACTTTTACTAGTGATCTGACCAAAAAAAACAAACAACAACAACAAAAAACATTACAACGTCATTGTGATATAGAAAAGAAAATAAACGAGCACAAAGGCAAAAATACAAAATTAGAAAGACAAACACAGGCAGAGCTTTGCTTTTGCATGTAGCACTGTATGGAGGAATTTCAGAGAACTGGTTTGTCATTGATCTACATTCTCTTCATTAGTGAAAGTTAAGATTCACCTGCACGATCCATGGCATATTTACAAAAAGACTAATAGAAATGTTTAGAAAATATGCTTGACAGTTTATGACTACTAGATCAACCATTTTGCATTTAATGAATTATACGATGAACTAATGACTTGATGTTTTGAGGGGTAAGACAATTGCACAGAGAACTATATAATACATTTTGAGTAATATAACATTAGCAACTGATAATGTAGGAAAACGCAGACAAATGTACATAATCAGTTGCATGAATGTACCAAAGCAATTGAAACTTGTTCAAAAGAATGAGAAACTGCTTTTATGATGTGCGCAAGTGACTAGATGATGTGGAGCTTGAACAAGTAGTTTTGAGAATTTCATTTCTGATCTGAGAAATGCACCAAAGCAACTGAGAAAAACTGTAATCGTGCATTAGTACATGTTGAAATTAACATTAATAAATGCTGCAGAAGAATTTTTCATTCTTAGTTCATGTTAACTAGTTAACTAATGTTAACTAATGAACCTTATTGTGAAGTGTTACCATTTATATAAATGTATCTGTGTACAATAAAGCCACAATACCAACGACCAATAGGAGGTTTCCGGCCGACAGGAAAAATTTATTTTGCCTATGTCACAATATGAGGTAAATCCGGCCCTGTACATGATAGTGATTTTTGTTGCCAAATTGGTTTGGAACAGTTGTTGAATAAACAATTAAACTGAATGCCTGTCTATCTATCTTGACTGACCGTTTTATTGATCACTGAGAGAGCATTGACTTGGTATGATGTTGGTTCAATATAAAAATGATTAAAAACAAAAAATAGCTTAGATGTAGTAAACTACTTTTGCCATGTTGCTGTAGCTTAGCTTGCTACATTTCCCAGGGCTGTAGCTTTAGTGTAGTGAAGCTTCATTTAATGAAGAGTAACTGTTAGCTTAGCTCACTACATTTTCCAAGTAGCTTGCCCAACACTGTAAAAATGTAAACTAATATTGTATGTTTAGATGAAAGAATATTAATAAAGTTTTTTTTAACACTATAGTGTCATTACATGAGTAAGTAGTGAGAACTATTAATGAAAAATATCTAATATTAATTTAACAAATTATTTTTATTTAATATGAGTTAACATGCACTTATTTTCTGAAGCAGCTAACACACTGTTAATGTTAAAAGAACAAGAAAAAAAGACATTAAAAAATTTAAAAGACATTAATTTTGCCTGCTGAAAATAATACTCTACACTACAGAAATTAAATCAAGTAATCAAATGTGTAAATAAAACACTGCATAGTCTTTCCCGTATGAATTAAATATACACTGATTTTTATTAAAATTACTGAAGTTATTCAGTGAAGAGGATTGAACGATTCTCTCATTTTCTTACCTACATTCAAGTGTTGAGAAAAAAAGAATGCATGAAGCTAGAATAAATTTTTTTTTTTTTTTTTTTGGTTTAAAAACTTTTGGCATATTGCATGTTCAGATATTCATACAACAAAATAGTCTGATTATTTTGTGAAAATCAAAAATGCTGGCGGTGACTGACAACTTTAAAAAATAAAAAAAAAAAAACGCTGGCAGGGAAAGAGTTGACAGTAGCATTCTATAATATCAAATGTGTAAAGATATCAAAGGTAAAAATACAGAATGAATGAAAAAAAGAAAAAAAGAAAATGCACTTCACGCCTGGAGGGAGAGGTGTGTAGCTGACATTTTCGATTTTATATCTCAAGATGAAAAGAGTTGTGTGGAAACACCCAGATGATAGCTTGATAACATAACTGTTTTTCCATACATAAAGAAAATGTAAAAGAAATACATCTGATACACTGCACGTTTGGAATGAGGAAAATAATCAATTTTGATAAGATGGCATATGCCGTTTCCATTGAATGGTAATTCATCTGTGGTCTCTGTGGCTGAGTGTGAGAATATCTAGATCAGTGTGGCCCACACACACACTCCTACATTGTCAATTGTTCCTTTTCTTTGCAGATGTCAGAATGCATGCACTCCCAATCCATGTCTGGCTGGTTTCGCCTGTTCAATGACGAGAAACTCAATCCACTGTGAGCGCACCACCTCCCCTCCTTATGTGGAAATCGCAGAGATCTGCGCAGGCATATTGGGGCTTGTCCTCCTCATTGTGGCCTTTGTGTGTTTTCGAAAACACTATGTCAGCCGCAAGAAGCACAAGTCTGGCTGCGTGCAAGATTCCAATGGCTACTTCCCAACGTTGCCCAAAAGCATGATGAAAGAAACCGAGATCAGCTCTCCAATGGAGATCAGCACCCTGATCGGCTCCGCAGGCGATCTGGACAGCAGTCCTTTCCGTTCCCTCAAACCTCGTGAACAGCGGGAGCTTGGCCCTCAGGTGGGCTCTCGGCCCCAGAGGCCTCAGTGTCCTGTGATTTGCAGCGTGGCCCCCAATCTACCTCCTCCACCCTCCACCAGCTCTGATAATGACTCTATTATGAAAAACAACTGGGAGCACGACTACGAAGGTGAGAACTTGAGTTTTATTTATTATTTTCCCAGCTTCTACAGGCACTTTGCTTAAATTGGAATTTAGTCACATCATAAAAGACAAGAGCGGTGGAGGGTATTTTATTGGTTTAATATTAAAATTAATATCATACAACAGTGAGAGGAATTTTCTCCTGCTCTTACCATTAGGGATGCACAATGTATCGGTACCCATATCATAATCAGATGATAGTGATCATTTTCAATTTATCAGTATGTCAATATTAGATATATTAGTGCATATTTTGTATGTTTAATTGTACATGCTTATTTCCCCTATGTATACATTTAACCCTGCCATCATCTAAGTTTTTAAAAACAATTTAATAACACAAAACTAATTTTGTAAATTATAAGGTTGTGATTCCTAAATTCACTTTAAAAAAGGTTTAAAAATGTTTTTGTTTGTTGTTGTTGTTTTTTTTTTTTTTTTAGATCAAAGAAAGAAAGAAAGAAAGAAAGACCCTACTGTCTGAAAGTTTGGGGCAATACGTTTTTTTAATACTAGTTTCTTGAGCACCAGTATGATTTCTGAAGGTCATGTGACCCTGAAGACTGGAATAATTCAGCTTTGCCATCACAAATACATTTTAAAATAGATTAAAAACATTTAAATAAAAGTTAAAACAAATATTTTAAATAATAATAATAATAATAATAATTCACAGTATTACTGTTTTCACTGCATTTTTGATCAAATAAATGCAGCCTTGGTGAACCTTTTAAAAACATGACAAATCTCACCAATCCCAAACTTTCGAACAGCAGTGTATATTGAGCATTTATTGTTTATCGGCCATAACATGAAAATAGAATTTTAATAATGGTGCATCACTACTTGTAGAACACTTGTATAAACCAAGTGCAACTGAAGTCATGTGGTACAACTAGTCGACATAGACCTAACTCATCTACTAGTGTCAGAACTAATCAACTAATTTGTGCAAGAAATAAACCATTTCTAATTACTCTCGTTCACAGTGTATCCAGCTGATCCTGACTACTATGGCCGACCCATGGTTCAAGAGTTCCCACAGTTTGACATTGTGGAAAGCACCTACTCGACGGCTTCCACAGAGTTGCGCAGAAACTCTCGTTTCGGAGGCTTCCCTTTCCCTCTGGACCGCGCCGACCGCCGCGCTCCATTACCGCCTTGTTACAGCAATCAGAATTTAGATGACTTCTTGGGGCCGGATGGCCTGCCTCTGCCCAGCTCTCAGTGCCCTAACGAGTACACTGCCATAAGCTACTACCCTACCCAGCACACACGCAGCCTGGACAACGTCTCCAGCGGCTATAAGAGGCTCAGCATGCGTTTGAGTGTGGCACAGCCTTCCTACGCGGATGCAGACGGCTCCACTCGGCCTGGATCTACTAGAAGGACATCTCGCAGTTATGCTGGCTCAGATATGGTGGAGAGTGACTATGGCAGCTGTGAGGAGGTCATGTTCTAGGCAATGAAAATGAGTGGGGTTATAGAGGGGAAGCTCATCTCGTTCATGTAGTATATGAAGCTCAACGGCTGAAAGCCACAGAAGCACTATCAGTATTAATAGACTCTTTCAGGGAAAACAAATACATCTGTGTGAAATGCAACTTTCCGCATTGTTTGCCCTTTACGAATTATTGCATGACCTTAAAACGTCTGATGTTATTAGTGTCTAGAGATAATGCGGCCTCATTTGGTATTGCGAGTTCAATCGCACCCCGTCCAGTTTTGTTGGAAAAAATATGTTATTTTCAGCAGATTTGTTAAATGACTGCTTGTGTTGCATGTCATTATCAGATTGGAAACCAACTGTGGGACGGATGATTATTTCTGTAAAACATGGCTGAGGTGTGTTGTTCTCCGAGCCCATATGTGCTCACTGAACTCAGCGTGCTATGAAATTTGAAATGTTTTCAAGTGTTCCATATGGTGTGAGTATTTTAAGCGATGCAAGAAGCACATTTCACTACAGCGAAAGTATAGAGGTTACATTGATTTGTCCATGCGACTGAAGCAGAGGCTGGTTCCCTGCTGTATCAAAAATTAGTACACAATGTGAAATATAAGATGTATGTTTCTAAAATACCAAATATAGGTCCCTGGTAAGTTGATGTGTCATTGGTTGCTGGGAAATTTACTTTTTGACTCTTTTGTAGTAGGACTAGTTCACCTAAAATTGAAAAATTGCTTAAAATTTACTCTCACTCAGGTCTGTAGTAGGAACAGATTTGGAGAAATTTAGCATTACATCACTTTCTCACCACATTAATGGGTGCCGTCAGAATGAGAGTCCAAACAGCTGATAAAAACTTCACAATAATCCAAACGACTCCAGTCCATCAGTTAACATCTTGTGAAGTGAAAAGCTGCTTGTTTGAAATAAATCCATCATTAAGGCATTTTAACTCCAAACTATTGCTTCTGTCCAAAATATGAGTCCATAATCCATAATAACACTTTCCTTAAGTGGAAAAAGTCCATCTCATGTTGCCTTCTTCACATTGGTGAGCAAGTGATCTAATGCTAAACGTCTCCAAATCTGTTCAGATGAAGAAACAAACTCATTTACATCTTGAACGGCCTGGGGGTGAGTACATGTTCAGCAAATATTAATTTTTGGGTGAACTATTCCTTTAAGATGTGTCTGAATTGCTGCGCTTGGTGAATAGTAATTTTAAATGTGAACTCTGGGTTTATCTTTTCATGCTGCAGACCTTATGCAGTTTTAGTAGTTTTCACTGATCAAAGGCAATCAAACTTTAGCCGTAAAAAGCTCTATGCTGCTTTTTATGGCTCAATTATGCTTCTTGACAAACTGTCATAATGCTTACTAATCATTAAAAAGATCAAAAATACTGCCAAAGTATGAAAGAAACTGAACTGATTGAAGAATCATATATATACACTGTATGTGTGTGTGAACATCACAAACAGCTGCATTTTATATTTCTGTATTCATAATATTGTCATGTTTAGGGTTCAATTTTTTTTTTTTTTTTTTTTTTTTATGAATAGGGATTTCCAACAGAGTACATTTTATTGGAATCAAAGATGACCTGAATGAGACTGGTTTAGCGGACTGCTGCATGTCATCAAATGATATTGCATGTGCTCCCTCCCCTCACTGACTGTAGTCTATAGTGTTTCAAATGACATAGTACAGTGTTGATGTACATATTATTGGCAGCTGTTGCAAGTATTTGTTATTGTGATCTGCCGTATGTTTGTGCAGTGGGTGTGGTAAGTGTGAATGTAATTTTTTTGTATTTTAAAAATTCAATGTGGGGTGAATCCCATGTTTTAAAGAAGTTCCTCTGTGAGAGAATCTATGCTGTCTTTGCCATTTCCCATCAATGTAGAAAATACTATGAAATCTATAAAATAAAATTATGTTTAATATACAGAATGTAGTGTGTGTTGTTTTTTGATTAATCATAATCTTATCGATTCAAAAATTCAATAATAATTCAAAAAAGTCTTCAGTCGTTTTTTTTATTCAGTAAGAATGCACTGGTCAAGAGTGATGATACAGATATAAGATGAGTCTTTATAATATTATAATGTTACATTTTAAATAAACGCTGGTATTATGGTTTCCAGAAAATGAAATGTTATTTGTGCACCAAAACATTATAATGTTGAGAAGCCTAAATTCACTTAAAAAGTAGCATTTAAAAAGTTTTTTTTTTTCCCGGACAAAATAGTAAATATATACTTTTCAAATGTTTTGGATAATTTTACTTTATTTTATTTAATTAAATTTTACTTTATTTTAACAATATTAATCCCTTCAGTGAGGACACATTAAATTGAACAAAAATATTAGGCAGCACAACCATTTTCAACATTGAAAATAATAAGAACTTCTTGAGTTGAGTTTCTTGAGCAGCAAATCCGCATATTAAAATATTTTCTGAAGAATCATGTGACTGAACACGGGAGTAATTGGCACCACAGGATAATACATTTGAAAGAATATTCAAATACTAAAGAGTTATTTTAAATTGTAAAAATCTCTCACAATATTAGTTGTTACTGTGTTTTTGACAAATAAATGCAGCACTGGTCAGCAAGAGACTTTTAAAACTTTTAAAAATTTTACTAATCCCATACTTTTTAATGGTATAATACATTATATATAAATGTGCTTAATGTGGTAACTTCTAAATTATTCTCTCCAAGTCAAAATATGTCTTAATGCTACATTTGGGGACACTATCATCAGATTTCATCTGAACTGTTTTTAATGCTTTTTTATAGGGCTTCTGACAGTTGTTTCCATTCCAGACATCTTTGAATGAATTAAGCCATGGATGAGCGAATCTCATTAGCTTTCAGACACAGAATAAAAGCGATTAGAATAATGGAAGAACATAAGCGATCAAGGTCGTGAATCAGAGCGGCAACACTCAGAGGAGATCTGACTCAGCTCGCCGGGGGCTTCGCCACAATTACTGTAACTCAGCAATTCCCCAAGATTTATGCACAAGTGAAAGTAGAGCAGTCCCATAATGTATACATCCCCTGTCCTGAAGCACGGGAATCTCAATAACCCCACAGCTGAGGACCTTTGAGGCTTTTGGAAATAAGTGTCAACTCCTAACAGTACTTAGTGCCGTAACTCATCTTGAACTCGTACACAGGACATCTGAAGTGTAGGATGTAACCGTTTAGAACGTCGTTTTCAATGTTAAACAGTACTGACTATTTACACTCACTTTAACTGAGTGGCTCTCTTTTATATTAATGTCCACGGTTAGATGCTGCGAAAGCTTGGTGGATTTTGGAGTGGGCAGGGTTGTGGTAAAAAAAAATGTAAATTTCAATTATCCAATTCATTTTTTAGTGTTATCAGAAAAACACACAGATCAAGCTCAGGATAGTATAACCTCATAATCCTGACCAAATTATCTCATGTGATATAGGAAAACTGTCCACCCTGTTACATGACATTTTTACACTAGACCTTAACAGAATGGACGTTTTAAGCCAATGAGGCTCATGCTAGCTAGGAAAGAACAGCATACTACCGGAAGATTAACATAACATTTAAGAAGATAGATATAAAATCTATTATAAAAAGTTTCATGTCCAGTATAAAGCAACACAACAGGGTGGACGTTACGTTTTGCACTATTTTATGCCTTCTAAAACTGAGGAAAAGAAAGAAAACTTTATGACTCACTTTGTGTTTGGAATTGCTTTCCCTCCAAGGAAATGATGTCACTTCTAGCAAGGCATGTGATTTAGGACACCTGCTTAAGATTTTAAAGGGCAAGTAGCATCAATGTAGCAGGGTGGACTGGACTTTGTGGTACATTAACTCATTTTTGGGTCATTCCTACAGTTTGGGGGATTTTGGATGTCCCTTTGAAACAATTCTGCATAGTTTGCATAAAATGGTAGTCAACTTTTTTTCTTTTTTTTTTTTTGGATGTGTAAAACCATGTCTCACAATCTCCAGTCCATCATGTTACAATGGTGCTACTTTTCCTTTAAAATCTTAAGCATTTGCCCTAAAGCCCTAGAAATCGCTTTCTACAAGTGACATCATTTCCTTGGAGGAAAAGCAACTCTAAACACAAAGTATTAGTCATAAATCGTTCGGTCTTTTCTCCATTTTTAGAACATCCACCCTGTGTCAATTTATACTGGACATGAAATGTGATCTAACAGGGTGGACAAATTTTCTATATCACATGTGAAATATTTGGTCAGGATTATTGAGCTACACTTGAGCTTGAGGCCTGAGGCTTGATCAGTTTTTCTGATATTCTTCTGACAAGTTCTCCCTCTGATAAGACAAAAAGATAAATAAATAAATAAATAAATATATATTTTTAATAAACCTGCTCAGTCCCTTTACACACACACACACACACACACACACACACACACACACACGCACACACACACATAAATATCACAATAAATAGTATTTTACGTCAAAGAGATTAAGCAAGTGTATATACTAATAGTAAAAATTTCTAATTTAGAAATATATATGTAACCTTTATTTCAAAGTGAAGTTGAGAAAACATTTGGGACATGAGAATTTGTCTGTCAAGTAACTATTTTCTATAGATCCTGCCTTCTCATAAGCCACAATTGGTCAATCATGTACAATGCTTGCATGCTATTGGTCAAACAACATATCAGTCATTACCTTCTGTAAGTATTAAAGGAATAGGAAAACAAACCCATAATCCGAACATTTTAGGCAATTTAGAAATAATGACAAGGATATATCCAGTGAGAAGAGGAGATTTAGTCACTGTTTTATGTAAAATGTACTAAATTGTTTTATGTCTACACAAAATTCACTAAACTGTAGGAACGTCCCACTGTGCAGCTGTTTACACCTCAATATTCAAGTACAAAATTGCGCAAGAGACACAGTTCACAGCCAGGACCGCATTAATGCACGGGCTTACCTGGGCTTAAGCCCAGGGCCCCGTGCTGAGGGGGGGCCCCGGTGATACCGGAAAATATTGCAATCGCATTTTATAATGAGTTCACTGTTCCCTTAAAGCGTTATCGGTTTACTTTGAATGCACGTACTTGCGTTGCAAGTCCTGCGGGAGAAGTGCAGCCCATCAGACAAGATTAAAATGGCCAAAATTCCGAAGCTGCACACGGCATATTAACGCGGGGCTAGGAGAAGATGCCGATGCAGATCATGGCAGGTAGGTCATATGCTTAGCATAGTTGAGCTCGCAGTTGTTAGTTAGCCACTACAGCTGTGGAATATAATCATTTTTATGACGCATCGCGATGCTGTAGACGATTCTGCATAAATGTAATTAAATAGTCGCATCATATAATGTACTGTTTTATTATAAGAAAGTATAGGCTATATTAATTAAGAAAAGTTGCATATGCCTTTGGAAGCAAAGCTTAAACTTCTCATAAAGCAAGATATTTGGGCACATTTCGTTTTTTTACGAAAAGAATATGAATGAGAAAATAATGCGGGAAGTGCTTGATGTTAAAACGAGATTTTAAGCGCAATAGGCTAAGACACAAATAAAGATCTCAATGCGTTACTTGCGCTGACTGACACACCTGACGCGCGCGGACGGAAAGCCGCCTCTCAGCATGCAAAACTGAATTACTTCAAAATATAGGCTATCTGTCTTTGGAGTATTCGCGTAAACATTGATGGGTAGGCTGTTTTACTTGAACGTAAACAGTTGTGGAAAAATCTGATGTGTAACATATTAGATTAGATTACTGTTTTAGATCTTTAATATAATCTGTGATGGGAATAACAGCATATTTTTTCCAGTAACGAGTAATCAAACGAATTACAGTTTCCCCGTTGCAACGCCGTTACCGTTACTGACAATAAAAGTGCGGCATTACTGTAATTTATTATAATATTATTATAATTGTATTTTTCAGTTCATCTGAATGGATGCGCAGTGTAGCTGTATTTGACGTACCGTAAATTATAGTGTGAATGCGCACGACTCGCCGTCGCTTTGTCTCACGCGCACAAAGAAAGAAAGAGCAAGAGATTTAAATAACATGCAGAATTGACGCGCTACATGTAAACGATATTCTTTGTTGTATTTTCCTGTCAAAATAACGGAGTTCCTTTGGAATTCTTCAGATTTTAAGAACTGCCGGTTTCTCCGGTAGTGGGCGGAACTAATGCGCAAACGACAATCTCATTGGCTGGCGCTCACCTATTATCGTCCCTGTCTTGATTTCAGCAAATCAATTCGAGCGACCGCAGACTACGCGATTAATATTCATGAACCCAGCAGCTCATTAATCCTTAGTGCGTTTTAAATTGCTGTTAGTTGTAGAATTCGTAGTAGTTTTGTTATCTTATCAATTTTTTCCCCTTTTTTATAGAAACACTAAATGACAAACAATATCTTAAGCACCACCACCAGGCCTAAGTTCAGTCAACATGACAAATATGCATTCATACTTGGTTATTCTAATTACTAAAGTTCTATCATCATATAATGCTAAATTATCATAATATCATTATAATTCTTGACTAACTGATGCTAAGTATCAGTAGATAAATAGTGTAGATTAATGTACAATGTTTTATAATAATAATTTATTCTATTTAGTGTCCATTTCATTAATTTAACATATTTAATATTGGGGACATCCAAGTTATTTGACATTTGAACATTTTTTTTTATTTTTTTTATTTTTTTTTTTAAGTAAAGCAATAGTTACTTCCCCTGGTATTTAGTTACTTTTATAATGATGTAACGCAGTTACTAACTCAGTTCCTATTTGTGAGAAGTAACTAGTAACTATAACTAATTACTTTTTTAAAGTAACGTGCCCAACACTGAATATAATACAACTCAAACAACGAAAGAGGGAATTACTCACTGCTCTTGACTGAATAAATTTTGTAGCTTTATTAATTGTAATTAATACACTAAAGACTAGGCAATGATTATACTTACATTTGACTATTACATTTCTGTATTATTCTTACTTAAATGCTTCTGTAAATTAGATGTAAAATGAAAAAAAAAGTAGTTAATTAAAAAAATTTCATAGACCTATTTTGTATTTGCTCTACTGTTTTTTTTATTTGCATCTTTGTATTTTTTAATATCAAAGGTAAAAAAAAAAGATTTGATTATTCATTTGCTATGGTAATTAAATAATTGGAGGAAAAGATGCATTGGGCTGCATAATCATAATCAAATCAAATCGTGAGGCAACTGAAGATTTGGCCACATGGGCTCAACAGTGGTTTAAATTTTTACTTGCCCTGCCACAAAAAAATAAAACAGTTTTGTTGTTATTTTTGATACCAAAATTATAGATACCAGTTCAATTTTACAATTCTCGATTCCAACTGAAGACAAGTGAACAGTTAGTAAGAATTTATTATTTATTTATTATTGACGACTTGCGGTTTGTGATTATCAAGATTGAGTGAATGTAGACTGTAGTTCTGATTGATGAAGGGCCCCTCAAGAGGTAAAGCCCAGGGGCCCCTTACAGTGTTAATGCGGCCCTGTTCACAGCAGAAGCACACATGGGTCGGCTCATCAGCATAAAAGGGTTACCTCATACAAACCTTGGCCCAAACCTCTATAATCAGCACTGCTACTGAGCATTATTCAGATACCAGTCAAGTTCTATTAAAAAGAAAAACACCATTCTCCTCGCACATACAGAAACACAGCAGCGTGAGTCGTAATTTTAACAGGATACAAGTGAGCTCCCTGTTACTCTGGCTTTGACACTCTCACGTAGCATGATAAACAGTCTTGTGGGTAAACTTGCTCACATCTGGATTGTTAAATACGGTGGCTGGAGCACAACGCAAACTGCTTTGCATTCATTATCATGCTCTGCAAACAAAAAAGTCTGGTTATTAATGTGACCCCTAGTCATTTCTGGGTCAACAGATGGAGGGCAGCAGTGTTTGTGTACTCAGATTAGTGCTTTTGTAGTGCAGTTTCAAAAGAGGAGAGAGGAGAAGCAATCGACTGTGGGGAAAAAATACAGTGAATATCATGCGACCACAACTCACATGCAAATACAAATATATGTCTGTATCTGACATTCTTATTTTATGTATGTATATCTATCTATCTATCTATCTATCTATCTATCTATCTATCTATCTATATATATATATATATATATAAAACAAGAATGTCAGAAACAGACCATACATTAGGAAATTCATACATATCTGTCAGATTTGACACATTTGTCTGTTTGGAAACTGATAGATCATGTTCGGTCTCTTATATATGGCTTCATGGTGCAGCATAAAAATTGGACATGTTCATATCAATCATGAATTTCAGAAAATGTTTTGCGCTTATTTGAAGTACTTAGCTGTTGCCTTAATAAAAAATCCTTTTTTTCCTGAAAAATGAGACTAAACATGTTTTATCAACACAGGATCATACTGTATGTAGTAAGTGAGTGCACGCTGGTATTCTGTGATAAACTTATCAATAAACCAGCCAAAAATGACAAGATAAAGGATAAAATATTTATTGACCTGGCTGACTGACAGATGATGAGGTAGTGGAATATATCAGGAGAAAATTTGCCATTACTGACAGCTTATTATGAGCCAAAAACCCACACCTGGTGTCCAACCCTTCATCAACAACCATCATTACAGCGGTCAAGCATCATCTTAAATATGTAGAGTGCCACATTTTTTTTATGCTTTTGAAACATTGTAAACTATATAGGTGTGCACAAAAGGCATGATGGATGATGTGAAGAGTGAATGAGACAGCCACATATGAATGCAGTTTAAAAAGATGAAAGGGTTTTGCATATTTTGTTGTGATGAATGAAATGATTTTTGAATTGGATGATTTTTACATTTCTGAAATGTCAAAAGTGAAAGAAATAAATGTCCCATTACGTACGCACGCACGCACGGACGCATAAACACACACACACGCGCGCGCACACACGCACACACACACACACACACACACACACACACACACACACACACTATTCACTATTCGTTCAAAAAGGCATCTTTAGAGTCATTGTGCTATGTGATTAAGAATGAATGAATTTCTATTGGTTTTCAGTGTGGGTCAAATTTGATTTTTATGTGGGAGGGGTATTTTTATGTTTAATGGTGCCTTTTTATTGACTGCAGAGTTGATCAAACACTATGAAATTTTAATATGAATGGAGAAGAATGTAAAATGCTACAGAAAACACCTGTGAGTTGGTTAATATATTAATATTAACAATATGAATAAACTAAATTTAGCTAAAACATAAATCAAAAACACCATAAATTACAAAATATATGTAGCCTAAAATATTAATAAATATAATTTATAAAATCTTAGATAGACAGACACAGACAGACAGACAGACAGACAGACAGATAGATAGATAGATAGATAGATAGATAGATAGATAGATAATATATAATAAGATAATAAATTAATATTATAATTTTTAATAATTGTAATTGATGGTGAGTGTTTTAGTAAATAGGAAAAATAATTATTTATTCATTCATTCATTCTCGCACACCTGAATGTATATATTTTTTTTCCCCACAATGGGAAACGTAAATATTTTACGAGATGTTGTTGTAGAGGTGAATCGTAAAATATTTGCGATTTGCCATGAGATTGTGTTATATATTTGTCAGCGATTTTGACGTTTGAAACAAAAACCTAAAGCTGCGATTATATAATGAAGCGATGACTGTCCGATAATAATCCTATAGCGCAAACCAATTGCAATGTTTTTTTGTTTTTTTTCCTAACGCAACTTCTATTCGCGAACGCCTAGCATTTGACTAACTACACAATCTCATAAAAGTTTTTACTGCAAAATGTATTATCTAAAATGTATACTTTCATGTTATACATACTTTTAAGACTTCCAGAATTGCGTTTCGATATTTTTGGGGGACCATGTCTGCGCTTTAACTGCGCTTGGCAAGTAGGAGCCATCAGGTGCGCTCACATGATCACAACATCCTCAGCATCAGCATCAGCATCCAGCTTCACACAAAGCCAACATATGTCAGAGCACACGCGGATATAAGTGGGACAGGTCTCTGGATCTCCAGCTACGTTTCACGATAGTAGCCTACTGAGAGAACTTCTAAAGTTTGGGAGGTCTCTTTATTTCCCGACAACTTTTTGGAGTCAGCATTGTGAATGAGGGCTGCACGGTTAAGAAGTGAATGAACGAACACGAGTTTTATATTTTATGTACCAGATTTATGAATGGGCGTCTTGTCAAGCACAGCGCGCTTCGTAAATTCTCACGATCTACTAAAGAGACGCTGGATTACAAATGTCTCTCCGCTTGTCAAGCAGGATTTTATGTCTAAAAAAGAGTTTGAATCGCAGCTATTTTATTTGAAACGACACCAATTTTCTTTGATTTGCTATGTAATAACTGCTTTGCTTTTTTATCATATCGACATCCCTTTATGGCAGCTGTAGCTGCAGCTGCGCGGTGTCTGGATGCGCCCGCTGCGCGGTAGATGCCCGTGGCACGGAGGACCGGAGCCCTCGCCGCTGTCCTGTGATGATGCATTGAGGATGGTGGAGGGAACGGACGCCCCTTTGAGGAACATTTCGACAGGAAATCGGGACAGCAAGTACCTCTCTTTCCCCTGGGTGGTGACTTTACTCTCCAGTGTTCTGATCACTACAATTATAGTAGATGTTCTGGGCAACCTGTTGGTCATTGTATCGGTCTTCAGAAACAGAAAGCTCAGGAAGGCAGGTAAATGTCTTCATCTCTATAATTCATCATGCTGACAGTCTTTTATTTGTATATTTTACTGGCAAGGTCTTCTGAAGTAACCCATTATTAGAGATGTGACTGATTCAGAACAGATTTTTAAATGTGTTTTTTTGAATCTTTAGCAGAGTAAAATAATATGCATTTTGAATATATAGTATTATCATCTGGTCTGCTGGTCTTTAAACCTAAGCAACTAAGAGCGCCTAAAACACATCTAAAACCAGAAAACAGACTAGTCTGACCAGTAAGACCAGCAAGTCAATTAATTGACTGTTTTTTTTTTCAGCATTTTTTTTTCAGCAGGTCATTATTAATATTTTAATAATAATAATAATAACAATAATAATAATAATAACAATTGTTGTTCAGCAGGGCTATTAATACTTGTTAAGAAAGTTTTAGCTCTTTATCTTTCGATGCCGTCCGAATATTCTCAGTCCTTGCATTCATGAAGACATGGGCCCATGGAAAGAATTATGAACAAGACGCCAATTGTCTTTTCACAAACTTCTTCCAAGTTTATTGTTACATCCATACATTATATAGTTTCATTGCTAGGGGTGGTGCAGTGATACATCCAATGAGAATTATACACCACATCTGTGGTACTCAGGCCAAGAAATATACGTTATATAAAATGGAAGTCTGGCAAAGAATGTTCTGGACATATTAGGGATACACTTGGACGGAGAGAACTACATCTTTATGCCAAGTGTCGATATGCCAAGTCACCGCTGAGCTAGGAGGCCCCCCTCCTCAGTTGAACATTTGAACTCCATTTAAGATGTATATATGTGAGGATAAGAGAGATACAGTCAAACATAAGAGAGAGAGAGAGCGAGAGGAGGGAGTGAGAGGAGGGAGTGAGACACAGAGAGAATGGGGAAAAACACGTATGGGAGGAGGGATTGCATAGAGGCAAACTCACAGAAACATCTGGCAGAGAGCATGATATATTTTAACAGTTCCCCCATTTGTTTATATAATAAACACCATAAAGGCTCTCTGCCCAATTCCCCTTCTCTTAACATTCAATCAACATTTTTCTCATCCCACTTAAAATCAGCACATATAACAGTTCTAGTCATCGAGGCACTTACGAGCATCTTTTACCAACTTGTAAATCAAGACAAAAATCATTCTGAAGTATTCGCTACTTCCCTTGCCTACAATTCCTAAGCATTCCTAGACATATTCAGTAAACCTTCATTAATCAGCATCCGTATCAGGGATGTATGGGATGTATGCAACACAATATTCCTACGATAACACATAAGCCTTGTAGCTTTTCCTTGGCCTCAGATTTAACAATATGGTTGGCTGGTCCCTAACACGTTCATAGCAGATGTATGGTATATCTTCATTATCTAGCCAGTTTTCCTCACCCATCTCTTCAAAGAAATATGTACAGGTGAGCAGGCTTTCGGTACAGCCAGGCATATTACCAGTTTTGCAGCCATGGCCTAATACTTTTAGTAATAGTCTTGCAAGTTCTAATTTCCTTCACATAATTTCCTATCTAAACGTAATTAAATTGCAAAAATTTCAATGCTTTGCATTACATTGTTCACATCTTTGGTTTCTAAAAGGTTATGAATACCTATTTATTACCAACCAGATATCCGTAAGGTATGAGACCTTAACCAGGACAATCAGATTTGGGCCAATATAGGAACTAACCCCTATGTCTCCTGGACTTCTGCTGTGTCGAGGACTTAGTACAGCTCTCATATAATGTATGCTACCATTTTAATTTTAGCCTGTGATAGTAATGTATCCAGTGTAAGTGTCAAGTTAATCTAACAAATTAACTTTTAAAGTCTATTTCAATACTATAGACCTATGCAGGAACTCGAGTCAGCTAAAATAACAACATTATCAATAATGTCAAACAAACAGACAATCAATCTAAACCACATCGCAATCTTCATTCCATGCTGTATCAGAATGAGGTCAGGATCAGGATTATTAAATCAGTCTCTTTTGCATTTTCCTTGTTCTACTGAACACTGAGTTGCTCCTCAATCTATCCTTGATTCCGGAAGGCTCCTTATCAGTTGGAGCAAACGGCGGGCTTTTAAGCCACCAGTTGAGTTTGCTCATTCTCCTCGTTGGTCCCCCTAGGGGACTCTTCTGCCCCTGCCAGGGTTAGAGGCACGCCTGGTGTGAACTCAGGGTGTTTCTCCTTTCAGCGACGTTAAGGTAACACCGAAACCATGTATCTCACTCTGTCAGTCCAGATTAGCAGAGTAAACCATCCTTGATATCAGAAGAACTATTTCTACCTGTGAAAGGAGATCTTAAAGTGCTTTTGTTAGGGACAACACCTGTTTACTCCTCACCCAGTCGATCCTTGTTGTAGTGACCTGTGAGGAAAAAATTAATGTGGCCTGAGGGCTGTCCATTTTTCCTATAACACCAGTAGATTGACAGGGCTGGAACCCATATCATTCCAATTTCAGTCCATATCATTTATAATCTTATCTGATTTCTTTCATATTCCCCCTGTATACCACGTCTAAGTGGTATACACTAAATTTAAATTCATCTCAATTATTTGTTTGTTGTTTAAAGGTGTCTCACTATTCATCAAATAGTTTCTTAAACATTACTTTTTTTATTCAGGCTTTTCACTAATATCAGTTTTTTCTGTGAAACACTCAGCCCACATGTAACATGTTAACAAACACAATGTATTTCATACATTTGACACAGAATCAATTTGATGAAGTCCATCATGACATCCTGAAAAGGAAAAAGTTAAATATGGGGTGGACAGGGCAAGCCTTCTTGCTCTGCCTTCCCATGTTTTACACTGCGCAGGTGTGGCACTTTTTCTTTCTGCCACAAAAATCTCCCAGGCCAGGATAATTAGCCAAATTAATCCATAGCCATTATTTCTCGGGCATAATCTACATTGTATGCCCTCTTTGAAAATTTGAAAACAGCTGTTCATGGCAGTTTGTCTGCCTTGGTGCACCATCACTCACACACTTTCACACACTCTCACACCCCCACCTCTGGCCAGAGCATCATCTCTCTTTGTCACTGCCTCCGAAGACAGTAACTGAATGGGGAATGTATATTGTTAGGGTGGAATACCACCAAGTCTACTCGAATAAAACAATTTCGATAATGACAGACGCTGACTCAACGTAAGCACTGTGGCTTTCCCCTTGCGACAGTGTCTAAACGTTGGACTAAAACAGTTGGACGATGTCCATCACAATGGGGTTGAATTTGATCTCGCGGTCATGAACTCCAAAGTTTTCAATATTTTTTCCAAATAAACTTTTAGGCCTAGGCATGCCATAATTAAAAGAACCAATTTTAATTTCTGAAATATAATTCATTATTCAACTGTGCACTTTTCGCCTTTATTATCTCTTCCTATTGCTCATGAGCTGCTCTAAAAAAATTGGAGATCTCCGCATGATCTTGGATCCATGGCCAATAACTTTAACATCGTGTTACCGCAATCTCTGGGTAGGACAGCATTTGTGATTTCATGAATTTAGAATTTTAGAATTATTACTGAAATTCAGCCCTAGGAAATATCTATTAACCAAGATGGAGTGACCAGTTTCATTGATTTACCATTCATATTTTGATCTTGGACACTTTGTGCCCCTCTATTCCCTTATTTATTTTTTATTTTTTTAAAAGGAATCCTAGAATGTTTATCAGCTTGACAAGAAGCTCTGTCTTTAAATCAGAGTCCAAACTCTCTCTGTATTTTACAGTATCTCCTCTCTATGCTAAATCCAGTCCAAATTTTAGCTGATTGAGAAATCAGGCAAACATATTACTTCTTTCTATGGTGTTGGACTGGTGCCTATTAAAAGAAAGCAGTGTGTTGTTAGTTGAACAGATTACAAAGAACTGCTATAAAACCAGTGAATTATCAAGTTGCAAATTAATATGACAAATCAAAAGTTGAGGCGGTCTCTGTAGTGATCATTGTATATGCAGTACCTGCCCACGAGGGAAGAGGTAAAAGTCTCTGATATCATCAGTCAGTTGAACATGTTTTGGCTGTTTTAGTGTCTTTCTCCTTGTGCAGTGTCTTCCGGTCTGACACTCGGTGATGAGGATCTGGTGGGGCATCGGAGTTTTGACTCGGAATGCAGTTATCTTCCTCTGTGCCTCTCATGGCAGATATTTCATGTCTGCATTGTTTCTCAGTCTTTCTCCATTCTAGCCCCTGAAGTGTCGGATTCCTCTTATAGGGGGGTTTAGCCGATCGCCCATCAGCTTTTCCTGTTCTCCACAGCCATAATGTCTCTTTCTTCATGTTGCGTCGCCCATTGGCAGCTGTCCCAGAAGGCATCTGGTTTCTTCTATAAAATGAACACTCAAGAGAACCGCATTGTAAATTTTGACCACAACTGCATATAAGCAATCTGTGCTATGGTCAGTCATCTTGTGCAACTGTCCAAAATTTAAGGAATCTCATCCAGTTAACAATATATAGCAGTTCCTTATTTCATTTTAATAAAGCAAGTTCTTCTTTGCGAGAAAAGAGCAAACAATTCCTTCTTTGCAGAATGCAGAAAAGAGCAGTAACCTATCTGACTGAACTGAGCATATCATACTTCTATAAGCCTTATAAATACATCAGCATGATGCATTGTATTATAACTTCAGACTGAAATCTTGTAAATAGTGTAGCAAGTGTGGCAAAGTCAAGAAAAAAATTCATTTTCTTCTTTTCTCTTTTTTATTATTATTAGCTGAAAACGGCCGTTTAAATTAGTCACTCAATCTTGTTCTCATTGATCACAATGCAGAAGTTATTTCAGTTAACACAAACTAAAGTCTTAATCTCTGCACTATATCACATTTCAAACTGTCCCCCAGGGATAACGGACACAAACTTCATACATCTAAAGATAACAAGATGTAATACAAACTAAATCTTTGAAGACCTGTATTTAACATTATACTGTTTCTTAAGTTATGAACATAATTCTCTCCTGGCTCCCACATTTCATATAAAGTATAACCTTTAACTTTTCGGAGCCAATACATAACTCAAATGTCATGAAAAAAATCTTTTCATCCAAGTTATCTAAATACAGTTGTAAATCTCTGCTCTATACATTGTCATCCACATAATCAACCGTATTGTCTCCTAATTTTAGATTTGCTGGTGACTGACAATGCTTTTAAAAATAGCAGCGCACTTGATCTAACACAGCAGAGACAGAACAAAGCAAGAGTAGATTCATTTAAAACTTCACTACATCCAAGTGAACTGAGAATGGCAAATAGCCAGTTGAATTTGTACTAAACAATTTTCTGAAACATACTAATCTGCTGTTTCATCCATCCTGTCCAGATCAAGTGACATAGACAATTAGAAAAATTGTTATTTAGCAGTTTATTTGTTTTAGTGCCTTGCAAGGACTTCACTATACCAATTTTCTTATTGCATTTAGAAAATCATTCAATCTTGAAAGGACTGAGAATCTCAATGTGAGAATAGGTAACAAAGATAGCTTTTCACTACGCATCCATTCCCTTTTTTAAGAATGGGTAATGAAAAAGGTATTTTGCAAAACATCTATTCTCCTTCCCACATATAAATTGTGAGGATAATCAATCGGTCGCGATCCGATATCCCATACTATACGTCCCGTATATCTTAAAATACGAGGATAACCCGCTCTGCCAAATATGGTAGAGTGTAAATTCACGGCATGAAAATGTGCTCAATTTCTTAACAGACAGTAAGAATAATTCATTACAGATTATTTCTCACCTGTCTGTAGAAATTCCCGGAAAGACGAGCCCCCATTTGTTAAGAAAGTTTTAGCTCTTTATCTTTCGATGCCGTCCGAATATTCTCAGTCCTTGCATTCATGAAGACATGGGCCCATGGAAAGAATTATGAACAAGACGCCAATTGTCTTTTCACAAACTTCTTCCAAGTTTATTGTTACATCCATACATTATATAGTTTCATTGCTAGGGGTGGTGCAGTGATACATCCAATGAGAATTATACACCACATCTGTGGTACTCAGGCCAAGAAATATACGTTATATAAAATGGAAGTCTGGCAAAGAATGTTCTGGACATATTAGGGATACACTTGGACGGAGAGAACTACATCTTTATGCCAAGTGTCGATATGCCAAGTCACCGCTGAGCTAGGAGGCCCCCCTCCTCAGTTGAACATTTGAACTCCATTTAAGATGTATATATGTGAGGATAAGAGAGATACAGTCAAACATAAGAGAGAGAGAGAGCGAGAGGAGGGAGTGAGAGGAGGGAGTGAGACACAGAGAGAATGGGGAAAAACACGTATGGGAGGAGGGATTGCATAGAGGCAAACTCACAGAAACATCTGGCAGAGAGCATGATATATTTTAACAATACTTTTAATATTTTTCCTTTTACAATTTATTATTATTATTATTATTATTATCATTATTATTATTAATATTAATAATAATAATAATAATAACAACAACAATTTAAATTATCACAATTTCCATCTTTGTTTTGGGCTGTCTTGCTGTTAAGCAAAAATAAATAAATAAATAAATAAATAAATAAATAAATAAATAAATAGATAGATAATAATAAATCAATAAATTAAATAAAAATCAATATCAATAAATGACGTAAACACCTTAAAAACTTACTTTACCTGTGAACATCTTTTTTTTTTTTTTGTTGAACAGACTGTGGTGTAATGGTGTTGTTTGATGCCATTCTTAAGACCAAACAATAGTATTCATCTACAGACTCGATACTGAAGTACCAATATCTGATTAGCTGTCTGTCTCAGTTCATTATTTAAGATTCAGACACAGTAATTGACTCACGATTTCCAGACCATCAAGTGTCAAACTGAAAAGACAAGACAAAAGCATGGTGGTGTGCAGCTGCTGTATGAATGCCTCTGCATGCTGCCCTGTTAACATTGTCAGTTTTAGTCTGAGATGCAACATCTCAATCTGTCCTCCGGCCACTGGTCTTATCTCATGAACACAGCACAGTGCAGCCTGACCTTTTCCTTCTGGAGATTTAAGCTTTAAGTGCTTCTAAGGTGCAATTATTTTGTCTGACCAAATAATGATTGACCTTTAAAAGATACAAGCAGTGAGAGAATGTAAAGACAGTTAATGTAAAGACAGACAATGAGATACAGTACACTTCTCTTAATGAGTTCAGCCTCATATCTTTTCTGCATGAGAAATAAAGTTTCAAACAGAGCTTGAAACTGAGACAGCTTGCATATGCTGCAAACCAGACACATAGAGATCCTGTAATCATCTGGCTAATGCAACATGTGTAGTCTTTTGGATACTAACTGAATAGTTCCAGACAGAAATATCATCATATGTGATGTTTAATTCAGTTGAGTATACTTCCTTATACAGAACAATACTAAACGAAATGTAGTTTCCTTTTAAAATGAAGCTATTCAGGCCATTTTAATGCAGGAGCTTACTCTGTGCTGGCAGTGAGACGGGTTCATGAACTCCTGACACCCCCCAGTAATTAGAGCTCCAGTGTTTTGCTACCATGTGATGTGTGTGGTTGTTTTAGAGATACCAGCACAGTATTTACACATCATTTCATGTTCTATGTCTTGGTTTGATTTTATTTATTCATTAGTATTTTCATCATGTTTTCCAGTAAAAATATTTAAACATCCTTAAAACAAGATAAATTTACTTAAGAAGCAGAATTGCACAAGATAATTAAGGAAGCCCATTTCCTGCCACAGAATAAAAAAAAAAAAGTAAAAAAGGTAATTGCTACTTTTTATCTCAAAATTCTGTCATTTTATTTATTTATTTATTTGCAATTCTGAGTTTATATCTCACAATTCTAATAATCTAAGAAATAATGAAAAAAATATGAGCTGCAAGATATAAACTCAGAATTGCAAGATATAATCTTAAAATTGTGAGATATAAACTTGCAATTCTGGGGGAAAAGTCAGAACTGTGAGATATAAATTCAGCATTGCAAATAAATAAATTGAATGAATGAATGAATGAATGAATGAATGAATTAATTAATGTATGTCTGTATGTATGTATGTAAGAAAAAGATTATTTATAAATAAATAAATAAATATTTTTATTTATTATTCCATGGTGAGGAAAATAAATAAAAATAGAATTGTGAGGTGTAAACTCTGAATTCAGAGGAAAAAAGTCAAAATTGCAAGATATAAACTTAGAATTGCGAAATATAAACTTGCAAGTCTGAGAATGGAAGTCTGAATTTTTTCTTATTTTTTATTCCGTGATCAAAACACACACACACACACACAAAAAAAGAATTGTGAGAAATTGTCAGAATTGTGAGAAAAAAGTCAGAATTCTGTGTTTATATCTCACAATTCTTTTTTTCTCAGAATTATGAGAAACAAAGTCCCAATTACTTTATTATTATTATTATTATTATTATTATTATTATTATTATTACTTTTATCTAATTCAGTGATGGGGAAAAATAAAGTTGGCTGAATAAAGGCTGAATAAAGTTTATTTTTCTTGCCTCAATGGCAAATTTTTTTTTCTTATACGCAAAAACTTACAACCTACATACTAAATGTTGTTAGATTTAAGCTGAAAACAATTTGCTAATGAGATTTGTAATTCAACCCAACTTAATTTAAGATATATTTTCTGAAAACAAGTCTTTATACCTTATGCAATTTTGCTTCTCAAGAAAATTTACCTTGTTTTAAGTTTGCTGTAAGAGTCAAAAACATTTTTGCTATAGAAAATGGTATAAGAAATGACAATGTTGTCTATCCATTGTATGCTGGTCTTTAAATGTGTTTTCATTGTAAACACTTACAGCTGAAGTTCTCCTTATCTCATCACTTGATGCTCAGTGAGGGCAGATCCATTACAGATGATTTATTCCATCACAGGTCCTGACACTTCAGACTGGGTGATGCACAAGTGGAAATTCAATTTGAGTGCCATTTGCATCATATTCATCAATAGCCAGCAAATGAATTTATAGCAGATAAATTCATCAGTATTCTTGACCTCTAGTCTTTATGACACTTATGCTGATCCAGTCCATCAAAATTCACACACGTCCATCAGTAAAAGAGTCTACTTTGATCACCTAACTGAACTCCCAGAACAGCGCTGTGAGCTTGTTTCAAAATGACAGCCTGTAGGCATGAATTTACATGTGTCCTGTCATCACAGATATCTGTCGAGCGAGACCAGGTGATCTGTGAATTAATTGTGCAGTGCTACCTGTGCAACAGAGAAAAACAATAATCCTGCAAAACTAGCACTACAGTTCTTCATCGTGTCCTTGTATCATTTGTAACAGAGATTAGTACAGACACTTATCCACATGAATGGATCTGAATAGTCAATCAGACAAAGCTGCCCCTAAATTCTGCACCTTGATGACTGTGAAGAGAAACACCATTAACATGTTCTCTGCTTCACCCAAACAGACAATTTTCATCGAGTCCCTGAGCTGATACTGCCTCGTGCATGAAACACAGTGGTGACAAATAAAGTAACAATTACTGCATTCATTTGTTGATTTGTTGGTGATTGACTGAGCTGACAAGGAGAAGATAAGTCAGTCTGGTCAGAGCTGTTCAGAAAATGGGTCTTTGTAAAAAAACAGCTCAATTACTACTCAAAACAAGCCCAATCGCATTCTGGGGGAAACTGGCTATCAAAATTGCTGTAAATTCATGTTCCGGGGGTCGTCCTTGGTCAAAATCGCATTCCAGGAGAGCGGGGGATTTCTCTTTAATAACCCACTGCAACGGTATAAATGTAGCTCAATTTTGTGGGAAAACCTCAGACTTGGCAACCCTGGTTTATACTTGTAGTTCAGTTCTCTTGGCTTTTTTGGTCTGAACCAAAAAAGAAAGTGATGCATTTAGTCCTGGTTCGCTTACTGTTCACAGAGTCATTTTTAAGTTTCCCGGCCAGCATTTTTAAAAAAAAGTTGCCAGTCACCACCAGCATTTTTGATTATTTTCACAGAATTTTCACGGCCCCAGAATATTTTGTTGTATGACTATCTGAGCATGCAACGTGTCAAAAGAAAGAACAGAGTCTCTGCTTTAAAAAAAAAAAATAAATAAAAAATATTTTTTTACGAACACTTGAATGTAGGTAAGTTTCATGAAAAAGCAACATTTTGAACAAAAAAACTGAGAAAATCACGTTTTTGTCATTATGTCTGGATCAGATTCAGAGCAATGATCAAAACACAGATGGAGTCCATCGCTTCTATAAACACATGCTATGCTCCACAGTCCTAAACCACTTCCTGAGTCAACATTTCATTGGCTAACATTAGGCAGTTTTGATTTATATACTGTTTAATGTTCGATGGTCGCGTTATTTTACATATGCATCTGCTTACATATGCAATCTCTTGTTTCTGATTCTTCTTTAACATGTTTTGATTCAGAGATTCAATACTCTTTCAGAAGATGCATAATAGTGCCTACTACTGTACAACAGTAAGAACACGAAAAGTCAGAAAATTCAGTCAATGGTGGGGAACAATTGTCTCATAAATGATGGAAAATTCCATCAATGGCAGGGAAAGTGTTAACAACGAACCTAAAGATACAAAACTAAAGGCATAAGGATATGATCACAAACTGATTGGGCAGCTTTTATGACTTATATTTTGAGAAGAAACTTGCCAAACATCCAAAACTGCTGTGATTTGGGGTAAATGCACTTGTTTTACAAGCTGATAACTTTATCCAGCTGATAGCTCACAAAGAGCTAAATGTGTAAAGGAGTCAAAACAGTAGCAAGAATTCTTCCGTTCCTGTTTTTGGTTTGTTTAGATGTCTTCAGTCCATGTTGCATTCATATTAAAGTCAAACAGCACCAAAATTTGTTTGGAAGTGGAATGAGTCCCACCTTTTTAAGGCGTTTTGGTCTGCTTTCACCAAGGTTCAGATGGCAGCGTTCACATTTATTCTAATGAACTGCACTAACAAAGCAATGGCACAGACTCTGGGTCCAAATTGTGATGGGTCCAGTATACCACACTCCCAATAACTCTGCTAGAGAACAGTGAAAATTATTTGCAATGCATGTGTTGTTCACTTAGTACAAGCCTGGCTGATGTGTGATGGATTAACACAGCTGGATGTGAAGCATGTGCTCAGTAATTCAAAGAATTCAATTCATTGACTTCAGTCACATAAGTGGATGCACAAGTCAATACAGCATTTGTTTAATGGAGCATCTGGTACCTGGAAAGCTGAAAGTGCAATATAAATAGATAAAACAATTTCATTAGTGTGTTGGCGTAAATCTGAATTTTATTATAAAAATCAGCCCACTTAAGAGACACTACACATCCACTAAATGTAAAAGCCTCATGTTCAAAGCGCTCCACAGGCACGGACATGATTTCATTGTTTTATAAGATTTTATAATCTCATTGATGTAGTTACACAGAACTAGTAAATCCTTTCATTAAAGAAGAAAAGCCAGGCATTGGTCTGATTATGTGTGTGACCTTGAGCTACATGAGTCACGTGAGAGTGGAGTATGAAGACATTGCTCAAACATTACAGGATTATATCGTGTAGGTCATCGCTTTGAACCTCCTGGATTTGTCTATTCACAGTTTGATATTGATATTTACAGCACAGAGGTTTGTTTGTGACTCATCTCAAGCACGCCTGTTTGTTTTGGGTTTATCGCACAGATTTGTTGTAGGCATTTATGTAAAAGTAAAGAACGCTAATCCACACATGGAAAGGTAACACGTCTAATTTCAGTCACACCACAGAGGCCAATAAGAGACTTAACATGCCGGTTTAAGAATATTAACGGCTAATTCAGGTGATTTGTACGATTATAAGTTTTCACATGTTCATTCAGGTGTGTTGTGGTTTCTCTATTGCATTACACTGACTTAGGCCTGAAACACTATGCAAGTACATGAATGAAAATGCTTCTATCTTTGCATGCTCAATTTGATGCCTCATTGCATTCTGAAATTTGTCTGTAATATCTGGAGAAAGTCTCAATGGCAGCTGCTCAGCTGGCACAGAAGCCCCCCAGGAATACGCAATCTGCTTTTTTTGTTAATGGATGCTTCTTTTTTGAGCTTGAGCCATCAATGCTTTTTGAACTTTTGTGTGTGTGTGTTGCATGCATGCAAACAGAAGTCAGAATACAAGGCTTTTGGGGTCCAAATGATGAAATAACGGCATCTACCAATAAGGCCAACCTGAACATGCTTACATGGCTTTAAAACAACATACACTGTGAAACACTGACAAATCTTGCATTCTCAATGTTGTAGTAAATGCTGTAGTAAACGTTAGTGTACAATGTCTTTTTCTTCTACTGTCATGGCAGTAGTAGAAATTATAGAAATCACTTTATGGTGTATTTATTCTTAATCATGAGATTGATGTTTTTAAATTACACATCACCAGTGCTGGATTACAGTTACTTTTTATGGATTATATGATTGCATATTATTCACACAATGGCAGTCATTTATTCATAATTTATTGATTCACCCCAATTCTTTTTTTTTTTTTTTTTTAATCAATAATCCCATTCAAGTCTATGTGATAAACAAGTTAGGTCAAAAGTAATCTAAAAGTAATAAAAACTACTTTTTCCAGAGATTATTAACTACAATTTTCATCATTTAATTTATCATCAGTAATGGACTACAGTCTTTTAGGTAATCCCTTTTTAATTAAACATTCCCTTTTTAGGTTGTTTTTTCTTCACTTAGCCTACACTCTTATAAAGTTTCAAAAAGGTGCTTCACAGCGATGACATACAAATTTTCATTCAGAAATTGGTAGTTAATTTCTCAAGTTATTTACTCCAATAATCTTTGTTACAACTGTTTTTTTTTTTTTAATTTTTTTTTTTTTACTGTGTATAAAAAAAGCTTTTATGGCAGATATGATCTTGCCAACACATTTATATGAGACAATGCAACTATTTTACGTTTTGGTGAATTGGTGGCTAATTTGTATGAATTCGAAGGATCTCACTCATACATTTTCATTTCATTTTCATATGACCTAGCTTACATTACACTGACAATTAGGTTTAGGAAAGGACCTTTACGCTTACAATTTTTTTTTCTTCTAAAAGCATACTTTTTTTTCATATAAATCACATTGTACGAATTCATACACAATCACCACCTTGTAGCATATTTTCACCTTGTAGTTGCATTTTCTAATGAGATCGAGTTGATTCTTGCATAACTACAAACCAACTGAATATGTGACCCTGGAGCACAAAACCAGTCTTAAGTAGCACAGGTATATTTGTAGCAATAGCCAAAAATACATTGTATGGGTCAAAATGATCAATTATATCAAAACTTAATTTTTTATTAGTAATATGCATTGCTAAGAACTTGGACAACTTTAAAGGTGATTTTCTCAATATTTCAATTTTTTTTCACCCTCAGATTCCAGATTTTCAAATAGTTGTATCTCGGCCAAATATTGTCCTATCCTAGGTTTCAGATTATGTATAAATCTCAATTTAAAAAAAATTGAACCTTATGACAGGTTTTGTGGTCCACGGTCACATATGTTACCTGGACAAACACATCCTAACTCCACACAAATACTCATACACAGTGTTTTCACTAATCTTTTTCTCTCTTGTCCGTACAGGTAATGCCTTTGTGGTGAGTTTGGCAGTAGCAGATCTGGTCGTGGCCATCTACCCCTACCCGCTCGTCCTGACTGCCATCTTCCATGACCGCTGGATTGCTGGTGATATTCACTGTCAAATCAGTGGCTTCCTCATGGGGCTCAGCGTGATCGGCTCTATTTTCAACATCACCGGCATCGCCATCAACCGCTACTGTTACATCTGCCACAGCCTTAAGTACGACAAGCTCTTCTCCAACAAGAACACAGTATGCTATGTCATACTAGTCTGGGCGCTGACTGTCCTGGCCATCGTCCCAAATTGGTTTGTGGAGTCTCTGCAGTACGACCCGCGTGTCTTCTCATGCACCTTCGCCCAATCGGTGAGCTCGCTCTACACCATCACTGTGGTGGTGGTGCACTTCATTCTGCCCATCGGCATCGTCACATACTGCTACCTGCACATCTGGATCCTCGTCATACAGGTGCGCAAACGGGTCAAACCCGACAGTCGGCCCAAGATCAAGCCTCATGACTTCCGGAACTTTCTCACCATGTTCGTGGTGTTCGTGTTGTTCGCTGTCTGCTGGGCTCCGTTGAACTTTATAGGCCTGGCGGTGGCAATCCACCCTGGACTGGGTCAAGCCATACCCGAGTGGCTCTTCACAGCCAGCTACTTCATGGCGTATTTCAACAGCTGCCTCAATGGTGTTATATATGGAGTGCTAAACCACAACTTTCGAAAAGAGTATAAAAGAATTATACTTGCTATTTTCAAGTTTAATTGTTGAGTTTTCACAATGAGACAAGCACTGTCTTTCTTAAAATCTGTAAGTTGTTCAAAAGCGGTTGACTTACGAGTGCAGCGTTATGATGCATCTTTTGTGATTTGAATGTTTTTATTGTTTGAATTTTGTTATACCAAATATGGACGTATTTCTAATCATTGTATGTACATGCTTAAATTTGCACAGAATGATATATGTTTGAACTTTAGTTCCTTGTTTACATTATCATATGTTCTTATTTAGAAATTGAATTGGCATCTTAATGTAGAAGATCCCAATACTAATCAAAACCCTTGATGATGTCTATTTGAAATACTTTTTTTTTATTTAACTAAAATCACTTGATGTTGTTGAATATTTTAAATGCCTAAAAATGTAGTTTAAATATAAAACATTTAAAAATCTGAAATACTATTTTTATTTAATTAAAATCACCATACTTGATTTTGTTGAATATTCAAATGCCCAAAAAATGTAGTTTAAACATTTAAAATTTAAAATACTATTTTTTTATTTAATTAAAATCACTGTACTTGAAAAAAATATTTTCTGAAATGCAATTGCTTTTAAAAATGTCATGTGGTTTTTATTTATTTTTGTTTTAGCATTATTGTACTGATCACAATGTCTGTTTTTTTTTTTTTTTTTTTTTTAATATTTGGGTGAAAGATCTACGAAAACAATTAGTGAATATTTGAAGTACTACTGGAGCATATTGAATCAGTGAGAGGATTTTCAGATTATAATTAAGATGATGATTATACTTAATCTACATATAATTTTATCTCAATTTAATTAACTCAATCAATTACATTTTATTAAGGTGACAAAAGTCACATATTTGGAGAGACTTGGGATTTATTATTAAATAAGAAAATATATCTATGTTATGAATTAAAGTTAGCATATATTAATCAGGATGTAAGATAGGAGATTTTGATATATGAGCACATTTTTGCTGAGCTAAATGAATTTACTCTATTATCTGATACCTCAACTGCAAAAAAGAATGTATGATTTACTCTAAATTAATTTACACAAATCTATTAATATTTATTATTATATGAAAATTAATATTATAGCTTTTTTTCTGGTTAAAACAAAGAAAATGGATCACAAGTGGAAAGGTATAGCAGTTTATCAATCCATTAGATTAACTTTGAATGTTGCAAAAAATGCACAAGGAATATGAAGGTTTGCAAGGGAAAGCACTTCCATGTATCCTACAAATATTTGTTTTTGTGTGTGAAGGCGGAAATAAAAAAATGTAATACAGTGTTATTTGAAATCTCCACTGCACATTTTCTAATCAAATATTTATTAAACAATCATATTTTTATATGTAAACATTCCTATGAATGCACTGGGAATCTGAGTGCTTCATGTTTAATAGTAAGAAGTCTTAATAAAATTTAATCACTGTGCAACGTGTTGTGAAATATTCACTCTTCTGTGGGGAAATGAAGGGGTGTTTTACTCATTAATATAAAGAAACTTTTTCTGACATGTGGTTATTTTCATAGATGAACACCACAAGTACATGTTTGACAAGACGTATGTTGTTTTCAGCACCTCAAGTGTTTTACAAACAATAAATACTCTCAAGTCAACACACGTTAGAAACTAACATTTGCCCGGGGCAGTTCTCTTCATGGTGTGCTGCCAGTCATCATTATCCATCCAGACCAGGTTCAGCTGAAGAAGTATAGACCTCTGACAGGGAGCTTTGAGGGTCAGTGAGGACAAATAGCTTGTAGATGGTGGATTTCTGCCTCAGGGTTTGAGAATAAAACAAGGAAACATCACACAGATGCTGAGATTCACACAAAGCACAAAGCACAGTAAATGTTAGCGGTCCCACTTTATATTAGGTGGCCTTAACTACTAATGTACTTAGATCAAAAAATAAGTACAATGTACTTATTGTGTTCACATTGTATTGCAAAACACTTTTGCTGCTATTGAGATGGAATTAGGGACAGGTTTGGTAGTATGGGTGTTTAAGGGTGGGTTAAGGTGTAAGGGATGGTCAACAGTGTAATTATAAATGTAGCTACAGAAATTAATTACAGATTACATGCAGATATTTTTTAAAATATAAAGACAACGTAAAAACATGTACACAATTAGTAGTTAAGGCCACCAAATATAAAGTGGGACTGCTTAAATTAAGCAGCTATGGTTAGACATGATTGTTCCAGGTTCAATGTAAGTTAAGCTCAATCGACAGCACCATTATTGCAGAAAATCATTGTACACAGATCACATTTATGCATTTAGCAGACGCTTTTATCCAAAGCGACTTACATTGCATTCAAGTTACAGTTTTTTACATTTTATCAGCTCTTGTTTTCCCTGGGAATCGAACCCATGATCTTTGCGTTGCTAGCGCCATGCTCTACTATTTGAGCTACAGGAAAGAAACATTTACAGTGATGTACTTACAGTGGAAATCTATGGGGCAGGGAATTTCACTGGAATATTAAATGTTAAAATACTTACACATGATATTAGTGATGGGGATTTTCAAAATTGCTTTGTCAAGCTTTGAAACTTTTGCAAATATTTTTTTTTTAAACCAGCGATTCAGCACACACATCCAAACTACCAAAGTCACGTGATCTCAGTAAACGAGGCTATTTTGAAATGACTATTTTTGAAATGCATAACTATTTTGGCGATCTCTGTGAACCCATGAACCAGTTTTGACCTGATCTCGGATTAAATTTGTAGATTTTTTTAGTGAGACATTTGCATAACTAAAAGGAAGAGTTGTAGTCTCTTAATAGCCTGATTAACCAAGCTAAGGTTATTGTATTTATTTACAAATTAATAAAATAACATTTTATACAGGCACTTGATATTCGTGTCAGAGGGTGTAATTGAATTTAACAGGTTACACTTTCAATAAAACATTTGCAATTTGTAATGTAGTTTGTAAAAGGTGTTTTTATGCATTCATGAGCTTGACTATGAGTTTTTGTTCCTTTTCTACCATTCTGACCATCAACAGTGTGTTGAGCGCTTTGAAAAAGTGAATCATTCTGCAAAGCAGTTAGTTCAATTGATTCAAAGTTTTAAAAAGTCTTGTTTCTCCCATCATGATATGTAATAACCCATGTTTGATTGGATATAATTGCTTATTACAGGGTTCTCTTGAAAACCTGATTTGTCAATGACGTCATTCGTGGATCAAATATTTCCAAATATTCAAGCTTGACTATAGCTGTGCTGCATATTATTGCGCTCTTCCAGGTAAGTGAAACCAGCACTACTTTTATGACTCTTTTGTATCATCTGCATCTTCAATCATAGTCAAAATGACCTCAGAGGACTTGATTATTAATGTTACTGACATTATTGCAGTGATCATCTTGTTCTAGGCCAATTGTTTTGTACATTGTAATGTAATTCTACGCAGCAATGTGCTCAATAATGCAATACTAAACTAATAAAATCAATATTGTCCCTGTTCAACATTCTTTTTTTAACATTTACATTTATTCATTTAGCAGACGCTTTAATCCAAAGCAACATACATATTATGAATACAACAAGCAATTCATCTTAAGGAGTCAATGGACATGAGAAGTGCTGAAAATACAAAGTTTCAGAAATCCTTCAAGCTAGAACAGGAGGGATTAAGGCGTAGTGAAAACAGAGAAAAAACTTATTTTATTTGTTACTTATTAACTTCGTCTATTGCTGGTAGATCCTGCAACTTTCTCATGAGTCATGACACGCTTCACATTTTGTTGACGTCAAAAGCCGAGTCAAAACTCACAAAATTCATCTGTCTCTTGGTAGATGCTAGCCAAATTGCAGAGACCCCAGCGTGGACAGGTCGCATCATACTCTCATCCATGAACAAAAACTACACCAGATAAAAGAAAACACAACCCAGACTATATTAAATACAGCTTCACTTGCTGCGAGTGTAAATATGGATTGTGCTGACCACAATATGTTCTGTGGCAAATTTCTGCCTGCCCAGAGCATGAAACCATGAAATTGTATAATAAACAATTTCTATGCTGGGTTTCCACTTCATGTTTAATGTAAAAGCTGGGTTTGGAAGCTAAATCAGTTGATAATGTGACACTTCAGATAACACTCACTATTGTATGGAAGAATATCAACATTTTGTTAAAAAAATATGAATCCCAATTTCTACTTTTAAACTCAGGGGAATGCCTTTTCCCATAAGTCTTCAAAGTTACTGTGTATTGTAATCAGCAGCATGCCACAGATGCTGTCCGTATTGCTTAACCTGTATTGAACCGGGAACATTTCTGTATTTCAGACTTGATACCTGACCTTCATTACATCCTGCAAACTGCTGGACACTGAGAGTTATTTTGTTGCTGTTTTGTAAAAACGAGCAGGTGGAATAAAAGCAAAGACATTTGAGGCCCCAAACTACATAACAGACCATGGTCAAAACTTGACTTTAGTCCACACTGTATTTATTCCCTTATAAATAATGACAGCCTACCATAGCAATTTCCTTTTGATCTCTCCAAGAAAAAAACACTCTTACTGCAATCTCTGACACAGTATTGGGGATGTCGGCCTTTACCACGTCAACCAATCAAAGGCTTTGCCATGATGCAACTTCAATGAAAGAGTTGTAGATTACAAATCAACATTCTCAGCTCATTCATTTAAGCAGCTGTCATATTAGAGGAAAGGTAATAAAAGTAATGTGAATGTACAATCAAAGCTATAATTCACACAAATTGTCCATAAATGTCTGCAGAAGGCAAACACAGGTTATCACAGCTATGCTGATATTCAGTGATGAAATCTGCATTTTATTTCTCTGCACATTTTCTCTCACAATAAGCCAAATTCTGTTGGCAGTGGTGAGTAGATTACTTATAAATTGTAGTCTGTTACTGATTCTAAGTTACATGACAAAAATTGTAGTTAGTAACACAATCCATTACATTATACATTTTAGGTAATATAATCTGACTACTCTTTGATTACTTTTTTTTTGATTACATGCTGATTTAAATAGGATAATTGTGTACCATACTAATACAAAAATACAAAAAAATACATTTAATTTGTTGTGCATTAAACATTACATTATGTCAAGGTTTCCCAATCTGGGGTTTGTGAAGGAATTGCAGGCGGTTTGTGAATTTAATAAAAAGTGAATAATTAATCAAATCATATATATATATATATATATATATATATATATATATATATAAAATTAAAATGAATTATTTTAAAATAATAAAAATCTAAATAAAACACTTACTAAAAAATATGAAATATAATGTGAACATGCAAATGTGTTACTTTCAGTAATTATTAACTTATTACTTTAAATCTCAGGGGGTCCTTAAAGTAAATATATTAGGTGAAAGAGGTTAGGTAGAGCCACATTTAACAGCCAGACACAACTGCCAACTGTTACTGTATAAAAAAAAAAAAAACTAAAAAAAAAAAGTCAAAAAAAAAAAAAAGTTGTCTGAGACAGGATGTATTTCAGCATAGTTTCAAAATACCTTCATCTTTAACAAAGCTAAATCAAGTACCCTTGCAGCATGCATACTCTGTTGGAAAACACTGTCTTACAACAAAAGACAAAGTGAGAAAAATCACACGTAAAGAAGAGGCAGCACACTTGTAGTACACTTGCAAGACAGGCTTTCGCTTCTTTAATTCAAACACAGACACATAGCAGCTCTCAAGGCCTGCTGTTTTAAATGAACTAGAAAGACACAATGGTGCAACTCAACAGGTGGACCTTGAAAATCTCATGCTGATGATCAACAAATAAATGAACTAGTAATATGTACAAAAGTGAGCAATGTGATGCTTCTCTGTTTGTAGAATCTCTCCTTTACATACTTTAAACATTTACATTAAAATTTTAAAATAGAGATGTTCATTTTCAACAAGGTGAGCATGAATAAACAACCTACAGCATATGTACAATAAAACAAGTAACACTGCAATTACAAAAGCTGCAGTTGAGTGCAACTTAAAAATTACATTAAACAATAAAAAAACCTCTCCAGTCAATAAATTTGCCACTGCCATCAATATATATATATAGAAATTTCATACAACTAAAAAAAAAAATAAATAAAATTCAATAAAAAGTGTTTAACACAACAGTACAAGTGTTTTAAAATTAAAATTACTCAGCATACATACATTAAAACACTTCTGTTGGTTTGCCTGAACTTGAAGCGTTTTGTGTGCTAAACGTCATGAGATCTGGAGCGTGTTTTAAAACAGTTATATACTGCAAATCTGGAATGAAATCTGGCCATATGTACTACAGCTGGTAGATAATAATGCGGTAATAAAAAAAATAGAAAAATCAAGTTACATCAACATATTTCTCTGTAAGATGACTCACTGATGGCATCTGTTGAATATAAAAGACTGTTTGATGTGAGATGGCACAAATAAAAATAAACCAATGAAACATTACTTAAAAACATAAATCAATTAAAAAAACTAAAACAGCAGACACAGTGCAGATAAAACTGTTTAAAGACCACTGATCGGACTAATCTTTTGATTGGTTGAGACAGAGGTACCAGGTATTGTGTAATTGTGCAAACATAAAACATTGTGTACTTCGAATGGATTTTCCACATTCACAATCAAGTCTAGTTTGAGTCTGTGTGTAATATGCAGAAGTAAATAACTCACTTTTGGTCTTGAAAACAAGAGCCCTAAGAATACAAATACACTGTTGCAAACAGAAATTACTGTTCACGTCGCTTCTTTCCAATTACAAATACTCAGAAGAAAATCTAAATGAACGTGAAAATAAACCATACTCACTGAGAATCAGTTTGAAACAGTAAATAAGACATTAAAATAAGCAATATAGATATTATTCTTTTAATATCCACCTTAAAATTTGGATAAAAGGCTGTCTGACCCTAAAGATTTTGTACAAATGAGTTCTTTGAAACCAAATTAACTTGAGAACTCGATATGAAGAGACTTCAGTGCTGCAAAAACCGAAAGACAAAAACACATAAAACATCCACGAACCATTTATGGCAGTTCAGAAGAATCCTGAGCAGAAATCAAAGGAGCACATAGTGAGTAAATGATTCAGTGGGTCTGCACGGCCTACATTTAATCTGTCGCTCTGTCAGCATTCACAGCAGCTGCAGGTGCGTGCTGTTGTTTCTGCTGCTGTTCCGTGCCACGATCTCCTGGATGGAGATGTAGGTTCCCGCCACAAAGCCCACAAAGCCAATGAGACTGATGCCGATGTCCTTGACCATCACCCACAGCTTCATGTCTTCATTATGGAAGGTGAGGATCTGAAGCAGGGGAGGGATGATGAGGGCCAGAGCACTGCTGCTCACGGAGCCCACCAGAGAGATGACCAGGTCAAGCTCTGGGATCAATACGGCCAGAGCACCTGCGGTGAGACAGCAGAGGAACATCACGTTAAACCACACGACCACTTCCGGCTGCAACACTCTTCATGGGGTTTACACTGCACCATGTTGAAGACGGTTGTAAGAGAGCATATTTTATCCCCCATGCTTTACAATGAGCAGGCGGTGTTAGTAAAGTATAGACTTTCCATTATATGAGTATGTGTGTATTTAAGGCTTGTTTATAATTAAAAGTCCTGTATTATGCCACTGCAAAAAAAAAAATTTCTTAGTATTTTGGACTTGTTTACTTGTACAAATATCCAGAGCCAGGGCCAGATTTACTAAACAGGGCAAATTAGCGTTAGAGTGCAATTCCATAAAATCGCCAATGGGAGGGGAAAATTCTGCGTGTGATTTAAAAAAAACAGACGCAGCCAGATCATATCCATAATGACCAATGCAATCGACCAAGAGCAGAACAAATTACCGCCTGTTTTAAATATACTTTTTTTGGGCGTTAAATAACGGAGCAAATACCATTAATTTGGCGAGGACAAACATTAGTAAATCGCGTTGCGTGATTCAATTTAATACTCTCCTCCCATAAATTTTGCGTCTGAAAGAGAAACTCCTTCAAATGCATATTCAATAAGGTCAGGCGCAAAAATAAATCCTGACAGTACCATTTTAACGCCAAAAGATGGTTTGTGCTGGCCCTATCAGGCCCTAAGTCCTTTTTTTCTATAAAATGTATAACAATGTTGTTAGTTTTTGCTTAAAACAAGAAGAAATATCTGCCAATGGGGTGAGAAAAAGAAATTTAATTCAAAGGGAAAACAAGGTTATTTTTCTTGTCCCACTGGAAAATATTTCTTGGCTCTTAATGCATCGGCTAATGCATGGTTTTTCCTTCTGGAGCATCAGTGAGCATTTGAACCTTCTGTAATAGTTGCATATGAGTCGCTCAGCTGTCCTCAGTGTGAAAAGATGGATCTCAAAATCATAGAGTCGTTGTTGGAAAGGGTTTAAATACACAAAAATGCTGAAAAACCAAAGAATTTGTGGGACCTGAAGGATTTTTCTGAAGATCAGCAGGCAGTTTAACTGTTTAAGACAAACAAGGGACTCATGAACAACTATCATTAAACAAAAAAAACAAAAAAACAGCTGTGGATCATTCAGGTAACAACACAGTATTAAGAATCAAGTGGATGTAAACTTTTGAACTGGGGCATTTTTATAAATTCAACTATATTTTCTCTTGTGGACTATATGTAAACATCTTTTATGTGAAATATCTTATACAGGTCAGTACTAAATAAGCAATAACATGCATTTTGTATGATCCCTCTTATTTTGGTAAAATAATTAACATTTTGCGGATTCTGCAAGGGGGTGTAAACTTTTGACCACAACTGCAGTTGATGAAAAGAAGCTTAGGCGACCATATTTTAATTAGTCGGTGAGTCGCAGAAAAAACAAAACAAAAACAAATCTCAACAGGAAGTAACGAAGTCACACAGTCTGTGATAGAAAAATCTTTAACACGGCTGATGTATATTTATTTATTCGTTTTTATGTAATGCATCCTATAGAATTTATGTAGCACCGCCCCTTTTCACCACTGCACTCATTGTCTTTGGTCTTGTGGTTTGTGTTTCCACAGGGTGAAGATAAGGTTGTATGAATTTATGAATAAACCTCTCATTTTAAAATCTTCCCGGTCTACTGACATTTGTTATGACATCTGCTTCAAACATTACAATGTTCATGATAACTTTCGTTAACTCTACAATAAGTAAATCTACCTCACCAGCTATTTACTCTTCAACAGTGATACTATAGAGCTACTGAAAAAAAAAAAAAAAACGGTTACACTTTATTTTAAGGTGTCCTTGTTACAGTGTAATTATACATTTAAGTACTGAGTAATATTAGTTAACTATATGTGCTTACTATATGGTTAGGGTTAGGATTAGGGTTTGGTTTAGGGTTACTTGCATATAATTACGCATAATTTTTTGTTATTATAATAGTAAGTATGTGTAACGTGTAACAAGGACACCTTAAAATAAAGTGTTACCAAAAACTCTATTAAAAAAAAAAAAAAAAAAAAATTAAATCCTTGTAAATGTCTCCTTGCATCCCTTTATATAGAGAAAAACACATTATTTGATACATTTTCACTATGCTTCTAAACTTCCTTCATGCACTCATTGGGAAAAAAGTAAGCATCAAGCCCTGGAGAGGGGAAAAAAAGCCAGAAGCTGAACGTAATGCTGATGAGTGCATTTCATGTAGAGTAGAGGACAGAGGCCATGCCGCGCGCTGCTTTGGGAATGAGTTATCTTGATCTGTCACTAAGGGGATTGAAGTGGACATAGAAAGGCCCTGTTCTCCACCAAACAAGCCGCCCCTGATGTCCTCCAGACGTTCCTCTGTTTTTCACACTGTGCACGACGGGAATACACCACAGCTTTAAAATCTTCAAACACTCACATGGCAAATTCCTGTCTGTCACACATGAACACACAGATTTGAGCGCACACCCACTTCCTGTCACTTATTATTATTTTGTAAGGGTTGTCGGCTGTTCACTTTCTTCTCATTTGACGCATGAGTCTTTTTGAACCAGGATATCTGGCAAATCGACATTGAAAGGTTGATCTTTCTAACGCTGTACCACAACCCACGCTCTTGAAGACTTTGGCGACAGAAACCAAACTGAACCGGACGGCCTGCTTTGTAATATGTTGTTTTGAGAAGCCAAATTTTAAGCCCAAAGAAGACAAACAGTCCAAAGGGGCTGAGATGTAGGTCACTTTGAAGATTTGAGCGGCAAACACCAAGCAGATTACAAATCAGACACAGGTGATAGATTTCCCCTCGGGGACTGAGAGCAGAGCAAGGGTTTAAAAGCTATTACAAAGTAAATTCACATTAAGGACATGTGCTGGATCAGTTGATGGATCCTACTAAGCACGGCTCTTCCAGCAAACTAAATTGTACAGGCGTCCATGAGTCCTCAGCTGTGACATGAATTTGCTGAAAGATTAGACACACATAGACACACAGGCTATTGTATGAGTCAAATGACATGGTGCTAATTGTTTTATTCAGAAACACTTAAAAAGTGCATTACAATGACTTGAATAAACCTCTTCTATTATAAGCATGTTTTTAATTTCTGAATTATTATTAAGGGAATAAAGTTGAATAATTCAGAGTGATTTAACTGTTTTGATATCAAGAAGAAAAAATCCTAATTGTAATAGAAAAATTATGCAAAAAAATAAGAAAAAAAAAAAATACAAAAATGCTTCACCGCTTATTGATATTTGAGAAACATTTGTCCGCTCAAATAAAAGTCATGTGGTGCAACTAACCAAAAAACACATACACACAAAAAAATAAATAAATAAATGAATAAAACAGGAAATGACATCGTGACTGTGTCAAAAAGTGTCCTGAAATATTTTATAACATAGCCAGGTTAGTTGAGTTTGTCAAATGTCATGTGGTATGACTCGCCAAAACGTATGATGTTTATGAATCGATAATTATTTGATATTTGTTAAAAAAAAAATCAAAAGAATGAAGAACACGTGTAGACTCCAGATTCAAGGTGTAAGAAAAATCTATTATTAATTTTTACTTGATGGTTATGCCACGACATTTTTGAGTCATTAAACTGAAAATTTTCTTGAGAATGGTATAAAAGTTTTCAAAACCATCTGAAAACCATCATAAATATATATATATTTTTTTAATGATTTACTCTAGAATTGTAAAAAAAATATTTGTACTATTTTTTTTATTGCAGACTCTCAAATGTGTCATCAAAGCCAGTCAGTTTTAATAATATTGAGAAAATACATCTGAAGAGGTTTGAGCTCCTCTGACATCTTGTCTATATTAGTTTGCAGTTGTCATCATTCAGCCTGAAAGATTTCACAGAGCATGTGGTTTAGACAACAGCTGGAGCTCTACTGCCACATCTTCGCGTCTCTGCTCAGTGTTTAGTAATTCATGTCCTTTCCCAAATTTCAGAGATCAAGGCCAGCGCTGTATCACAGACAGCTGCCATCTGTTTCTCAACCAGCCATGTCCACAGACCTGTAACACTGGCTTCACATCCTAAACCAACCATCCTTTACGAAATACACTACCATTCTAAAGTGTGGGGTCAATGAGATTTTCAATGTTTTTAAAAGAAGCCTCTTGTGCTTATCAAGGCTGCGTTCATTTGATCAAAAATACAGGAAATACAGTTATATTTTGAAATAAAACAAAATAAAATATTTTTTTCTATTTTAATATACTTAAAAATATAATTTATTCCTGTGATGCAAAGCTGAATTTTCAGCATCATTACTCCAGTCTTCAGTGTCACATGATCCTTCAGAAATCATTCTAATATGCTGATTTATTATCAGTGTTGGAATCAGCTGTACTGCTTAATATTTTTTGGAACCGGTGATACTTTTTTCAGGATTCTTTGATGAATAAAAGGTACAAAAAGAATAACATTTATTCAGAATAGAAATCTTTTGTAACTATACACTACTGTTCAAAAGCTTGGGGTCAGTACATTTTTTAAAAGAAGAAATCAATTCTTTTACTCAGCAAGGATGTGTTAAATTGATAAAAAGTGATAGTGAAGACTTATTGTTAGAATTGATTTCTACTTTGAATAAATGCTGTCCTTCTTAACTTTTTATTTATCAAAGAATCCTGAAAAAAGTATCACAGGTTCCAAAAATATGAAGCAGCACAACTGTTTCCAACACTGATAATAAATCAGCATATTAGAATGACACTGAAGACTGGAGTAATGATGCTGAAAATTCTGCTTTGCATCATAGGAATAAATTATATTTTTATGTATTTTTGATCAAACAAATTGGCAGTGAAATGAGTGCAGAGAAAGATGGTATTTGATCAGACAGGTCCGTCCCTCTCACTCATTAATTGGACGTCAGGCACATCCCCAGGTCCGAGCAAGTTCCCCTCATCCATTTCAGGACTCACCTCTGGCTCACCTTGACATGTCACTGAACCCCTGTCTGCAGTCAGCATATTTCTCCTCTTAGAAAGGAAAACGGCTATGCCTTGCTAATTGAAGGGCTTCTAGATTAATGAGGTCTGCCACTTTATTTAAGCTATTTTTATAATGGCAGTTCTCGCACAGCAAGCATTTGATTTGCACGCACAGCAACTTTGACAACTGTGCTTTGAGGAAAATTGATTTATGTATGGAAGAATATGAAAGAAGCCTACTTTCAGACCTTTAGAGAAATTCAAAAAGTGTCAAGCGAAAAAGGTGTCAACTACAGAGGATATAAAAGCTGTTGGCAACGGACATCATTTCCCATTAATCATATTTAACCCCAGAGCACGGTTTTATAGGCTCAGCACAGTATGAATTTCATTATCAGATCCAGCGCATATCAAGCACATTTGCTGTATGGTTTAAAATGGCATAAAAAGACAAGACTTTTACTCTTGCTGAAGAAAAAGTGAATGCCCGTGTGTAATGCTGCGCTCAGTGCAAGTCTATTTTTTCTGTTTTATAAGTCCAGTTGCTTATAAAATTAATAGCACACTTTTCCACAGCGACTGCATAATATAAGGTGACTTTCAATGTTTAAAAATAAAATTTATATGTTATTATTAAAATAATATAAATTTTGCTATTTAAATATTATTTGTTCATCTGTTTATGCATCAAGCCCAGAATCTTGGTGATACCAATACAGACAACGCTATTAGGATTTTAGGATCCTAAGTTTCTTAGGATAAAATTAGTAATTATAACATTTAATATATACCAAAAACAACATTTATAAAATTTCACAGGCCTAAACTACAAATTATTAGACTACTGATAATATTAATATGATTTACACTAAGTTTGGGATTTGTAAGATTTTCATGTTTTTAATGTTCACTCAGTCTGTATTTTCTTGAACAAAAATACAGTAAAACTGTAATATGAAATCTTACAACTTAAAATAACTTTTCTATTTTAATATATGTCAACATTACTTACAGTCTTCAGTGTCACATGATCATTCAGACATCATCCTAATATGCTGATTTTCTGCTCAAGAAACATTATCTAGTTTGTGCTGCTAATTTTATTTTATTTTAATTTTTTTTGTGGAATACACACTATATAAAGTTCAAAATAACAATAAATAAAAGAAAAATATGTAAAAATGTCTTTACTGTCACTTTTGATCAACTGAATGCATCATTGTTTAATAGAAGTATTAATTTCTTTAAAAAGAACATTTTAAAAAAATGTAGCATTTATTAATAGGAAATTTGGCATTTATTTATTACAGAAAATGATCAATCTTATAACAGCCTAATTTAAATGGACTTAAACATCACATAAACCCATTATAATGTCTAGATTTGTATAGCTTTGCCTTTATTTCATGTAAAATAACTCTAGATGATGCATTAGTTAAAAACAGGTTTGAGTCACTTGAAACAACATCATTATCGTATCAATACTTCAGGATTTATCCATCCAGCCAAATGTTTCCTTTATACTCATGACCACATTTAGAGGAGGCAATAAACAACCAACAGCCTGTCTGGTGATGATTAGCCTTGGTGGTAACATTACAAGATCCTTGGTTTTTTCTTGCAATTACAATGCAAACAACACTACAGGAACAGGAAAGAGCTAAAAGCAGTCTCAAGTCAACAATATTCAAGGCTATATAAATGTTACATATCCTTACTCTCTTAATTACCAAACGCAGCGAACCTCAGGGATGCATTTCACAGTTGTAAACACAGAAGACATACAGGCATATCTACACTTCCCAGCACTCAGAGACAAAGTCAGCTCTGGGTCACAGAGAGGGAGTCCACATTAAGCGTTTTGCCTTTGACAACACTACTCTTTAAAATATCCCCGGCTCTGATGAGCAGAAAATTGGTTTGCTGAAGTTGGAGCATGGCCAGGCTAATTTGTTTATTTCAAGATTTGAAAGTTTTGGCATATTTGGACCACACAAGTGAGATAATTTAATAACAATCCAATTTACATTGGCGCACAGGGCAAATCCCTTTCTGCCATGTGAAGATTTCTAAGGGCGGACTGTGACAAAACTACAGAGGGGAGCGCAGACGCTGCGACAAATTACCCATTATCCCCTTGTGAACTATTCTTGACTGTCAGACAATGACTGTTTGAAATATAAATAGAGGCTCATCATGGGTTCATTGTCAGGAGACAAATGCGGCAGCATGTATTTGAGCAGTAATGAATGTTTGCGTCAATGAAAAGTATCTTGAAACGCACTATGAATCTCCATGGACAAAATATCCGAAAAAATGTAACTGCATTTATAAATATCTGTCTTCTGAAGATCACAAAGCGCAACAACACAAACAGTAGGCAGCTGTTGTTGGACGCAACACAGGCCTGCATCTCTTTAATGAAAGTTTGATGCCGGCATTGTGACTGATGCGTCCAGCCTTCCTGATAACGTTCGGGGTTCAGACACACTCTCTCTGTTTAAATCTAGATTAAAGACACATCTCTTTAACCAAGCATTCACAAAATGCATCTCATAATCTTGTACTGCAGTTATATCTGATCAAACACACATTATTGTTCTTTAGCTTGGATTGAACAAATCATTTTTGCTTTGTTGGAACAGCAGCTACGCTAATTATGTCTCTATTTGTTTCTCTGTTTCTGCCACGGGATTAACATCCCGTGGTAACTAGGATTTACACAAGCTTCAGTCTGGATCCAGAACACCTGAGAAGAGATGATGCCAACCCCTCAGAGGACCTCAGATGATGCCTACCCTCAGACAACATACAGTTCAAATTTCACCATAAGTTAAATATATAAAGTTTCTACAATATATAAATATATTGTAGAAACTTAATTTCCTGCAAAGCTGCTTTGCAACTACTTGTATTGTGAAAAGCGCTATACAAATAAACTTGAACTGAATTGAATGACTCCCTGCTTACGCATCACATCAGATGTCAGAATAACGTTTTGACGTGCTCCTCAAAAAACATGAGCCAGCGTTTATATAAATCATGTTGTTCTATAGTAGACGTCAAAAAGCAAATAAACCATCACCTATTACGTTATTACGGACCGGCTGCACAAAGAGATCATTCTAGTGTGAGGAAAATGTATGTCAAGGCCTTTGCCCATTCTTGCAAAAATAAACAGAGAAAGAAATACATGCATATTGTCAGTAACAAGTCCATTGAGATGTTTTCAATGAATCCTTTCAGACCATTAAGAAGGCCTGTTGTCAGTGGCCATTATACAAAATTAATAAGTTCATCTCAGACATATCAGTCACGGAGTGGCAATTTTTTTTTTCAGCAGCATTTCAAAACGAGCAACTATTAAACTGTCAGAAGCACACGGAATATGTTGTTTGGGATAAAAGAGCCTTCAAAGGTGGGAGGAAACACAACATAACGCCTCATTACAATGTCTAGGACAGTTACTGTCATGAACACCATGGTATTAGCCATGAAAAATAGTGTGTTTCAGCCTCTCTTATGGCACTATGGTCAGAATGAGGAGAGATAATGAAGCTGAGACTAAAATGTCATTATAAATTAAAATATGAGTTGGATCTTAGCTCCAAAAATACTCGAGGTACACAGTGGCAGGACTGCATGTACCATCTCATCAATGCATATGTAAAAAAGCTGGTAAAAATGTGTTTAGTGAATCGGAGTATTTATCATCAAGCCGCCACCATCTGTGAGGACTGAAGATGATGCTCATGCATGTCATTTATTTGGACAAGTTTCAGCAGATTTTAACCTCTCTAAATTTGCAATGTAAGCATCTTCTGGTTTTAATTATTTTAAGACTATTTGCTATTTTTATTGATGAGGTTAGTAGAAAAAAAAACTTTTCTAAATGATGGGGAAAAAAGGGCGAAGGGTTTAGGAGATGGATACAACTCATGCATGAGCATCCAGGCTCAACTTGCTGGAGCACATGCAATAACTGCTAGGTCATAGCTCTGAAATGAACCTTTTTATCTTAGCAAATGCATAGCAATTGTACATACAATTTCCACCTGATGAAAATTTCTACCGGTTTACTTTAAAGGGGGACTTATGCCACATCTAAAGACTTGGCAGTAAGCAACCCCCCAGCAATAGCATAGCAACATGTAAAAAATAAATAAATAAAACACATTTAAATCTGGCTAATTCATATTGTAAGGTAGATTTAGTTAGTATTCTCACAGTTTAATCTGAATTACTGCTACTTTAATGAACAGTGAAAAAGCCTTGTGACGAGAGGCTGTGGGCTTATGGTTCACACTTCCAACAAGAGCATTGCAGAGAAATCCTCAGAGTTACTGAACTCAAGCTATAAGTCTAATACTTTCAGATTGGACTTAAACCGACTGATAAACTCTCACGTTCTATTCCCTAAATTCTCAAATCAGACAACTGTCCTCAAACAAATGAAGCCACATGAAACTGAAATATGCACAGCCCTGTGATTCCCTGCCTTTTGTCTCAAGACACTGGGATCCAAGACCCCTTTAATTAATTAACATTCCACCTTTTGGACAGTTGCTGTATTCTATGGGCAAATATTTTTGTATACCAACATCTAAACTGTATAATTAATCGTTTTCCTGGGACATGGATGCCTAATATAGTTTTGCTAGTTTCACGTATTTCATATCATCGCATGGTCTCTTTCTTCTCACATGACTGAAAAAACAAACAAGCAAACAAACTGATTTTTCATGTGCATTATTTCTCCAGTAACACTTTAGTTTAGGGTCCAATTCTCACTATTAACTAGTTGCTTATTAACATGCATATTACTAGCATATTGACTGTTTATTAGTACTTATAAAACACATATTAATGCCTTATTTTGCATCATCATATTTTAGATCCTTTAATTCTAAACTTAATAACTACCTTACTAACTATTAATAAGCAGTAAACTAGGAGTTTATTGAGGCAAAAGTCATAGTTAATAGTTAGTTAATAGTGAGAATTAGTCCCTAAACTGACCTTTCATTTATTTGCTTTAAGGCTGCACATTCAGTCAAACTAAAACTGAAATTGCGATTTGGCTTAGTGCAATTATCAAATGACAAAGGCTGCAATTTAATTAATATTTGTGCTGAGTGTTTCAGAGTGACTCGCAGGACTGTGTTCTTACACGTGAGGAGTAATCCACTTGTGCTTGCAGCTCCTCAGTTCGCAGTAAATGCTGCTTCACATGAGTTTGTGTTGTTTTAACACGCATCTGGGAATGCAATATGTGCCAACTATCTTCACATCCTTGTAATGAGAAGAGCTTTAATATCAACAAAAGACAATGTATTGGCTCCCTGCACTTTTCAGTCAAAATACAAGTTTGATTGTTTAATGTTTCAAAATTACGACATAAATATTAGTATTGCAATTTTACAGTTGTAAAATAAATTATATTATTTTTCTTAAACTCAATTTTTTTTATTTTATATATTTTTTTATTTTATTTAATATTTTTTATGTTTTTATTTAATAATTATAAATTATTATTATTATTATTATTATTATTATTATTATTTTACAATTTGATTTTTTTCCCCCAAATTGTGTAGCTATGCTTTACATTAAGTGATGATAACCATCTGACAGTACATTACCCTTCACTTACCAGGGGAAAAATGTTAAGTACAAATATATACAGTAAAAGGTCAGATGTAAGGAACGATAAGTGGGTCTCTATAAATGATTAAAGGTCAGATCGTCACGTGAGCGGAGAGAACAATATCAAGCGAGTACATAAAAGTAGTTCTGAAGACCTTCACTCTTCACTGGATGGCATTTTCAGAGACCTTTGGAGCTGCATGGTTCAGGTGTCTCCTTTTGTTTCAGCAGGGCCGAAGCAAGCAGGTCTGGAGCCTCCCTGGGGCTGCGGGAGGTCAATTTCAGCAGCTCCTGAGGTAAAGTAGAGGAAGCAGAGGTGCAGTCAGAATGCCCTGGTGCTCATGTGTCAGCGTGCTGTCAGCGGTAGCGCTGCACTCCCAGAAAAACTACAGGACCAGAGGGGGCTCACGCACTGTCCGTTCCACTTTCCATTAAGAGCGCACACGGGCACACTCACACCCTTGGAAACACAGTAATCCCACTCTAGTCTTTGCTGAGCTTTGATGTGCTCTTCTGTGAAGTTGATTTCGAACAGGCACTCCACTGTGAGAATGGAGGCTTTATAGGAAGTACAAATGCGTTAATTTCTCGTTTCTACGTGTCACACGCCCACTTCATTCCTATGGCTTTCTTCAGGACAAATTCTGAGTTGAACCATTGGGGAGCAAAGCAAACAGAGGAACTTTCTGCACTTAATTCATACAAACATGACTCAGGCAGAGGGGATTCTTTGCAAAGTCTTAAACAAATGAAAGACAGACAGCTTCCTCGCCTCAATAAATCAAAGCAAGACACAATACTGTGACACTTACAGAATTAAACAACTCAGAAAGCTAAGCTCTAACCATAATCCAACGACGCTGTTTGAATGCACAATGCCTTTAAACAGCATTAAAGACAGAAATGATTTTTAACTCTGAAGAGCTGTTTTGCTGTGAATTGGTCATCATCTAGCATAGCTTGATTTGTACAGGATGCTTTTTTCTGAGTATTGCAGATGGCATACGTATGAGGAGGAAATGTATGTCACAGTATGAATGGCGAATGTATTTTAACAGAGTAACTTGTATGTGCCTGCCACATGCATACCAAGTGCTTGTAAGAACTAGGCAGGAACGATGTCACATCTTACAAATTGCCATGTGCATGCATGCTGACATACACAAGAAGCTTTTGTTTTAGTTTCTTTTGACATTTAGGGAACTTGTTTTTTTGTAGGTTTATAGCATGTGACACACCAATTACATACTGACAATGTCATAACAATAGAATATAACAAAAACAACACCAACAAAAACATTTGATGAGGCAAACAGAAACACTGAGACGTGGTTTCGTCTGCAGTTATAGATGCTCAACTATGCATGTCCATGATCCATTTTTCATTATTCATCTCTTATTTTTTACGGTCCATTTCACTGGCACACTTGGTTGCCGCAGGACAATACCTCTTAAATTTCTTGGTTATTTTAAACATCGGATATTAAACTTTATGAGAGAATTCTTGGGATTTAGCTTTCTAGTTTTGCCTTTGGCATCTCTGCTGCTTTCAAACCAGGACACTTTATGCTCTATACATCCCCTCCCAAACACAGTGTAAAGTTAAACTGCAAAATGCATGTTTGGACAATTGCATGCTGATATTAATCAGATAAATGCATGTTTCAGACCACATAAAGTTAAGTTTTAAATGCAACATCAGTGGATCTGTTCTAAATCCTAATCATCATAGGCTCCTTAAAAGGATAGTTCACCCAAAAGTGAAAATTGTTATTATTTACTGACATTCTTTCACATGAAAGAAGTTATTATAAAAAAAAATAAATAAAATAAACAAAAATTGTAAAAAATAGTTTGGGACAAAGTCCCACAAATGACATGAATTAACGACATTAAAATGATGCAATGAATTAGTACAACATGGCTACGATTTATCTAAAACAAGATGAAAAATGATAATTACAATCTATTTTTTTTTTCAATCTATTTTTGGTAACACTTTAGCATAGGGACCAATTCTCACTATTAACTAGTTGCTTATTAGCATGCCTATTATTAACATATTGGCTGTTTATTAGTACTTCTAAAGCACATATTCTGCATGACCATATTCTACATCCCTAATCCAATCCAATACCTAAATTTAGCAACTACCTTACTAACTATTAATAAGGAGCAAATTAGGAGTTTATTGAGGCAAAAGTAGTAGTTAATGATTTGTTAATGACAAGAATTGGACCTTAAAATAAAGTTTGACCCTATTTTGCAATGCAATCCCAGAATGCACTGCAACAATCTAAATAAAAGAAAAATATTGAAAATGGTGAAACTTTTTATGTTTATGAATAAACTTATTTCATTCCATCTTGAAAAACTAAAATATTTTTTAAAAATGTATTAAAATGCATTATTTTACTAATAGTTCTTTTATATTTGCACGTATAATGTATTTTTATGCTTGTTCAAGGATCAAGCTGATAATTTGCTGAAAATTTACTTACCTTCAGGTCATCAAAGATGTAGATGAGTGTTTCTTCATCAGAACAGATTTGGTAATGTTAATATGAATTATGAAATTATATTTTGGACAGAAGCTAAAGTGAAAATGTCTTGATTATGGATTTGCTTGTTACAAACACAAAGCTTTTCACTTCACAAAATGTTAATTGATGTCTGGAGTGGATTACTTGTGGATTATTGTGATGTTTTTATCAGCTGTTTGGACTCATTCTGACGGCACCATCTACATCTTGGATGGCCTGAGGGTGAGTAAATTCACATTTTGGGTGAACTATTCCCTTAAGTCTCCTGTGTGTTTCACAAAAGTTGCTGCCCGTGTAGAGCATTTCAAATCAGTCACTTATGAGGTTGTTTCAGTGATGATGTTGGCAGCAGACAGCACACCTGCAGGTTTTGGAACATCGTGTTGTGTACCCTTCATAATAGCTTGGTTGCATGATCTGACGTCTACACACTGCATGTTTCTTCAACCCCAATAAAGGAAAAACATTAATAAGGCTGACAATAGATGAACAGGACAACAACACTTTCATAAGACCTTATTAATCTGAAAGCAAACAACATGAAAAACACTTTACACAACCAGGTAAGTGATCATGAGCCAAAGGACGAGGTAAACTAGGGATTATAACATCCTTTCAGGCCAAACGCTAGATTAGTCGAATGTTCTCAACATATTCTTGTTGCCTTAAATATACAGCAGGAGCTCATTTCTAAGTGACTTTTAGAGGATGGATGATAGCCTTTTCTTTATGATACACGTCTGTTTTTTGCAGAGTGACTGATGTTCTCAAAAGGTTTCGTGATTTCAAGAACCACCACTTAACTGCTGCATGTTTTATAACAGCAGTCGGATCAAGTATCCTTCAGTTGAGACACTGGCGAACACAGATAGAGCACATCATGGCTCTGGTCTCTTCTCAGTCTGATAGTTTTAAACTGGATTGACTTCTAAGCAGTGACGTGACGAAGAGCCCGCTGCTTTTTTTGTCCATCTCCTGCTGTGCATTTCCACGGCCTTTAGGGTTCATCTAAGTACTGCATACAGCTGGGGTGATGGAGGAGTGTGGAGGGATGCGCAGATCTATTTGCTCATTCATCTGGAGTGATACAACTGCACAGTCCCTGCTGACACACCAATTACAGCTCAGAGGATCCCTGCCCAGCCTCAACATCAAAAAACCTTGAGAAGCTCTCATTAGTTTCTGAAGTGAACAAGTTGATCGACAGTTTCAATCTTTCATAAAGAGGCCATTTGAGGAGAAGGAAGTATTAGTTACTTAGTTTTTTTTTTTTGGTCTGTGTCACTGGGCATTACAGGACAAATGAGCCAGATCATTTAATAAATGATCATCTAACATGAAAAAGTTAATGAAATGTCACTCCTGGGGCCATTTCTGTATTTATAAAAAAAAAAAAAAAAAAATCCATTACTATGCTGTCAAAAGTGACAGTAAAGACATATAATGTTACAAAAGATTTCTCTTTCAAATAAATGCTGTACTTTTAAACTTTCCATTTAACAAGGAAATCCTTAAAATGTGTTACAGTTTCCACAAAAACATTAAAACATTTTCAACACTGAAAATGATAAGAAATGTTTCTTGAGCAGCAAATCAGCATATTAGAATGATTTCTGAAGGATCATGTGACACTGAAGACTGGAGTAATTATGCTGAAAATTCAGCTTTGAACACAGGAATAAATTACATTTTAAATTATATGAAAATATAAGACCACTTAAAAACTTTTCTATTTTAGACTTTTTAATTTTACTGTATTTTGTCAAATAAATGCAGCCTTGCTAAAAATTAAACACTTCTTCCAAAAATCTACTGAAACTATTGAAATTATATTATACTGATAAACTGATATATATGTTATTTTATTAAACAGGACGGAATTTTTGAGTGAAAGAAAACAACTGAAAACATCACAGAATTCATAAGATCAACTGCTAAAAATGACTTCTGTTAGTTACAGGAATACTAGAATAAACTAAATAGCTGTTCACACCAAAGACAAAAAAGCTTAACTATGAAGTTTTAATAGTTCTAATTCTATAAGAACAGAGAGCTATAACAACAACGCCACACAGGAACAATATTGTTTGAATCCCTTTCAGAACGATATTTTCCCCAGCTAATAAGCAATTAAAATAATAATAATAATAATAATAATAATAATAATAAATGAAAATTTACAACCAATCAGAATACATCTGACTTAAAAAAAAAATGTGAATGCAAACTGCAAAAGTAGCACCACTCACACCAAAGTAATGAAACAATTCAAAATTCATCCCTACGTTAACACAGCTGAAATATAATGATAAAATCATTTAAAACTATTAAAAATTGTTCCTCAGCTTTGCTTCAGCATAATATAGCCTAGACATTGTACCATTTTTATGTCAAAACACCATGCATTTGCATAAAAACTAATAAAATTGAACTCTAAAAGAAGCAAATATAGAAAGCAAGTCATTTGCACCTCAAATATATATTTCAATACAACTACACAAGCCCTAAGAGGTTAATTTGCTCTTAGAGAGAATCGATCATGACATGTCAATTAGCCGTCGAAAAGAGTACATCAGTCCCAGAAATACACACGGCCAGAACCAAACTATTCAGTGTTAAGAGGGATGAATGGGCAATACAAATGCTGCTGGCTGCCCTTAACATCCACGCTTCAGCAACTGCTCTCATTCTGGTGAAAGTGGAGGAGACAGCTTCCTTTAGCTATTGTCTCACAGTATCAGTCTTGATGTCACTTACTCTCATTAAAATGGAAAACCCACTTTACCTTTGAATTAGCATGTCAATTAAATCAAATTGTAAAGAATGATAGAGCTTAAAAGAGGAATTAGGAGAAAAGAGGAAAGCAGCATTTGCAAAGCATTTATGTATTGTTAAGCTAGTGTGCGTTCCTTTGAAGTCTGGTTTGAAATCAAACCACAACATGAGAGCCTGAAAAATGGAAAATAAGTCTTTAATCCAGTTTCATTTTTCTGTACACCAAAACCTGAAAGCTGAACAGCTAAAACTAAGCACAAAGAGGAAAATAAAACATCAGATCAGACAGGAACAGTTTCCTGACAGTCTAAAATGAGTCTTAAGAGATTATCAGAAATACTGAAGCAATTAAAATTGTTTAAAAAGAATATTGCAACAAACAAACTGTGCAATGGCTCATGAATTAATAAGAACTGAAACAGCATGCAAAATAAACTTTATCAGTGTGTGTCAGATGACTTCTGGAGTGAACTGGGATTTTACACTCTACATATCCCTTTAAGGCATTTAAACAAACCAGGACAGTTTCCTATAAAGCTGAAGAATCTCTCATTTAATCATAAAGACTGCAATTCTTTTGTATTGTTAAAAAATAGTTCACCCAAAAAGGAAACTTCTGTGATAATTTACTCACTCTCATGTACACCAAGCCTGTATGACTTACTTTTTCTGTGAAACACAGACATTTGTGTGACACAAGACGTTAATTGATGAACTGGAATGGTGTGGATTACTTGTGGATTATTGTGATGTTTTTATCAGCACTTTGGACTCTCATTCTGACGGCACCCATTCACTGCAGAGGATCCATTGGTGAGCAAGTGATGCAATGCTACATTTCTCCAGTTATGATGAAGAAATAAACTCATCTTCAACTTGGATGGACTGAGGGTGAATACATTTTCAGCAAATTTTCATTTTTGAGTGAACTATTCCTTTAAAACATGTGAAAAACCTTTAAATACAGCTCTTGTGACAACTTTCTCACCTACGTATTTGGATTTTGAATGCTGATGTGTTTCTGGCATGCACATATGTGTATGTTCATTAACCGATTACTACTTTTGAAGTGATGTCATTCTTTTGTGCAAGCAGCTCTATAAACTAATTCTATGTGTCAGTCAGCAGTGAAGCCCTTTAAGCATGAAGGATCAGTCCTCTTGCCAAATGCAGTGCTCTTGTCTTCTGACGTTATTCTCTGCGACACATGCTTTATTGCATCCACACTATCAGCACAGCCCAGTCACTGCTGGCCTTTGATGGATTCTGCATACACTTGTGATCATACAAGGAGGAAGAAGAGCCTCAGCTCTGCACACTAGATGAAGCCCTCTAGCTTCTCTCTGGAGATCTTCGAATCAGATGTCATATGCTGCACACTCTTGGTCTCTCTTCATCTTTAAGACAAAGGCACTGTCAACTACATCCTGTCTGCCCTCAATGAGCTGACAAGGAGAGTCTGCAGTGTTTGATTTTGGATTCAGAATTAAAAAAATGGAAGGAACCACGTTAAGACACTAATGCTACAGAGAGAATATTGATGCAAATTGCTGAGCAGACAGAAGAACTTTGTACTTTATTCTATGCTTACACTGGTCTGCAGAAAGCCAAGTCCTAATCCAAGCTGAACACCTCTGGTGTGACTTTAAATACAGACATTGAGCCAAAAACTCTTTACCAAACACCAACGACTTGTACATATGGGTACAGTCATTTTAGACACTTCCAAAACTGTTGCAACAGAGATGGAAATACAGTTTTTAAATACATGCATTATGTTTCCATCTTTGTTGCCACAGTTTTGGAAGTGCCTTTTTCTGTTCTAAAGAAGGGGGTGTCCCAATACATTTATCCATACAGTGTATGTACAAGTCATTGGTGTTTGGTAAAGAGTTTTTGGCTCAAGGTCTGCATTTAAAGTCACACCAGAGGTGTTCAGCTTGGATTAGGACTTGGCTTTCTGCAGACCAGTCAAGTTCTTCCACACTGACTAAATCAATCATTTCTTTTTGAACCTTGCCTTATACAGAGAGGCATTGTCATGTGAGAATAGAAAAGGGTCCTGTCCAAACTGTTGCTTTAAAATTAGAAGCACACAATTCCCTAGAATATCATTATATGCTTAAACATTAAGATTTGTACTCATGGAAATTACTAAAGTAGTCAAACCTGTTCATTAGAAGGGGGTGACCCAGTACTTTTGGCAATATAGTGTATGTTAAAATGTAATTTATTCCTGTGATCTGAGCTGAATTTTCATCATCATTACTCCAGTCTTCAGTGTAACATGATCCTTCAGAAATCATTCTAATATGCTGATCTGCTGCTCAAGAAACATTTCTGATTAATATCAATGTTACAAACATTTTTTTCAGGATTTTTAGAAAACAATCTTACTGACAACAAACTTTTGAATGGCAAAAAGAAATTGATAAAGAATTAGTTTTTAAAAGTTTTAACAAAATAACTGACAGTTATGCTATAAAAAAAATGCTTCTCAAGTACTGTAACTTGTTTTCAGGAAAAAAGACACAACAACTGATTAAGAAAATATTTTTTGCAGTGTTTAAAAAAAACAAACGAATCAGACAGAGGTACACATTATGACAGCTGTGATAGGAAAGACTGTCAACTTAACTGTATAAAGTACAAATGTATTTTTTGGCTCCACAATTTTGTCCCGAAGACAGTGACATTCAAATGGAGGGCGTGATGAATGTCTGGTAGCCAAAGACTGTCTGAACTAAATGGTTAGTGGAGCGTCCAGCACTCTGTCAAAGTATCATTCTGAGGAAATGATGACAGATTTGCGGTCGGCACAAGCTTTGATTAGGTACTCCTGGACATGCCCATTTGTAACTGCCCAGCGCAAAGCGTGATGAACTGTGAAGGTGCTGTGACAGCATCTTCACCTCAGAGACTCGCATCCCGTGTGATTAATATTCAGAAAGCTGACTGACCCACAATCACAGGCCTTACACCCTGTAATTGATCTGCTAAATCACAACTCTGATTTTAACACAGAGAAACAATTTTTGGCTGCTACGTAGTTTATTCAGTCTTCAGGTTGTTTGATTTAATGCATGTTTGAAAAAAAAGAGAGATATTAATTGAGGCTGGAATAAAATATGTATTTTCTGTTTTTTAATAACATAATAATGACCTAAAACAACAGCTAGGTGCTATTGAACATTCCTGCATCATAACTTGTCTTCCAGTGAAATTGGCGCAAAAAAATTGATTGAACTACACTTTTTATTACAAATTTACATTTTCAAGGCAATGTCTCATTGTTAAGGCAGACTGCCTTGGATTGTTATGCACTCTCAGTTATGTGCTTAAAGCAATGAATGACAACAAAGGATTTTATTCTTGCCATTTCATTTGAGATAAACGTGAACACCTTGACTCACTGTGAACTGTCAGCATCTTCCTTTCTATTTGTTAGCTCTTTTATTAAAAGAGTGCATATGTTTCTATGAAAGAGAAAAGTCATAAAGGGATTGCTCACCCAAAAATAAAACTTCTGTCATTTACTCACCTTCAAGTTGTTCCAAACCTGTATTTCCTCTATTGAGTACAAAAGAAGATATTTTGAAGAATGTTGGCAACTAAACAGTTGACGGTAGCCATTGACTTTCATAGTACTTTTTTTCCATCCTACAGAATCAATGGCTACCGTCAGCTGTTTGGTTATCAATATTCTTCCAAATATCTCCTTCTGTGTTCAACAAAAGAAAGAAACTCATACAGTTTGAACAACTTGAGGGTGAGTCAGCTGAAGCCAGTTTTCTTCATTCTGCTAAACAATATCTAATACTACCCACATATGTGTAAACAATTCAGGTGAGGAGATAAACATGCATCACATTTCACATCACCGCTAATGCGTCACATGACATTTTCATTCACTTCTATTCTCAAAAAGCCAAATGAAAAAACATCAAAGCACAACGCCTTGGACGATTTAAACTCGAAAGGCCCATCTCTTCCGGCCCGTGCTGCCCATGTCGCCTGTGACATTATCACATGGGAGTTTGCAAAAAACAAACAAACAATGTTTACAATGCACAATTTAACTAATAACCAAATATAATCTCGTAGCTGCACATCCATGCCAACATCCATGCCAACACCACAAAGCCATTAACATGACCGCTGAAATGTTCCCTGCGAATACTGCTTTACTGTTTCTGCTTTAAACCAGTTCAAAGCAACTAGGTCGACACGAGCAACAACACAGAAACACTAGGAGCATATTGATTTCTCCAATTCTTCATACAGTCCTTTTTAAACCATTAACAAATATTTTTTTCCATGCATGTTACACATTGTCAGATAATGGATGTACAAATAAACATAAATCTCCTGAAAACGGTCAAGAACATGCCTGGGTCATATTGTACCCATAAAATCAAACAAAATCATTTAAAAATCAAACAAAATAATACATAAAATATATAAAAATGTTATTCAGAACTTTGGGATTACCATGATTATTGTGATACTAACAGATAACTATTCTATGGAAGCTTGTTTTCGCCACAGAATAAAAATAAATAAATAAAAAAGGTTATTCAGACTTTTATCTCAGAATTCTGAATTTTTTTCTCACAATTACAAGTTTATATCTCTATAACTTTTTTCTCACAAGCTGTAAGCTCTATCTTTACGTATTTATATCTTACAGTTCTTACTTTTTTGTTGCAAATCTGACATTTTTTCCCAGAAGTGTAAAAAAAAGTCAGAATTGTGAGATATTAATATGTAAGGATAGAGCTGTGAGAATTGTGAGATATAAACTCAGAATTGTGAGGAAAAATTACCTGTTTTTTTTTTTTTTATATTCCATATATTTCAGCTTAGCCATGACATGAATAAGTTGTACATATTTAAAAAAAAAAAGAAAAAAAAAAAGTGTGTATATATATATATTAGGGCTGTCAATCGATTAAAATATTTAATCGCGATTAATCGCATGATTGTCATGAGTGTTTCAAAGAACTTGCTCATGTCTATTAGACACATGAAAAAATAAATACCAGGTTCCCATTACTTCTCTTTCTTTGCACTGAGCAATTTACTTACACAAACCTGTTTACATTTCCGCATGACAGGGCATCTCACTTCTTCTGAACATGAAAAATGTACATTTATTATTTATTATTACATTTGTTTGCCTCTCTATGCCCACATACTGTATTTTGATGCAGCTAAATTCTCAATGAAACTGTTTTCATTTATATATTTTACTGTTTCTGTTGTCAGACAACGGAATGAATAATAGGGACTGAAACGCGACCCATAGGACTAAATAACCAGCTCTCCCTTCCAAGATGTTAATATGCACAAAAATCCTGATTTATAATCCAGCCATCGACTGATAAAATCAAATAGGCTATACATAAGATAAAGACAATTGCTGTGCTGTGATTTCGGCTATACTTGCATGTTAAATTAGAGAAGCAACATAATATCTGTTTTAACAAAGCACTGTTCCTCTCATCCGCACGCTGAACAGAGCAGACGAGGAGAGAGAGAGAGAGAGCGATATAGGTGTGTGAGCAGCGGGAAAGAGAGACCTCGCGCTCGCGCGGCAGTACCGGCGAGTCTCAGAAACTAAGGTTTGGGCAAACCCTATAAAGATTGGTCGCTAGGCACTTTTTGAAAAAAATAAAAAATAAATAAAAATAAAGTTGCTAAAGTGATCTGAAAAGTCGCTAAATTGGCAACACTGTCAGCATCTCCATCCATTTCCATTTCTCCAACTATAGTAGTACGGGTTAGGCCACGGGTCAGAAAATGCGCGCTGCGTTAATCGCGCGTTAGTAAAATTAGTGCCGTTAGAAAATGAATTTGCATTTTCTTGAATATTGGTAGGCAAGATGGTTTTGTACCCTTCCAAATTCATTCTGCTACTGTCATCATACATTAAGTCATCAGTAAAGTTGAGAGGGCCTGTTCCAGAGACAGCCATACATGCCCATGCCATGACACCTCCTTCACCATGCTTTACAGATGAGGCTGTATGCTTGGGATCTTTTGCAGTTCCCGTTTTTTCTCCACATTTTTGCTTTCCCATCACTTAGATAAAGGTTCATCTTCGTCTCATCGGTCCATAAACACAGTTCCAAAACTCTTCTGGCTCACCTCTGTGCTTTTTTGCAAACTCTAATCTTGCCTTTCTATTTTTGGTGCTGGTCAGAGGTTTGCATCTTGCTGTGTAGCATCTGTAATTCTGTGTCAAAGTCTCCTGAGGACAGTAGATTGTCAGAGCATCACCCCAGCTTTCTGGAAGTTGTTGGTGATTTTACAGACACGTCTTTTAGGGTTCATTTTCACAGCTTTTATGATTTGTCTGTCATCAACTACTGTTGTTTTCTCAGCCGATCAGGTAGTTTTTGGTTGCTGGTGTCGCTGGTGTTTTCCAAACTCTTGATTTCTCCATGCCTTTTGTTTTTGCTATAGCTCTAATTGACTTCCTCTTTTCTTTTAGCATCCAAATTGCTTGCTTTTCTCTCAAAGTCAGCTCCCTCATCTTCATCCTGGTTTGTGTGTCATCATCGAATGCAAGATTCAGAATGCAGAAGTAATGGATATAACTGATACAACACATTCCCTGCTTTTAATATCTGAAGAATGAAAACAACAGGACACAGTTGATCACTAAGAAAGACCTGTGAGGCAACTGTTCCAGTACTTATGCTCACATCAGATAGGGGGATGAAACTCTAAAAGTGCTGAACTTCTTAGCTGGTAAAACATCTATGTGTTGAATCACCCAATAATAAAATGTGACATTCTGTAGGTTTGTCTCATATTCATCTTTTAATCATATTTGTACTGTAAATGTCTTGACTCCACAGCCAACAGAGCAATTTTGTCTTTACTGTTCCAATACTTTTGGAGGGCACTGTATATAGTTTTAAATTGCAGTAATGTGTCACAATATTACTATTTTTAATATATTTTTAACCAAATAAATGCAGCCTTGGTTAGTATAAGAATCGTATAAATATAATCTACCATCTAAATGATTTATCCATGTTTTCATATTTTTAAAAATATATTATTACATGCTCTTGTCAAAGGTTTCACACACAAAAAAAAAAAAAGTAAAAAGAAATGTGGTGTAAGAAATGTTGGGTAAATGATAAATTATGAAAAATAAACCTAGCAGTAAGATGCCTTAATATGTAATCTGCATGTCTGGTCCTCATTAGTCTCACGTAGTCAGACCTTCAGACTGACAGCTGAAGGTCTGGAATCTATGGTAGCGTTCATTGGCCAAGGCCCGCCCATGAGGCAGTTTGACCGACATGTCAAACAACCAATCACAGTTCGTTTCGTTCAGCATCACGTTTTGGGGTGTGGAAATGTCGCGACAATAAGAGACCAATGTGTAAAACTCTCGGACGTATTTTAAAGATTCTATGCTGCAAACTTTAAATATTTCATATACTTTTGAAAATCCAGCGTTTAGTTGATCCTGATGAGCGCTCCTCGTCAAAGTTGTAAACACGACGGCTTTCTTCTTTCGTGAGGGGTTCAGCGTCACAGCATCTTAGTTTCCAGGTGGAACGTTAAAGAATGTGACACACGTCTCCCGGAAATCCTGTGTAATTCAACCAATCCGATGACGACTTTGAAACTCCTGAAGTGTTCCCACTTTTGTGTGCCATATGCATCAGATGTTTAGCCAACGTTCCGTGGGCGTGACGTCAGAGGCTGAGACTAGGTCCTCATGTGACACCTGAGACTAAGTATATTAAGATTAATAGACTGTTCATCTAAGTGAAAGCTATGTTAAGAAGATGAAGGAGTGCTCAAGACTGCCTCCTAGTGAAGAAAATACTATCAGCTGCTGCTTATGTGAGATCACACCTCACAACAGGAATTAACAACCTCATGTTTGAAAGGAAATCAATATTTCTAAAAAGATATTTAAAGGCCTAGGATGTGGCTGTTGTCCTGTAAGTAGAGTATCGGTTTGAACACGTGAGCCACTCACAACAATTTTAAATAGAGAAGGCATGATTTCCTTCATTTACAGATAAAGAGGCACACGTTCATGTTCACTACCCAATCACCCTACACAACCCACCTACTTCATGCAACCAAAACACAAACCTCATTTTCAATTTTCAACACCCCATCCGAATATCTATCACATGACTGAGTCACACAGAAAACCTTCGCTGTTGTGTTCAAGGTCCAGCTTATTTCAGAAAAAGTGACAAAAAGGTAAAAATAGACTTCTAACAATGACAAATGCTCTGTGAAGTAGCTGAACAACCTTGAGCCACGGTTCGACGCGCACATGAACGCGCGCACAAGCAAATGAGCCGTTGAAAACACTACTCACTTTTGAACGGCTGATGGTTTTAACCGAAAGACTGCCGGAGTGAAGAGGTTTTTGGTTGTTTTGAGGTGATTTGTTGCAGCACGACTTACATGTGAGGCCTACGAGAGCCACGCGGATGCTGAGGTCCACCATCAACGCCCATCTGGGACCGCAGCGCGCCACCGCCGGCGGGATCAGGATCTCTGCTGACACGTAGAACTGCAGCGCATAAGTGATGTAGATCCCAAAAGAGTAAAGCAGCTTCACCGTCTGATATAACCTACAGAACAGACAGACATTAGACACGTTTTTTTATGTCTGATGTCGAACTGATCACAGAATATCAGCTGGTCTTTCTAAACAGGAGTAAATGTAAAATATGAGAAGTGTAATGACAAATGAAAGTATCGTACAGGTATCGCTGATATCTTCAATAATCATAAAAGAGCATTTGTCTCTGGAGTGCCACATCAATCACTAAGCTGTTGCTAACAGAAATACAAGACTGACACTTTTGAGATTTTGCATGGAGTCCACAGCTTCTCCTCTGCACGAGTTTGTCAGCAGGGAACAGAGATGTCAGTGGGTGTATTTGGGTCTGTTCCCGGTTTCTAAGTAGTTTCAGTCAGCTTTTTTGTCACCAGGGCTCAGTGACCTGTTCAAAATGATTCCTTTGTATTCGCCTGAAGTAAATAAGCCTCAAACCATCTGAAATCAGATGCATTCAATTTCCCAGCTCTAGTACACCAAATTGCAGCAAGTCTGAGTTTTTGGTAGAAACAAACAAACAAACAAACAAACAAACAAAAACAAACAAATATATAAAAAAAAATATCCTTCTCTTTTAAATTGAAAGGCTAGGCTAGACTTGGTGTGAACAGGTTTGGTACAAAAAATATAAACATATATTATAAAATTAAAAAATATTATTTTTAGTGTTTAATAAAACGACAATTTTCAGATGATATATATGTGTGTGTGTGTGTGCATATTATATATATATATACACACACACATATACATACATAATATTCTAAAAATCTAAATGTTATTATGTTATTAAATACTAAAAATATTATTACTGTTTTTAGTATTGTGCACTTTTATCACTTACACTATTAAAAACGTTTGTTATTAATTTATCAAAAATAGTAGTAACAGTAATACTGTGAAATATTATCATAATTTAAAAAAAAAAATTCTTTTTAAAATGTAATTTAAATCTAAGATTATTTTTTTAGCATCCTTACTCCAGTCTTCAGTAAAACAGTAATATTGTAAAAATATTATTACAGTTTAAAATAATTGTTTTCTACTTAAATATAGCATTAGTACACCAGTATTCAGTGCCACAAGATGATTCTTCAGAAATCATTCTAATATGCTGATTTGCAGCTCAAGAAACATTTATTATTATTATCAATGTTGAAAACAGTTGTGTTGCTTCATAATTTTGTGGAAACCATGATACATTTCTTCAGGATTCTTTGATGAATAGAAAGTTCAAAAGAACAGCATTCATTTAAAATGGAATTTTCTCTATTTTTATTTTTTAATTTTTTGTTTACTTTTTTACTTCAGAGTTGTTTTGACTTTAAATAGATCTGGGAAATGTGAAACTAAGGAAAAAATGATTGCAAACATGTCCTCAAATCATTTTTGAGATACTCTTTGTTAATCAATTTTTCATCCCTCTTGGGGAATATGGGTAATGGGACTCTAACAAGTGTTTCTCAGGTTTATACTGCATGGATATTAGACTCATGTCCATCCTAGAAATCAGGATAGCTTCTGCAACGTCTTGTATAATTTCAGTTTTAGTTTTTTTCATCATAATCATCGTAATAAACTAAATATAAATAAATAAATAAATAAAGTGGTACTAGAAGACAATAAACATTAAAGATCCCCTGGCACTCACCAGCACAATGGCAAGTTTAATGTAATGCTGCCCCGAATATGCTCTCCGACGCCAATGTAGCCGATGGTGCCCAGGGAGATGTAGAGGGTGGTGACGATGCCCATGCCGAGATACAGGACCATAGTGAAGTTTCTAGGATTCTGCATCTTATTCTCAAGTGGTAGCACCTGATGAAGATCGAGTATGACACCTTTTTAAATTGAACTTTTTTCACTTGACTAATATTTCTGTGGTGACAAACATAATATCAAAACAAAAGAAAAACTTACAACTCCAATTCCCTCAAAGGCGAAAATTGCTGTTCCAAAGAAGAGAGGATAGTCAACTCCTCTTCCCGCCAGTGGGAGGTTGATAGGGTGTGGAATATTCTGACAAGGCAAAGCAAGAATAGCATTTCAAAATGAAGAAGAAGGAAAAAAAAAAAAAAAAAAAAAAAGTTTACTTTAATATATAGTGGAGTTCAAAAAGTCTGAGACAATGAAAATGCTTCTATTTAACATTTTCTCTTTTTTCTGTTGCACTTTATCAAAGATACAGTAAAAACTGTAAAATTGTGAAGTATTATTATTGTTTAAAAAAACTTTCTATTTGAATATATTCTAAAAATGTAATTTATTTCTGGGATCAAAACTGCATTTTCAGCATCATTACTCTAGTCTTCAGTGTCACATGATCCTTCAGAAATCATTCTAATATGCTGATTTGCTGCTCAAGAAATATTTCTGATTATTATCAATGTTGAAAACAGTTGTGCTGCTTATTATTTTTGTGTAAAGCATGATACTTTTTTCAGGATTTATAGTTGAATAGAAAGTTTAATGAATAGAACTGCATTTATTTGAAATGGAAATATTTGTAAAATTATAAAAGTTTTTACTGTCACTTTTGATAAATTGAATGCATCCTTGTTAGATAAACGTTTTAATTTCTTTCTTAAAAAAAAATAAAATAAATAAACAAATAAACAAATAATCTTACTGACCCCAAACTTTTTAACAGTATAGTTACATTCATTATCTTAAATATTTCTTAATATTTATACACTGTAAACATTATTTATTTAAAATGGTTATATTCCCTTCTTGATAAAATAATTACATAATAGAAATCCCATATTTACAAAGTCTCAGACTTTTGGGACACACTGTATAAATCAGATTTTAAATAGACAATTTTTGGAGCACCAATGTTATACAAATGAAATCATGACTATAAGCAACAGTATAAATTGACAGTGATTGTATGATGTTCAAGATGCATTTGGAGGAAACGTTTTATGTCCTTTGGCAGCTCAGCAAGCATTTTTGAAACCCTTGACTCTTTACAAAAAAATGTTTTTCCAAACAACAAACCAAGTTGAAATATCGGGCCAGCTGTTTCCACCATGACAAATTTTCTTTCCTTCCTGAAAAATTGTGTTACCTTCTTGCTTGTTTCAGTAGCTGCCCCGCTGATTACAGACACAGGGTCTGATTCAAGGCATTTAAAGCTGTTCAATAGGAAAGAAAATTAGAATGTTCTAAAAAACAACCCTGAAACCTGTCATTGACACTTAACTCTTCATCCATAACATCAGAGACTCAATCAGCAGCCCCAGGAGAGGGCTTGGTCCTGAGGATTGCTTGGAGAAAAGTATCTATTGTTGTATCATTTCAAACCTAACAAATTTTTTCAAAAAATTTGCCTGAGAAGTGTATCTGTACTATATATGTGTTTAAAATAAACAACACTTTATATTTTGTATAATATTTTGTAATGCATTCATATGTGATGTGGCTTAAGGGTTCAAATAATTTTTGGTCCACTCAGGATGTTGCATTGCGGGCTACAGAATCATATTTGACACTTATCACTATAAAAAAATGATGCAATGTATGAAATGTAACTTCTAAGAAATTCCAGCCATACACTAAAACACTTTCACCATATTAAGTGTGTTGTGCGTTTAATGTGTCTTACCGTCAGACAGTAGTAGTATATGAGGACCAGGCTGACACACATGGAAATGTTTGCTACAAAGGACAGAGGAGCCAAGTACTTGAGGTTGCGGATAAACACCAACACGATGATAAAGGGCAGGAAGAAGAGCATGTAGAGACGAGAGTCATAGCTGGGGACAATCACTGCAGTTTCGTTGTTGTTACAGTTCATGGTCGTCCCGTTTGCAGTCTCAACCACCTACAATGTGCGAGACAATGGAAAGATTCCTTTATGGCAGGAACAATGATCTTTTAACAATATGAAAGAGAATTTTACATTTCTAAGTTCAAATTAAAGAAAGGAAGAACACCTTTTTGTTGGTGGATGCTTGGCAGGTTGTTTAATCAAGTGAACTAAAAAGCAATGCTGCCCTCTTGTGGTGAGCAAAGAAATTTGCTCACAGTTTTTCTGTCCCATTTACATTTTGGAATTTTGGCAAAACTTTTATCCAAAGGAAACAATATATTACTCTTTTTATGTTTATAAGTTCACTGTGAATTCACATGTTATACCAGTTGGCCTACATGAACACGACTGTTTTCTCTGGATTCTTATTTTTTAATAATACTCTGAAGAGTATTATTTTAATGTGGAAAAAAACCTTTATTTAAATCTGAAAAATGTCTCTTCTTCTGTATTTAAAGCACTCTTACCTGTTTGACATTGTCGCTGAGGAACACAAAGTAAACACAGCAGAAGCCCAGCTGGGTTATATTGAGGAACAGATTCACCACACGCCTGAAAGTCAAAAACAAAACACAAAAAACAAATCAATGTTTAGGTACAGGTCAAATTATTATTTTTGCAATTTCACAAAAATAGAAATGTCACAAATCCAACCATTTACACAAACTGCCCATTGAGCACAAATATACGATACTACGGTTCAAAGATTTGGGGTCAGTAAGATTTTTAAAAAAGAAATGTATACTTTTGTTCATCAAGGATGAATCAAAGTGATCAAAAGTGATATTACATGCATTTTTAATGTTATAAAACATTTCTATTTCAAATAAATGCTGTTCTTTTGAACTTCCTATTCATCAAAAAAAAAAAAGTTTTAACAATAATATTAAGCAGCATGACTGTTTCCAGCATTAATAATAATCAGATTTGTTTCTTGAGCAGCAAATCAGCATAGAATGAATTATGAAGGATCATGTGACTATAAAGACTGATAATTTAGTTTTGAAATAGTAATAAATTACATTTTAAAATATATTAAAATAAGAATCAGTTATTTAAAATTACATACATTTTTCACAATACTCCCATTTTTATTGTATTTTTGATCAAATAAATGCATCCTTGGTAAGCATAAGAGACTTCTTTCAAAAATGTCACCACCACCAAACTTTTGATCAGTAGTGTACATCTACTAGACAAGAAACACCACCTAGAAAGCACTATGTCTTAATTATTGCATACAAACATCTGATAAAAATCTTAAAATGTGTGGTTTCATTTAATATATAATATTATCAAAAAAAAACTTTTAATGTCTGACAGATGAGCAAACGCTCTTATAATAACATCTTTCAGATTAACAGGTGTATGTGTGCTATCATGTGCAAGATGTGAAACTGTGATGATGAACACGGATCGGGTGCTGAGCAAGTCATGTGACAAATGGTTAAAGATTATGGTGAGAACAGCACAAACACAAGTCAACTTTAACATAGTGCTGAATTTAAAAACTGCCCTGTAAACACAGAAACACTGATGTTCAGTAACTGTACCTTCCCCACAAAGAGTGTCTGCTCAGCCATGACACGTTCTCCATACCATACTCCACTGCATCTCCATAGGAAAGAAAGGGCTTTCCCATCCTAAATATAGACAATATTTCATTTAGAAAAACAGAAAGAAATGTGTGCGATTTAACAGTCAACTGCATGACAGAAACACAAGAATTTCATTTATGATTTCCTACTAAAATGTTCCTGAAAAAACACATAAATGTAATTATTAGACCATGGGTGGGCAGATAGATAGATAGATAGATAGATAGAAATCTTCAAGCTGTTTATTCTTACTTTGCACTTAGATGATGTGAACATCTCACAAGAAGGTTCATGCAATGTACAGCCACGATTCCCATAGCCAGAAGACTTAAAGGTCCCACCTGAAGAATGAGATAAGACAGAGAGTAACAAACTATTGATTATGTTTACTCAACTACAACATTAATTAATTGGGGAAAAGCATTTTAAAGAACATGAATTTCATATACAGACCATCAGAAACAGCCTGAGATTTAGTGCCTTTAACATGGCACTCAACATGTTAACACAGCTGGTCATGGGTCTTCTACTGATTTCAACTGATCTAATTATCTCATTTAAAATTAAATTTATTCCTGTGATCAAAGCTGAATTTTCAGCATCATTACTCCAGTCTTCAGTGTCACATGATCCTTCAGAAATCATTCTAATATGCTGATTTGCTGCTCAAGAAACATTTCTGATTATTATCAATGTTGAAAACCATTCTGCTGCTTAATATTTTTGTGGAAACTGATCGTTTTTTTTTTTTTTTTTTTTTTCAGGATTATTTGATAACCAGGAAGTTTAAAAGGATAGGATTTATTTGAAAAGGAAATTTTTTTTATAACATTATGCCCCAGTTTACAGCCCAGTCCTAGACTAAAATCTAAGTCTGAGCTGTTTCAACTGAAAGAAACTCGCACTGACTGATCTTAAAATATATCAGTGCCTTTGTTTTGTCTCAAGATGCACACCAGTAATGTTTTTTTCTAAGCATGTTTATAAAAATTGCTTAAATGTCCTAATTGTACTATGATCTAATCCTGGCTTAGTCTAAGCCCCGTCTGTGAAACCGGACCTATAATTGTCTTTACTGACAGGTTATTGTATTTCCAATTTGTGAAGAAGGGATTTATACCATAAGGAATAGTAATGATGTGGTGTAGCTACATCTGTAACTGCACAAAGCAACTGACAAAAAGGTCAAAGCATAATATTCAAGTCTGGCAGTGAAGCAGAAAGCATCCTTCAGGGATGTGTCCACACGTCTGGCATCTTTGATCAGGTGGAAACACTTGTCAGATTGTGTCTTGTTGCTTCTGTGTCCTCAGCTGATGCTGTGAGAGGTTTTAGTGGTCTTCAGAGGCTGAAAACACGGCTCAGCAGTGCAATGACACAAGCACGCCTTAATGGTGCCGCTGCGTCATACACGCAAAGAGAAGTTAAAGAAAATGATCGCTCAGCAATTTATTGCTTGCAAAGACGACCACAAAAAACTTCAGATTCCAGTGATTGTTAAGGCTCATACTTATGGTTAGGGATTTAAACATAACCATAACCTTTAGTTTTAAACTTAGTTTGTGCTATAGACAAGAATGAGACCCCAAATTAAGCAGATTGTTGAGAAAGGGTACACTATTACTCTTCCATGTGATCAGAGTCATGATTTGATTTGGTGCATAAAATGGAAAGAAAAAAAAATCTATTAAAAAATGGACTTCTAAATGGACTTCCATTCAAAAGTTTGGGGTCAGTAAGATATTTTTTTAAGAAATTAATACATTATCCAGCAAGAAGGACACGTTGATTTGATCTGAAGTTATAATAAAAAACTTTTATAATGTCATAAAATATTTCTATTTTAAATAAATTCAGCTCTTTTGAACCTTCTATTCCTCACAGAATCCTGGGGAAAAAAGAATCATGGTTTCCACAACAATATGAAGCAGCACAAGTGTTTTCAATATCGATAATAAGCAGAAATGTTTCTCGAGCAGCAAATCAGCATATTAGAATGATTTCTGAAGGAACGTGACACTGAAGACTGGAGTAATGATGCTGAAAATTCAGCTTTGCATCCCAGGAATAAATTGCATTTAAACATATTAAACAGAAAACAGTTATTATAAATTGTAATAATATTAGACAATTTGAAGCATTTGAATGGCAGGAAAAATCTTGGAACAGAATATGAAATATTAAATTATTTAAAATTTTAAATAAATGTTATAATTATCCTTTTTTGTTTCCTTAAACTCTGTAACAAGCAAGCATTTTTATTTACTCAACAATGTTTACTTGTATTTGGACAGTGTTAATTCTGCTGTAGTATCGGTCTTTTTATTCATGAATGCATGTACTGCATGTGCTGCTCCTGTGAGCGTTACATCATCTGACAGCTGTATCACACATGAACAACCACTGCATTGTCTCTTCAAAAACCAAAAGGTGTGCTAGGTGTGGAAGTTCTTAAAAATCATAAGACTTACAAGAAACATGAGAAAAACGAAAATGAAAGGCTGACATGATGTCGACATAAGTAGATCATGTTCAGATAAGTACATACAACAGCTGCCACAATGACACAACACCAGGATAAAGCACCAGGAGAAATGTATGTGCAACTACACACAATTTTAATGCGATGATATACGATTTTATAAAAGGCAACCAGAAAATATAATACAAATATAATATAAAAGTATAATACAGTGAGCATTCATTTCCAAATTAAATTTTCTGTCCTACCAGGAGTCCTGCATTCTTGACAGCCAGAGGCAAGCCGAGGAGTCCCGTACCAATATTTCCTTTAAGTAAATGAATTATGGTCTGAAAAAACCTACACAAAAAACACATTAACACAAAATTAAAACAGGTCTACGAACATGAAAGTTTTAATAGGGGAAGACGACAGTGCTTACGAGGATCCTGTTCTTCCTCCGATTCGTTCATATTCTGTCTGTCGTGAGGAACCGGGTGAATGGATGGGCTCATCTTCAGCGGGGCTCTCAGCTCTTCTTCTAGAAAAGTCCGGGCCTTGAACCAAAACATAAACACAGCTTTAACATAATCTTAAACACTGAACAAAAACACACACATGCTACTCTTCAAATGTTTTGGGATTGGTAAGATTTCTTAATGTTTATGAAAGAAATGTCTTATGTTCATAAAAGCTGCATTTATTTGATCAAAAATTGAGTAAAAACTGTAATGTTGTGAAATAATATTACAATTTCAAATAGCTGATATCTATTTTAATATATTTTAAAATGTAATTTATTCCTGTGATGGTAAAGCAGAATTTTCAGCAGTCTCAGTGCAGTCTTCAGTGCAGGGTTATTATAGTTAACAAGACACATTTAATAAAAAAATTAAAAAAAAGAAAAAAAGAAAGAAAAAAAGAAAGAATAAAACTACAAAAATTAAAAATAATAATAATAATAATAATAATAATAATAATAATAATAAAAACTAATTCAAATAATAATAAATAAAAATTATAGTATGTCAATTATACTAAAACAACCCTGCTTCAGTGCCACATGATCCTGCAGAAATCATTCTAATATACTAATTGCAGCTCAAGAAACATATCAGTTCCAAAAATAGTTGCGCTGTTTAATAATTTATGGATACTTTAATAAATTGAAAGTTCAAAAGAACAGCATTTATTTAAAAATAGAAACCTTTTGCAACAGTATAAATGTCTTAAATATCACTTTTGATCAATTTAATGTGTCCTTGCTGAATAAAAGTTCAATTCTTAAAAAAAATAAATAAATAAATAAAAATTATATATATATATATATATATATATATATATATATATATATATATATATATATATATATATATATATATATATATATATATATATATATATATATATATATATATATATATATATATAGCTTAGACACACACACAAAAATAAATAAATAAATAAATAAATAAATACATACATACATACATACATACATACATACATACATACATACATAAATAAATAAATAAATAAAGGTCACAATCAGTGTCACATAATGCAAAGGAAATTGGTTTACCATCCTGATAGTTGATATCAGAGGCCATGCTTGCTTTGGTGGGGTGTAATTTGCCACTGATAGCTTCACTGATCAAAAGCTTCCCTGCGGAGATGCTGCATCTACAGGCTCTGTGATCGCAGACAAATGAACAGAGTTAATAGCCCTCCCAGAACACACCAATGACGCACAGTGTGCCCTTTCTGCGTCACTATATTCTCTATCATCTCTTGGGGCTAAAAACAAAACGAGGATTTCAAATATGCCAAATGATAGTATGCAGTCAACTTAGTTATATCTGACACTTTCATATAGCTGTGAGAATTTCACAGAGCAGCTCAAATGAACTACTGTATCATTCACATCCACCATCTGTATTATTACGATGCAGAGAAAACGATTATGAATTATTAATGTTTTGTCAAATATGCTTTTTATGTAAGCTGCAAACACTATATACTCTATTTTATAATGGTGAAGACAGCGTGGTCACACCAGTGAGGGTGAAATACACCAGTTGTACGAGTCAAAAAAGATGTCACAACTATTTGAAACCATTCCAAACCACATATATGTGGAAACATCTGAGACAATTCAGCAAACTCATTCAGCCACTGAACAGGAAGAGCTAACTGACATTAAAACACAACAACAAACAGACTTGGCTTTTACAAATATGTAACTCAACCATCACAAAATATTATCATAACCTGAAGCTGTGAATGTTTCAAGTTAAAAAATAAAGCCTAATTCTTCTGCTGCATGAACAACCATGCTATCATATGATAATGCAAAGCAGCTCTAATCAGTGCTGTCAAATCTAAAATCAATGTTTGACTCTGGAGTGGCCAAGTGCTTTGCCTTGAACACATTTCCCATTGACTACTTAATGTCTAGGTATGTAAAAGTCGAATCAATACAAAAACAGATCAACGGGAAAAGTCTTTCATGAGCATGCAGTTCACTTGTTATTCATGTAGATTTAACAGACAGGTTGCATAGACATCTTAATCAACAAAGTAAAACTACATTCCCACAGTGTGGGGATCTTTAAAGTAATGCAAACTTCAAGAAACACAGAACATCTTATTCAATGCTTTAGTAACTCATTTTCTTAGTTGTAACTATTTGAACAGCTTATGATTTCAGAAAGGACACTGACATGCAAAGTTGTATTAGTAAGCATTGTAACATTGTGCAATAAGGTCCTATTTGACATTCAAACGTTAGCTAGCATGACCTAACAGTGAGCAATATATTTCATAAAACATTCATTAAAATAAAAATTAGTAAAAATATTATTGTTCACGTTAGTTCATTTAATTATTTTACTGATTTGACTAATTTAACAATTTTTGATTTTAAAAATACATTAGCAAATATTGCAGTAAGCATTGACTAATATTAATAAAGTGTTTGGAATTATTGTTTATTGTTAGTTTATGTAAACTAATATTGTTAGCTAACGTTAACAAATGAAAGGTTGCTGTAAAAACACCGCAAGCATAACTAGGTAAATGTAGTAGCCTACAGAAGAGCCACATATACTGTATTCTACCAGTCTTGACATGTATTTTCATTTACAAGAGTAAACACATAAATAGTAATAATTTCATAAATAACCAGTGATATATCCTTTAGCCTTCAGCAGTCAGTGCTGTCACAACAACTGAGCTGCATGCTAATGTAGTGCTACATGAAACGACATATTTGTTCTTACCGTAAACACAGTAAAACGATGTACTATCGACGAACAAAACGATCTACTATATTAACATCATGAAGTCCATATCTGAAGCCGGACATGCTATAACAGCACAGAAGCGTACAGATAAGCTGACATGCTATGATTTGAAACTGCATTGCTCCAGAGATTGTGTTTATTCGCTGCTCCTGTCACATGACCATCAACATCGTGCTGATCAGCTGATTTCACTTCTGCCGCTGCAAACCAACAAACTTGACTAATGACTCTGTTTTTCTTTTTTAAAAAATTAAAAAAGCTTACCTTTTAATATTTATTCACCTGTCATGTTGCGGCTTTGACAAAGATAAAACAAACGAAAATTATGTTAAAACAATGTCGCGAGAGAATCTGCTGTAGCCTTCGATATAATATGGCAATACTTCAAAACCACATTTATGTTATTGTTATATTTTATTTTATTTCAATTTATAATTTTATTTTAATTTTCGAAAAAAGGGATCATGTCAAAATTAAGTATTAAGAGTATTTAAAGGGTTAGTTCACCCCAAAATGAAAATTCTGTCATTAATTACTCACCCTCATGTCGTTCCAAACCGGTAAAACCTTCGTTAATCTTCAGAACACAAATTAAGATATTTTTGATTAAATCGGAGATCTATCTGACCCTCCATAGACAGCAATGCAACTGAAATGTTCTCAGGTCCAGAAAAGTAGTAAATACATCGGTAAAACAGTCCATGTGACATCAGTGGCTACGAGAGTACTTTTTTTTTGCGCAAAGAAAACAAAAATAACATAATTTACTCAACAATTCTTCTAAGCGCACATGAACGTATAATCTGCGTAATAAGCGTTGTTTACGCTTAGGGGAAAGCATGTGTATGTATTGTGATACTCTCTAAAATGGTGGAAGACGTAACTCGGGGGAGAAGAATTGTTGAGTAAATTATGTTATTTTTGTTTTCTTTGCGCAAAAAAAAAAAAAAAAAGGTATGGTTGCAAAACTGAAGCTGAGCCACTGATGTCACATGGACTGTTTTACTGATGTCCTTACTACGTTTCTGGACCTGGGAACATTTCAGTTGCGTTGCTGTCTATGGAGGGTCAGATAGCTCTCCGATTTAATCAAAAATATTTTAATTTGTGTTCTGAAGATTAACGAAGGTCTTACGGGTTTGGAACGACATGAGGGTGAGTAATTAATTACATAATTTTCATTTTGGGGTGAACTAACCCTTTAAAAGGCTTGTGTAGGCTATTTCTCCAGAAATAATTCATTGACTCCTAAAACAAACATGATATCTAATATAGTACATTTTCTCACAATATGCGCACTCTGAGCGAATATATGTATGTATACTTAGTGGTTCAGATGCACGCTTTGTAAGAAAATAGTAGTAATTTAGTGATGATCCCTAAACTAAACAGCGCGTCATCTGACTGAACAGCAACAGTTCAGCAAAAGCGAGTGTTTAGACGTGAGCTTGCAGCGACAATCTGATCGATCATGACGGTAATTTCACGTTTAATTTACATTTTAACTCATAAAGATCTGTTTATATGTTGCTTCCTGATTTCTGGACATCCAAAAACACTTTATTTAGCATAACGACCCAGACACTTAGCTTGGTAGCTAGCTGGTGATTGCTTCTCTTACAGAACTGAATCAAAGATGTTTTCTTTTCTCATCACAGACTCACGAGTTTTTTGTTGACATGACATGTGAGGGATGCTCTGGTGCGGTCACTCGAGTGCTTAAAAAGCTGGGTATGATTTTGAATATTTCAGATTTCAAAGAGTTTCAAGCACAGTCCTGCTGTAAGACAATTGAACTGTGTTTAATAACCTGTCAAAACTATTTAAAACCTGATATTTGTGAAAGTGAAACTACTTTGGTTAAATACATCAAAATACAGCTTAATTTCCTCCTATTTTTTATTTATTTATTTTTATTTATTTATTTATTTTGGTAGTGCTTTGTCATGTGGGGAGATAGTTCATAGTTCAGTTGTGTTTCTCAACAGATGTCAAGTTTGACATTGATCTGCCCAACAAGAAGGTCTTCATTGAGTCAGACAAAGACACGGATGTCCTTCTGGAAACACTGAAAAAGACTGGCAAAACTGTGACCTACATTGGTCCAAAATGAAATCTTATACGTTAAAAACTCTAAGGTGAGAAGCAGCTGTTTGAAGTTCAAATTAATACTTTTGTTAATTGCAAAGTACTATTGATTGTGTGGACAGAGGCTAATGAACCTAATAACAAATATTAACTGAAGCATTATGATACAGGCATTTAGAATGAGTTTGGTAGTAGCTGGTCTAACTGGGATAGAAATATCTTTTGATTCAATAATAGTGTTTGACATGCAGATTAGGTTTCTTTATGATCACACCATTGAAAACAAGCCCTGAAGTTTTGAGTCTTGTGATCAGACAAGAATTACTTGAAAGTCCAAAGTAGATTTTTTTAACAGTGTAACAAAACTTTTATTATCAGTTTCCATCCTCCTGTTAAGTTCGCACAAATTAAGTATTGTCTCTGCTTTTGTATATTTTAATACCCTAATCTACCTGGATATATTTGTTCTTATGAGTGCATGGCCTCTTTTTTCTTTCAGGTAGTGAAGCTTTCAGTTTTTCTTTTATTGTCATTTTTATTCTGATCACGGTGATGTTTCTGCAACACATAAATATTGCAGTTGAGATTACCTAAAGTGGACTTGTGTTCAGCTCTACTTTGGTTCATTGAAACATGTTTTAATAGGTCAGAATCATGCTGTTTTGAATTATTATGAAGTGGGACTCCCTCATTGGACCGTACATCACTCATCAGATGAATTATTACATATCTTCGGGACCACTGAAGGAAACCTATTCAGCAGAGCATCATGAAGAGCAGCTACCAGGCTGATTTATATATTCTGTATTATGAGAATGTTCAAATCTAACCGTTTACAATGTGGTTGTTTACACTTACTTGTAATTGTATAAGTGTCTAGATGTTAAAATAAAGATTCATTGACAGGAAAGAAAAACTGTGTGAGTGTTTGTCTGTAACTAGTGTTGTTTTAGTTTAAATTAGAAGTACTGTTATAGTAATAGTATTTGAATTAATTTTAATATTTTGTTTTGTTTTAATTAGTTTTAGTTTGTCATTTTGTTTTTATCATTTTCATAAGTTTATTTTTTATATGTTCATTTGTTAATTATTTTAAATTTAGTTAAACTTCAATTTTATTGAAATTTTAGTTAAATGAAAAAGTGAAATGTTTCTTATGTATTTTATTTCAGTTCATTAAAATGTTTTACGGTTTATATATATTTCAAATTGAGTTTATTCTCGGCTTCAGTGCTAAGGCTCCTAATGGAGTAATATATCTGTGGTAACAGTACAAAATCACATTTTTTAAAGCAAACATCATTGGACTGGTCTTATATTTTTAATTGCCCTCAGTTTACCAGTAGGGGGCAATGTTAACCTGTCTATAAAACAAAGCCATTTCTCTAGGCAGCATTCTTTAAATCTGGTATCTGCATGCTCTTTTTTCAGGCCAATGACCCTTATTGGATGGAGATATGTATATATTAATATCATTACTGCCGTACATAGTAATGTACTTTTGTATATTTTAAGTGTTCTTAACACATTTGAATGCGGGAGGGACAATTAAACACTATTTAAATTGTAGCTTTCAAACTTTATTTATACATATAATGCATAATTACATTTTTTTTCTCAAAATAATTGTTCCCATTGCAGTTAAAGACTTCTGTTAAATGTAAACTGGATCTACAGCACATCTAAGGGGGCAAAAAGCATGAACAAACTAAAAACATTAACATTTTCTAATGCAAAAAGACCCAAAGCAAACAGTTATCATTGGTGTTTGGTAAGTTCATTGATATATATATATATATATATATATATATATATATATATATAAATATATATATATATATATATATATATTCTACAAAGAAGAGCCATACAATCTTCTTTCACAAAATGCTGTTGAGGAGAGTCATCAAGCTGCTGCCTGTAAGAAAGTATGACAACGAGCAGCTCAAGGGACAAAGTTTCATTAAAGTACAAATGAGTGTGCAAACTGCTGTACATCTTGTATTTTAGAAATGGGTGTTTGCTAGATACCAATATGTCCAAAGCATATTTTTGTGTATTATCAGCTCCGTCTAGTGTGGAATACAGATCCACAAAATAAAAGTAAGTGTAGTATTGTTCTCATTGATGTAGAAGAGGTTGTTACCAGAACAGAATCTGAAAGAGTGAATCAGCGGCTTGCCTTCTATTGTTCAAGCTGTTAAAATTGATAAGGGAGTATCCTATAAAAGCACAGGACATGCTGACAGGCAATCCAGCTGTACTGAACCAGGACCATCATCAGGGGGTAAACAACTGTCATGAGGGCCCTTTGAAGTCCTCTGTGAATTTTAGCAACTGCACTGTATAGAACATATATATTTATTTACTGATGAAACAACACCATTTAACTCCAAGAATAGATCCCAGTCTGGACAGAATGCAGCAATGTTGCAGTTACATATCACTCAACAACTAACCAAAAGACAAGAGTAAAACTGTCTTCTGCCATTCTTTTCAAAGCTTGCCTGTTTTTAAGTGATGGAAACTGAGCTGGAAGCTCACTCATGCTGCTGTGGCATCAACACAATTGATCTTTTGTTGCCTGGAATGGCTAGTGAAAAGAGAAAATGCAAGGAATGCTCAGCCATCCAGGCCGTGTGTAGTGACTGGAGACGCCTTGGCAACTGTAACAAGTGTCAAAAAGATCTCCAGTGGTTCTTGTCTGCTGGATAAGTCAGTGAATGGCAAGGAAATCCCTTGTATAAGCTAGGATAGAAGTATGCATTACTGACCTCTTTTTTTGAACAAAGAGCCAGTATTCACATTTCTTTCTCTTTGCATCAGGAACTTTGTCTCAAGGCCATTCTGGCTGTGTTTTCAGTGTGATGCTGCAGATCACAAATAGAGGCCACTAGCAAGTTATTACTGTGAGCGTTTCTGTTTGTTTGATTCTAAGTTAATATGAAATAAAAGCTTGTTTTAACTTTAATCATAATGTAATATTTTGCCTTCCCTTTCCACTGATGTGACTTAGCTATGTGGGTTATGTTAACTTAACAGCTTAAACCAAAGATATTTTAGACATTATTTTAGAATTTTGTTGTGTAATACCCATTTTTCAGGATCCAATCAATTCCTAATGGACAAAAGTCCTGCACTATATTTTCACATTTAACATCATCCACCCGTTCTTATAGTAAGAATGGGTGCAGTCATTTGTAACTTGAATATGTGAGGCTTGAAGTTATTTGCCTGTACAAAAACAGTGCGTTATGTTGCTTTATATTGCAAACTGGTATTTTGTTATCATATTATTCCAACTATTATCATAATCACTAACACACTGGTAGTGTTGGGGGTAACACATTACAAGTAACGTGAGTTATGTAATCAGATTACTTTTTCAAATAACTAGTAAAGTAACGCATTACTTTTTACTTAACAAGAAAATATCTTTTTTTAAAACTAAGTAATGCCACTTACTTTGTTTTTCTGTTTATTGACTGACAGCTCTCCTGTCCCCATGTTGAGAGAAAACTACCGCTATTGGTTGTGCGCGCTGTGTGAACATGTTGTTACTGTAGTTCTAGACTAAATGTGAACATGGATTTACTCATCTCACTTGCAAACAAACAGATTCAGTATTCCTCAAAATGAATAAGGACAGTGAAATGCAAACTCAGAATATGACAAACCTTATGTAGTTAATTCCTTCAGCCTGAGGCTTATTCATTTCACTTTTGGTGTGAAAGGGTTTTTACATTTGCCAAAAATAGAACTGTTTTATATTAAAAACATACAAGTAAGCCCAGACTAGATGAGAAAAAGTCATGCAAAAGTAACATAACACATTACTTTCCATAAAAGGTAAATAAGTAACACAATTAGTTAGTATTTAGGGAGTAATGTAATATTGTAATGCATTGCTTTTAAAAATAACACTTTCCCCAACACTGCACACTGGTTTGTAGCACATATAGATTTACTGTTTACTGCACTGTTTTTATTCTAGCACTAATGCATCTGAAGTCTCACGCATTCAAAGAAAATATCCAAACAGCTTATGCGTTGCAAAATAAAATAGATATTCAATTTCTAAATATGTCAAATTACTTCATCACAGATGAAATTACAAATCACACGGGCTTATTATACAGGGGTACTGTAGAGCTACTACAGAAAATGTAAATGATGGAAAGATGAGGAATAAAGTCAGTCGTATTTAACTTAGACGTGTCTGTTTGCCATCATAATGTTCTGCAGATAGAAATCACCAGACACAATATGTCTGCTCCACACCGTGATATGAGGGCTTCGTTCTCACTGCATGGGAGTAAATGTGTATCCTGTTCAGTTTTTTAAAAACTGCTAGCAGAATCAAAATGATTATTCATAATCAACAGCATATTCTTTTAATAATGATGATGGGAATAATATATATATACGTGTATATATATATATATATATATATATATATATACAGTGGGTACGGAAAGTATTCAGACCCCCTTAAATTTTTCACTCTTTGTTATATTGCAGCCATTTGCTAAAATCATTTAAGTTCATTTTTTTTCCTCATTAATGTACACACAGCACCCCATATTGACAGAAAAACACAGAATTGTTGACATTTTTGCAGATTTATTAAAAAAGAAAAACTGAAATATCACATGGTCCTAAGTATTCAGACCCTTTGCTGCGACACTCATATATTTAACTCAGGTGCTGTCCATTTCTTCTGATTATCCTTGAGATGGTTCTACACCTTCATTTGAGTCCAGCTGTGTTTGATTATACTGATTGGACTTGATTAGAAAAGCCACACACCTGTCTATATAAGACCTTACAGCTCACAGTGCATGTCAGAGAAAATGAGAATCATGAGGTCAAAGGAACTGCCTGAAGAGCTCAGAGACAGAATTGTGGCAAGGCACAGATCTGGCCAAGGTTAAAAAAAAAATTTCTGCTACACTTAAGGTTCCTAAGAGCACAGTGGCCTCCATAATCCTTAAATGGAAGACGTTTGGGATGACCAGAACCCTTCCTAGAGCTGGCCGTCCGGCCAAACTGAGCTATCGGGGGAGAAGAGCCCAAAGATCACTGTGGCTGAGCTCCAGAGATGCAGTCGGGAGATGGGAGAAAGTTGTAGAAAGTCAACCATCACTGCAGCCCTCCACCAGTCGGGGCTTTATGGCAGAGTGGCCCGACGGAAGCCTCTCCTCAGTGCAAGACACATGAAAGCCCGCATGAAGGACTCCAAGATGGTGAGAAATAAGATTCTCTGGTCTGATGAGACCAAGATAGAACTTTTTGGCCTTAATTCTAAGCGGTATGTGTGGAGAAAACCAGGCACTGCTCATCACCTGTCCAATACAGTCCCAACAGTAAAGCATGGTGGTGGCAGCATCATGCTGTGGGGGTGTTTTTCAGCTGCAGGGACAGGACGACTGGTTGCAATCGAGGGAAAGATGAATGCAGCCAAGTACAGGGATATCCTGGACGAAAACCTTCTCCAGAGTGCTCAGGACCTCAGACTGGGCCAAAGGTTTACCTTCCAACAAGACAATGACCCTAAGCACACAGCTAAAATAACGAAGGAGTGGCTTCACAACAACTCCGTGACTGTTCTTGAATGGCCCAGCCAGAGCCCTGACTTAAACCCAATTGAGCATCTCTGGAGAGACCTAAAAATGGCTGTCCACCAACGTTTACCATCCAACCTGACAGAACTGGAGAGGATCTGCAAGGAGGAATGGCAGAGGATCCCCAAATCCAGGTGTGAAAAACTTGTTGCATCTTTCCCAAAGAGACTCATGGCTGTATTAGATCAAAAGGGTGCTTCTACTAAATACTGAGCAAAGGGTCTGAATACTTAGGACCATGTGATATTTCAGTTTTTCTTTTTTAATAAATCTGCAAAAATGTCAACAATTCTGTGTTTTTCTGTCAATATGGGGTGCTGTGTGTACATTTAATGAGGAAAAAAAATGAACTTAAATGATTTTAGCAAACAGCTGCAATAACAAAGAGTGAAAAATTTAAGGGGGTCTGAATACTTTCCGTACCCACTGTGTGTGTGTGTGTGTGTGTGCATATATATATTTATTTTATTTTTTTATTTTTTTTTTTGCCTTAAATGAGAGTTGATAGATAAATGCTCCATTAAAGGCCACTCTTAATGCTGAATGTCCTAGACTGACCAGCCAGCAGGGTGCCAGATTCAGATTCTTTCTCAGGACAGACTGTAGAAAATAAACATTACTTTTTTTTTTTTTTTTTTTTTTTTTCTTCAGTCTGCTCTAATAGTCATCTAAAGCACACGTTCTTTAGTAATTTCACAGTGTGCTGATATTAGGTTTTTGTTATCAGACACCAACTGTTAAATGCTTAACAATGTTCAGTTTAGTGCATGAAACAACTGAAGTAAGCAACATGTTAAGCACAGTTCCAAAATCTATTGCAATATGAATTTGCTCTAATCACGATCAATGAAATTCAAAGAATTTCAGTGAAATTCAGAAATGTAATACTTAAATATAAAACATACACACAAAAGTATCATGTTCAGACACAACCGTTTAGTGACAGGCTCAAACAGGGCTTTCCCTATTCACACCAACGCCTTCACAAATTAACCACTACTGTTTCAGGACTGAGCATCCACTCAGTAAACTGAGTCCTGGCCAAATCCAGTCTCAAACAACTGTTGCTCTATAGAATATTTGGACTTTTCGCTTTGGTGCTTCTGAAAACAACATTTTTTGCAAAGGATAAAATCTGCTGAAAAATGCCACTTGGGGCATTGAAAAAGAACTCCTTCCTTTCTCAAGATTTTAAGCCTGGAAGACGTGACTGTATAGAGTGAGATGCCATGCAGGTAGAGACAAGTGTAATCATGCACGCTCATCAAGGCAACAAGCATCCAATAGCAGAAGCACAGCAGTACAGCACACCCTTTTCTAATTAATGTGCGGACTTCTCAACAAATGCCCAGCGTTTTCAAAAATAAGAAATAAAATAACATTTTACTCAGATTTATGCTTAAAACAACTGAAATGTATCAAAAATGACCAAATGCTCAAGGTAAGATCATTCAAAAATCATTTAGTCACCCTCAGGTTGTCCCCATAGGAAAGTGAGGCTCTTGAGTTACATGTATGTATGTATGTATGTATTTAATTAATTTCATTTTATTCATTGAGCTCAAAATAATTTGAGAGCAGTGGCGGAGGGTTGAGTTCAGTGATGAACAATATGATTTATTTCATTTTTTCATTTTTGGGGTAAAAAATGAAACTATTGCCCTCATTTTATACAGTCCATAAGTAAATTATAACAGGTTTGCAATTATTGGTTATGTGCTAAATTAGCTGTTAAAAAGCTTAACAGATGGAGCCAAAACTGAAGCTAATTATGAACACTGGAGGTTGATTAAATGCCGCTTTAATTTCTGTCTTTAAATGATATTTAATAGGAAGACTCTATGGAATATTCATTCCATTCAGATTTCAGAAGAAAGCTGCTGAGGTGGCAACATTTTTATGAGATCATATTTCCACTCTTAATATTCTTGTCATCGATGGTGTCAAATGTTTTAAATGTCTTCTGTATCGAATGCTCCTTGTGGGGATTATTACAGAATAACTGGCCTTCAGGAATGTCATTTTAAAAATAACTTATTAAAAATGAGCTGCATTGAGATGATAAAAGTGTTGTTCACACATTTGGAGGGAAAATGAAAAAAATGGAAGAAAAATGGAAAAGGGAAAATAAAAGACTGATCATTTTGCAGTTCTTAGCCTGAAGGTTCTAACCTCTCTCTCTCTCTCTCTCTCTCTTTTTTTTTTTTTTGAAGTCATTTCATTTTATTTTTATCTTAAATATACAGTGGGATCCAAAAGTCTAGTGAACATTTTCATGTTTTTGCATTTTTCTATTGTTCTTTGTTTGGAAATTTTTAAAAAATTAAAAAATTTTCTGAGGTTCTTTCTTTTCTGTTACAATTAGATTTTAGATCCCATATTTGCTTCTTGCTAAATTTGCTTGAATCAAGGGCTTTTCACACTTGAAAAGTTTCCACCCAAAGTTGCGAATTTAACGTTGCATAACATTTACGAAAAAGATCTGTCTCCAATCCATGTGTTCCAGGGAATAAAATCGTCACTTCCTGGGGAAATGGTACAAAGTGCCAATAATAAAAATGCAGCAAGCGGGGATGCCTGTGGCTCTTTTTTCCTATGGAATAAATGACTTGTGCCTCAGAGCATGTAGACAAAACGCTGTAACAAATGCTGTCATGTTATTTTGCGTTGGAAGGCGGATGCCTGATATTTGGGAACACAATCACGTGAGACAGTTCTGGGAGGTAATTATACCAAATCATTTTGATGATAGACTACAGCTTAGGCATTTAAGAATGACTAACAACATTTGAGATGTGTGCAATGATATCAGTGTGCTAGGGTACATTTTCCAAAAGCATTGTTAATTATCTATGGTCACAAGTTCCGTCGTTACCAACATTGTTCAATGATTCGGAGTTACCTGAAACCATAGCTCACACGAACATTTACAAACAGCATTAGTTGGAACTACAGCTCTCCACCTGTAATTGGAAGCATACTTTCTTGTGGGTAAGACATATGGACTGAAAAAGCCTGAAAAGGTATGAGCTAAAGCTCACAGCTCACTATATTATGAAAGTTGAGACGTCTACATATAAAACTCACCCTGTAACTCAATGTCAAAATGCTGACTATCAACATTAAAGGTGTTATTTTATTTGATGACAGCTAGACATGTTATCCAAGCCCTCATTTTTATCAGTTTAAGTACAACCTGAACATAATTCCTGGGTTTCATCTAGACTTTAATGTACACGTCACCAGGTCACCTTCAGCAGCAGATCTGGACCAACCACTAACAACCCGTCCCGCTGACAGCATCTCACGCCCAACCGCTGCATTCTGTTCCAGTTAGTACAGCACACAATCACGACGTGCTCACTATTCTGTTCATTTGCTCCATCTGTCAGTTTACCGTTATTGTCTTCCTGAATCGATGTCCAGATGTTTTCTCTCTACATCTATCTGTCCAAGTCATCTGTGGAGAAAAGGAAATAAGGGATACAGATGAAGGGCTATTGTATTTTGTCTAGTGCTCACTATTGCCTTCTGCTTGTTCACCCATACAGACTTCTCTCCATGACACAGTTTTCTTTAATACCTCTACATGTCTTCACCATCAGATAAGATGGCAACTTATAGTCACAGATTACATCTAATCACTACACATAGATTTGCAGCATCACTGACAGTGCTGTTAAATCCATGGCTTAATCTGCGTATAGCTAACCATAGTTTATACAGATCACTACCGTCTGTACATTTCACAGGCAGCAATAATTTGATTAAATTCATGTTTAAAATGAAGTGATACAAAAGCATGGCATTAAATAAATAAATACTTACTTGATTTTGCAATTTAGTTTGTGGACCGCATCCGGGTAACTGAAACTGATGTTACTTTCATGTCTCTCTTATTTCATACAAACAACTCACACAACTATATATACAACTATATACACAACACAATATATATACTGTAATATAGTGTTCGCCTTGTTGCCAGGCACATTATTTCAAATGTTGTGATTAAATATTATGTCTTGAAGAATGTTTTAAGATAATGAATGGCTAAGGTCTTTAAAGCAATTTCACCCCAAATTACATATGTCAGTGTAATTATTTTTTTTAAATGCTCTTTTTTTTTTTTTTTTTTTTTTTTTTTTTTTTTTTTTTTTTGGAAGCTTTGAGGTTATTTTACATTATCTATATTCGTTTCATGTAGAGGTCCTGATCACTGCCGGCTATGGCAAGCCGTTTTGACTTTTAGTCATTCCCAGGATGATTTTGTAGAATTTTGCAATGATATGTAATAAAAATTATTGAGTGCTGATGTCATTGTTAATATCAAGAATTATTATTTGTACTAGTAAAAATTCAATTCCTGATATCAAGAATTCTTATTATTACTAGTTAAAATTCCATTTCTGAAATCAAGAATTCACATTGTTTAAAATTCTATTCATTATATCAAGAATTATCATTTGTACTACTAAAAATTCAAATATCAAGAATTCCCATTGTTGCTAGTGAAAATTCCATTTCTGATATCAAGAATTCCCATTGTTGAAAATTCTATTCATTATATCAAGAATTATAATTTGTACTAGTAAAAATTCAATTCCTGATATCAAGAATTCCTATTATTACTAGTGAAAATTCCATTTCTGAAATCAAGAATTCCCATTGTTGAAAATTCTGTTCATTATATCAAGAATTATCATTCGTACTAGTAAAAATTCAATTCCTGATATGAAGAATTCCTATTATTACTAGTGAAAATTCTATTTCTGAAATCAAGAATTCCCATTGTTGAAAATTCTATTCATTATATCAAGAATTATAATTTGTACTAGTAAAAATTCAATTCCAGATATCAAGAATTCCTATTATTACTAGTGAAAATTCCATTTCTGAAATCAAGAATTCCCATTGTTGAAAATTCTATTAATTATATCAAGAATTATCATTTGTACTAGTAAAAATTAAATTCCTGATATGAAGAATTCCTATTATTACTAGTAAAAATTCCATTTCTGAAATCAAGAATTCACATTGTTGAAAATTCTATTCATTATATCAAGAATTATAATTTGTACTAGTAAAAATTCAATTCCTGATATCAAGAATTCCTATTATTACTAGTGAAAATTCCGTTTCTGAAATCAAGAATTCCCATTGTTGAAAATTCTATTAATTATATCAAGAATTATCATTTGTACTAGTAAAAATTAAATTCCTGATATCAAGAATTCCTATTATTACTAGTGAAAATTCCATTTCTGAAATCAAGAATTCAAATTGTTGAAAATTCTATTCATTATATCAAGAATTATCATTTGTACTAGTAAAAATTCAAATATCAAAAATTCCCATTGTTGCTAGTGAAAATTCCATTTCTGAAATCAAGAATTCCCATTGCTGAAAATTCTATTCATTATATCAAGAATTATAATTTGTACTAGTAAAAATTCAAATATCAAGAATTCCCATTGTTGCTAGTGAAAATTCCATTTTTGATATCAAGAATTGAATTTTTACTAGTAAAAATGTAATTCCTGATATCAAGAATTCCCATTATTACTAGTGAAAACTCCATTTCTGAAATCAAGAATTTCCATTGTTACTAGGGAAAGTTCCATTTCTGATATCAAGAATTATATTGCTGCTAGTGAAAATTCCATGTCTGATATCAAGAATTATCATTTGTACTAGTAAAAAGTTCAATTCCTGATATCAAGAATTCCCAATGTTATAGTGAAAATTCCATTTCTGATATCAAGAATTCCCATTGTTACAAGTGAAAATTCCATTCATGATATCAAGAATTCATATTGTTACTGGTGAAAATTCTATTCCTGGCACTAGTGAAATTTGAATTGTTGATATCAAAGATTCATATCACGGGAACGATTAACAGTCAAAACGGCTTGCCATAGCCAGGGTTTATTTTGGCAATAATAGCAGGATGGCTGTACATTAGCCCTTATATAAATATGCAATACCTTGCCAATGTGGTCTTTGCAGGCAGACAGCCATATTCATATATCTTACAGTTGTGAGTAGTTTTGTGTAGAGGACACAAAGGTTTTAAGTTTTGAATCAAGGAATTTGAGTTAATTTAGCAAAAACCACTGTGCCCTTGAACAAGGGACCGGTCCAAAAGTCTACATCTAGGTTGAATCTGGACTGAGTGTCTGCAGTGTCTATAATATTATGCACCTGAATCTCATAAATAGTGTGCGTGTGTGTTTTATGGCAGTAGTTTACACAGTAGACACACTGGCAAAGATGAAGGGGTCTGTTTCCAAATGGCAGAGAAGCTCTAGAGACAATGAGATGGTTCACTGTGAAAAGACACATTCAATTTGTGTGGGCTCCTTTCAGTTGACGTAATGACAAAGAGAGGTTTCTCTTGCCAAACACATTCTGTCATTGTACTTGCCATAACAACTTTTTTTGAAGATGAAAACGTATTGCTTTACTTACTGACATTGTAAGTTACAAAATACTGGATGCTGGGCTCTTAACAGATTTAATTATATTTCAGCTTTATCGGCATAAAGCCACCTGAACCTGCTCTATAAAGCATATGATTTACGCACACATCCTCCTGTGTAGATGTACAGTAAACTAATGTGTGATGATATATTCCTGTCCAGTGTTGATATTACTTGCTGATTCAGTTTATATAAAGTCTAAACAAGAACTAGCAAGGTTATGAAAAGAAACCTTGTTCCTGAAAGGATGTGCATCTTTGAAGAGTCTGTGGAACTTTATTGAGGAAATGGTGGTCGAAATCCCACCGTCTGGTGTGTAATTCAGAATCCAGCTATTTTCAGTCAGGCCCCATGAGAGGTGTTTCCCGTAAACCAACCAAAGAGGGCTTCTTTCAAAATAAATCAAGAGCCAGCATTTGTGATGCAATATTTTGACACATTTTAGAAACACATTTTATTACTTATGAGTAAAGTAAAATAATTTTGCAACATTTCTAATAATATTTTTATGGTAATACTAAAAAAAAAGAAAAATATCAGATATGTTTTCAAAATCATTTTATGATTTTTATACACACACACACACACACACACACACATAGGTTTTGTTTCTTTTATGCATTTTATTTTTTCTTTATTTTATATTCTTTGTAATGGATAGTGTGTTTGAAATTGAAATGTGTTTCAATTCCTGTTATAAATTTCAGGGAGTTTGTTACCCTTTGTGATCTTCTCAGATCCCACAGACAGCGCCACGTCTGCAGTGCATAGAATAATTACACCTCCTCCGTGGCCCTGCTTTCAGTGTCTGCAGAGGCCAGAATGGAAAATGCCACGTTGCAGAGAAACTATTTTTTTCCAGCGTTGTCTCATCCAGATGTTTCTCTCCTTACTGCTCTGTACACTCAGAAAGTACAGACATTAGCAATCTATAGCAGAGTGAACCTCTGTGACTGTGAATTTAGGCAGATGTCTCATGGGTGAAATGAAATGGTAGGCGTGATTAGTTTAGTCTGCTGGTCAGTACACACAAAACTAAGAGACAGTACAGTGGGATGGGCCCCTGGAATTTCAGACTGGATTTTTTTTTTTTTTTTTTTTTTTTTTAGTGGATTCAACCATTTGACACTCTCTGTCCAAAAAGCAAAAACAGTGCTGCCCATCTGAAATACATGCTACTTTCCAGTCAGCCACTATAGATTATATGTGCAACATTATCAGATCATAAACGCTCTTTAGGATCATATATGAGTTTATTTAGGACTGAATCACAAAACAGCATTTTGACAGAGATTCAATGCAGAATATCACTAACTCAACTGACCTTAGCTGACTGAACACCAGAGATGTTTCTAGTCCAGGTCTTTTTGCTTTCTCTTTGATGAAATGAAGATAAAAAAAGCATATTTATAATAGTGTATAATAACACATAGGAATTTTGTATCAAATATTGTGTCAAAGTAGCAACAGATTTATAAAACGATTAATAATAAATTTCATCTTTCCCTTACATAAAACAAGAAGTTTCATATAGGCCTTTATTATGGCTTTTTAAAATGTGCCTATTTATTTATTTAAATTTTTTTTTATTTTATATTGGTGCTTTTGTAAGGAAATAAGGAAATTTATATCAATAGTTTTACATTAATTTTGCTTAATGATGCTTGTTTTAAACTTTAGTCTAACTAAAGCAATAATACTTTTTGGGGATTATTAGGTTTTAACAAAAGAGTAAAAGGCACATCCAAGCAGACAAACCCAAACCAGTTTTCTTTGCTAGTCAGTCTTTCTTTGCTTCGGCACTGACCTACATGATCTGACATGAAACTTAATTCAATAATACTTAGCTGGAAGGGAGAGTTTTTGCAGATCAAGCACAAATTATCATCTGGCCTATTATGCTGGCCTATGTTCGATCCAGATGGAAGCAGTTCAGTTCTTAAAAATATTGTTTTTAGTCTTTTTAGCAATAAAATGTTATGATACAGCACAGTTAGTTTTTTTGAACTATTAAACAGAGTAATGTTTAACACCGAGATGAAAAAGTTAATGGTCACATGCCTACATTAAAGTTCAAACATGAACTTAGTTAAAAATTTGTGCTAGAGAGTATGCATTGAGTATAAAGATCCACGTGAGTTGGATACACAGAGTTAACTGTGGGACGTCCCACCCTAACCGAGTGAAGGGAAGGGGGCTGACCGGACCTGCCCACAGCAAATGTCTTCTGTGTGAACTTGTGTTGCTGTTAGATAGTTTCAGACTCTTTCACCAGCTGACTTCTCCTCTGGCTTCTCTGTTAGACAGACAGAAGGTAAGAGCATTCATTTATGTCCTCTTCCCATTCTTACATCCTGAATATGAAAACTAATAAACTCTCATGGTCAGGTGCTGATTTACTAATACTTTTAAAACCATTGCCAAAACAGTTCTTACTAGTAGTAGCAGCTTGATTTTTGTTTTTGTCCTACTTGCATGTTAAAAAGATTCTAAGGTTTTAAAGATCATGTTCCCATGTGCATGTAATGAAAGCACAGATTTACTGAAACCACTGACCTCACTCTGAAACTTCAACTGGGAACAGGTGTCTGTTGTTTTATATAAACTTCATGTGTTGAACATGTATTAATGATGAGATCTTTGTCAAATGAATGCAAACAGAGTATTTACCAGGCTAATATTCTTATTGAAAATTTGAAGCTAAACTGTGTTGTCTGGGCTCAGAGCAGCACAATGTTGAGGTATTGTGTGCCACATATGCAGCAGGAGGGGTGAACACAGAGTCAGGGATGGAGGGGGAGGGCAGAGAGTCGGCCCGATAGGCTCCTCCCCTTACAATTACTCCCATCAAAAGGAATGCGTGTTTCCATGGCAATTTTTCACCAGCTGTTTGAGACCATGTCGAACCGAGGCAGATGTCGCTGCGGTAGACAAACAAGAATCGTGTGAAGACAAACTGTCAGGCTACAGCTGCCGGAAGGGCCCGTATTGTTATATAAAGATAAGAGAAAAGTTTAGTTGAAAAAGTTTGAAAATCCTTTGTATCAAGGGTTATTTATTTATTTATTTTTTACTTTATTGCAAAACTTTGATAAATTTACCATACCAACTACATATGGTACAATATCTTACAAGATTTTATGAGAAATGTGTGGTATGGCATGGATAATATTTTTCCCTGGTGTGCCAAACGATTTTCACAAGAGAAAAATGGCAGAAATAAACATTTATTGAAACTTAGACATGTTTTATGTGCCTTTGGGTGAAATAGAAAACAGTTAAATGTGTTTTTCATCAATTCTGTGTGATTGTAAACTGTACAAATCAGGCAACGCATATGGATTAGTGAATCGAAAAAAACAAATCTAAAAAGTGAAGTTGTAGAAACAGAAAAGAGCAACAAATCAGGTTAAGAATGCGGATCTGGTTTTAACCCCATTTTTAACTCGGTGGTTCGTGACTTGCGCTCACCTTGAGGATCAGATAGGAATATAAATGAATAAGTCATATTTTCTGGGCCACAGATAAGGTCTTTTCAAGGTGATACGCGTATATTTACAGGGTGAAATTAATTTCCTTTCTCACAGACAGTTGCTCTTTGCACTGGATAAAGGAGAGTAATCACAGAGTGGTTTAACTTAGAAACAGCGGCGGGGGGAAGGGCGAGCCACTTAAAAAGGTCAGGTGATTGTTAACTCGGGTTACATGGATCTTTTTTTGCTCAGTCACTCTCTTTTGACTGTCTTTTGTCTTCCTCAGAGGTCCCTGTACTCCTTTTCAGCAGAGGATGAAATTTCCTCTTTCCCCCCACCTTGTTTTTCGGCACAAGGTTTAGCTTTGTAATATTGATTCCTCATTACAACCAAAAACAAGAACGGTTTCCAGAGAGATGAGTTTTCATTTCCTGTGAAACAAAACCTTGGGAGTAAAACAAATTTGGCGCATTTCAGCGTTAGCATGTCAACGCAGGTTAGTTTGAAACCCCACTTTTTGTTATGTTAACTCAGATATGACTCACTGTTTGTTTCAAGGGAGCTTTCAGTAAGGAGTCTGTTTTTCTGCTTAGCGCTAAATGTCGCACAGACGCAAGCAGGTAATTGTGCCGTAATGGACAGGTGGCTCATGCAGAGGTTTGCTGCTCATGCCAAGTGGCTTCCTGCTCCATAAATCAAGCATACCCACCATGCCAACCTGATTATCCCAGCATTGGCCACTGATGGTGATATTCTGTTTGTGTTTAATATGCTAAGGCTACCTTAGATGATATTAGAGTAAGCACAGCAAAGGTATGTTTGTTAGGGAAATCAGATGCCACGTATTGTGTAGTATTTAAATTTGCAAGAGATGCATTGGCAGCAAGTCAAATGTTGTGGATACAGTTTTGCAGCTCATTTGTTTATCTAGAGATTGAACCACCTGTTTTGTCGCTCCGGAGAGAGGGAGAGAACTCAGTCTGCAGAACTTCTGGAAAATGACTCTTTGGAAAAAAACGCAGAGTACTGAGCTGCTGTTTTCCTCCCGGTTTACGCCTCACAACCTGCTTACGTAACTAAACTCTAAATTAAATACTGGGTTGAAAAGGCATCCTTTATACCGCTGACTTTCCTTCGGCTCGGGCATGTTTGATTTTGAATGCGACCTTCCAAATAAAATAAGTTGTTTTGCTCTAAAGTGACTCCACCAGAGTAATGGACTTATACTTCAGCCAAAAAAATGACTTGCATAGACGTGCCAAGACGTCTCCTGAAAGGAACAGAGCGCACCTCCAAATTAATTATGGGACATGATGTCAGGTCATTTCCTTCGTCCTATGACTCACACAGCCTCGGCCTGTTAAAATAGGATATTTTTGTAGATGGAAAGCGAAAAGATTCTTTGTCTGCCACGTTTTAAGATGTCAGCATTTGAAGAGGGTGACAGAGTCTCTGTAGTTTTCCATGTTTAAGTCTAGAGACGTGGGGCGTCTGACCTCGGCCACCTTATTTTCCAGTGCCAAAGAAAACACTGAAGGGCTATTGAAGGGTTCACACACCTGTTTACATGGTTTTTATGTACTGAATACAAGAAATCATGCAACACGCACTCAACAAAAAGAGCTCTTTGGTGAAATGACCAACAATATTACTTAAAAAATCAAATCTAATGTAGGATCTATGGATTTCCATGATGTATTTGAAGGTTTTTTGTAACCTAAAACCACATTTGACAACACTACCAACTAAATGTGGCAGAGACTAAATGTGCATCCAACTCATTTCTGTCAAAGTAGCATCAGATCTTTTCTTCTGTATTGTTATGTATATCTGTGAAACATTATCGAAAAAGAAAAAATGTAAGATGGGGACATGATCCTGGTTTTTGATTGGATGGAGGTAATTCTGGATGCAAACTTGAGTTTGATTGTAAGAAATGGACAAGGTTTAAGCAGACAAAATGACCGGAGAAGTCTAGTATACGTCACCAGAGAAAAGCCTGTCAGAAGATCAAGTTAAATCATTTTGTTTAAAAATTACAAGCTCACAATAAAAAAAAAGAAAAGAAAAAAAAGAAACATGGATGAATCTTTCACAATGAAATCAATAAGATGCATTTGGAAAATAGATTGAATTTATACTTAAAGCCAATTTTAACTTTAATCTCCTGAGTTGTTCTTGAAGAAACAAGGAATTTCTCAACCTTGAGCAATATGCCAAGGAGATTCTCAGCAGTTGCTGGGCAAATTATATTCAGGTCAGTGGTTTCAAGAAGACCCTTAACTCCCATAAGAATTCTACAACTCGGCCAATTATGAATGCATGGATAATATGCAGTAATCCCACCCATTATCTACTCATGCACAAACAGCCCACCACAGCTTGAGGGGTGGGAATTAGCTTCGATTTTAATCGCATACAAAGTCATACACCAAATATGTCGTGATGCATATTCATCACACTACCAACAAGAACTTGGCTGATGGATGCTCCCTCAATAACCAATAACTTTCATAACCAAACACAGTCATAACAGTTTTTATGCAACACTAGCATCTAGAACATATCAATATTCGCAGAACATTAAGAAAAGCTCCTTTCTTTTGTGTCTTTTGTTTTGCAGCTAGTTTCATTAATGCATTTGAGTTTTTGTAGAAAAACAATAGTGTCTGGCTTTGTTCTTTAGTGCAGCAAAAATGCAGAAGTTGATAGAATCACCCACTGATGGTCTACCTATGGCTGCTTTGAACTTTCCAGCCATAAACAAAATATATCTATATTGATACAGAGAGACAAAGGGAAAGGAAGAGGGATCTCTGCTACAGAGAAAATGGACAAGAGAATGAGTGCTTTCAGACAAACAGCCCCTATCTCCCCGCAGGAGAGTGTCGTTTCTCAAGGAGAACATATCACATCAGTCGGTCTTCCAAGCGCTCTTTGAGCGAGAGGAAAGCAGTCGAGCTAGCAGAACAAAGACAGACTGAGCTCTTATCTCAATCAGCTTCTGTGTCTGGAGAGACTGACTTCTGTAGGTTAGCTATCCGTCGTAGAGCATACAGATGGAGGTCTCGAACTGAGGTCTCGAACTGATGTGCTATTGATCTTAAGCCACATAAAAAGAACACAGAGACCTGAGTAGCATGCATGTGTGTGATTCTGATGTATACAATTCTCATACTCCAGGAAAACACATGCATAATACTAACATGGTATTATGATGCAGTGTAAATCCTTCAGGTTACCTCAGGTTTTTGGTGTTGTAGATATAGAGGATGATGTGAGTTTTTATTTTTGCTTAGGCTGAAACTCAAGATGAGGGTTTGGATCTTCTTCCTGTTCTGCCTTGCTGGCAAGACTCTGGCTGCTCCAGTAAGTAAATCTGAAAAGGAACAAAATAAAAAATTTAATTAAATAAACCATGTATATATATATATATATATATATATATATATATATATTAATAATAATAAAAAAAATCATGAAAAAAGAGAGAAAAATAACTAAAACAAACTTTGTATCAAAGCCAATAAGCATTTTTATGTTTGTAATGCTCTCTATAGTGTTGCTTTGTGACTAAACTTGTACTAATGTCCATAAAAATGTCTTTTAACAGACTGAAGAGGAGCCAGTTGTTGAAGAGGTATGTTAAATTAAATTCTTTAAAAAAATCTCTTTGCTTAAGTCCAAACTACATTTTTAAGAAGCCTTGTCAAGCCAGTTACTGGCCAAAAATAGACAACTCACCCCCATTATGGGACCAGATGTGTTTACATATGCACATGTTCAGCTTCCTGTTACATTCCCCCGGGGAAATGAAATCCATAAAGTTTGAAAATATATCTGAAAGGGACTAATTACAATTCACTGCTTCCCCACATGTGCACACAGATGCCAATTGTGTTGGATACAAAAGAAAAACTCTTGTTGTGGCTGTGCAGTAATGCGGGTCATTCACTCCCATTTGATACATTTGAAGTTTAGCATTTACATATTTTCCTCACTTAAAAGAGGAAAGCGGTGTTTAAAACTGGGCTTGGTTGGACAGGCCATACCCATAATACTTTTTCTGTCTCATAATTCAGGAGCTGGAAGTGGGAGCCAACCCAGTCCAGGTGGAGACCGGAGAGTTTGATGAGGCCATTGAAGTCGTGGAGGATATTATTGCTGAGAGTGAGTTTAATGTCTTTTCCACACCTCCAACAATTTGACATTGTTTTGAGGCTGTGTTTCATACAGATTTACAGATTACAGATTTACTTCCTCTCAAGAGATTTATCTACTGTTTGCATCATGCCTTCTGTCCCTGTGCACGAGTGAAGTTGTGATAACGTGTGTAGATTACATTGTAGAAGTACACAAGACTATGGGTAATAACAGGCTGCAAATAAGTCAAAAGTAGACAGCTGTAATTATGCGTTCAGACAGACTATGGTTATACAGGACTAAGTTGATTCCAGTGCCAGTCATCCAGCCACATGCCCACCACAAAATATCTAGGAAGGGGAAAGAGATGTAAATCCACTGGTGAAGAACATTTTTGAATATATGCCCTTTAAAGGAATTTTATATATATATATATATATATATATATATATAAGAATGTTTTTGAATACATGACATTTATAGGAAAGGAAAAAAAAAATAATAACAATAAATAAATCAAACAGAAATAATATAATATAATATATATTAATAACAAAATAAATTAAAAAATAAATAAAAGTATAATATGAAACACATATTAATAAAAAATACATTTTGAATATAAAATAAAAAATATAAAAATCATTTAAATTAAATATACTAAATATATATCACAAATGGCAATCAATTAATCAATAAGTAAATAAATCATTTTTGTTTTCAATGCTTTTTCCTCACAGACCCCTGCCTAAACCATCACTGCAAGAAAGGCAAAGTGTGCGAGGTTGATGACAGCAACCAGCCCATGTGTGTGTGCCAGGACCCTCTGACCTGCCCTGCCCCAGTCGGAGATTTCGAGCATGTGCGTGTCTTTAGTCATTTCCTTCTTTTCACATCTGTCTCATGTCTCCACATGTGTAGTGACAGCAATGCCTAGAAGTGCATGTACACCATTTGAGTAGATTTATTGAAATGTTGTTTTGTGCATTGGGCAAATAATGTCAGCAAAGATTAGCATGATACCGTAGGGAAATCAAACCTGTCAAGCTGACAACTGTGGCATTTATGGCTGCTCATATTTATGGCTTTTATTTCACAGGTCTGTGGCACTGACAACAAGACCTACGAGTCCTCCTGCCACTTCTTTGCCACCAAATGCGCCCTGGAGGGCACCAAGAAGGGCCACAAGCTGCATCTGGACTACATCGGACCCTGCAAATGTGAGCACATAACAGTGAAGTGAAGCAAGGCAGACTTTGAAAGTAAAATCTAGACCACTCACAAAGCCATGAATGTACATGGAATTGAGTGCTTTGGAGTGATTGATGGCTTGTAGCTTTGAGGCGTCCCTGTTGCCCCCTTCAAACACTGAGCACAGGACGAGTCTGAGCTTGCCAGTGCTGCTCCATAAAGCAGACCCAATCCCCCTAAATCTTCCTCATCCACTGCCGTTGTACGCCTGATGGGATGAGTTAGGACTGAAGGGCTCAGATGGAGCTCCCACTGTGGTGTAGTCTCATCACTAAGCAGGGTGTCTCAGTTAGAGACTCAGAAAATGTGTTTCTGCCATAAACGAATTAGATCCTAACAGCTATGACACTAATATTAGCCAAAGGGCTGTAATTTGGCCCCTTTTAGACAATAATTCTACGATATGTGCCATTGGCATGCTGTTTGTGTTTATTATTTATTTCAAATCGATTGTTTTAATGTTTGAATTTTCCCTCAGACATCGCCCCCTGCTTGGACAACGAGCTAAACGAATTTCCCCTGCGCATGAGGGACTGGCTGAAGAACGTGCTGGTGACCCTGTATGAGCGCGATGAATACAATAACCTGCTCACCGAGAAGCAGAAACTCAGGGTCAGTTCAACTTTTTGCTCTTTATAGTCTGAAAAACCTCTGAAAATGCCAGCATTCTAGTAAAAAAAAAACAAAAAAAAACTATGCAATAATTTATTTAAAAAACATTTATTTCATACTAAGTATACTTCAAATCCATTAACATATTTATTGACATATCACCTAAGACTTACTGACTTTATTTGGAGTTTCTTTATTGCACAATGCACATTTCTTAATATTATGCCTAAAATGTGTTTTAATATCACTATTAATAAGAATTGTATGATCTCTGTATAATATCAGTCTTTAAATGCAAGATATTTAAAGTGTACCTGAAGTATACTTGCAATAGTTCCACTTTAGCACAATCAAATGTACTTCAATATATCTTTAGTTGGACCTCAGTGCTACTTCTGCACAATTAAAGTGCATTAGCAGACTTTAAGTATATCAGTTTAATATAGCAAAAGTACAATTGCAGGGTATCTTTATTAAGCACATAAATATGTACATTTATTTGTAGTATAATTAGCATGAAATAAATGTATTTAAAATACATTTTAGTATTTTTTTTCACTAAGGTAGGATCTTTGGAAAAAACGTACCTCTACCTACATTTTCGCAAAACTCTAAAAACATATTTATACATACAATTCACAGCAGTTTTCAGGTGAGATGAACACTAGAGGCAATAAAACGCCAACAACTTTTATTCCTTTTCACAGAAATTATGATTACAGGTGCAGATTATTATTATTTGTAAACTTGTCTAACACAGTAAACTTGCTCAGTAGCTCACCTGGTACAGTACAGTGAAATTATGAAAAAAAAAAACCTAAAGACATGTAGAAGCAAGCTAAAATTGCAAGCTAAAATTGCAGGTGGTATGTTATTTTTAAACACAATATATCTTTAACTTTTTTTCGCCAGCCACTGGACATTTTGTTTTGGACCTGCTGTGATGTTTATAATAACCAACGTAATAAAACTGTGCCAGATTTATGTTCATCCAGGCACTCACTGGACATTTCACTTAAGCAACGTTATATAATTTTGCAGAAATGCCGCCACAGGCACGTTTTTCCCAGTGAGCTTGGGTTGCAAAAAACTTTTTCGGCCTCCAGAACTTTCCATTGTTCCATAACAATGTAAACAGAATTTGAACTGAAGATAACTTTAATAGCAGCCTTATCTTAGGGAAGGAAAAAGAAAAAAGACTGCATGTATAATTGAACAATATAGTCAAATCCAGATGGCAAAACTTCTGAACTGCCTGAAAACTTCATGCTGTTGTTTGTAGGTGAAGAAGATTCACGAGAATGAGAAGAGGCTGCAGGCTGGTGATCATTCTCTGGACCTTCTGGCCCTGGACTTCGAGAAGAACTACAACATGTACATCTTCCCCGTTCACTGGCAGTTTGGCCAGCTTGACCAGCACCCTGTTGATGGGTATGTTTAACTCATTTTCACAGCTAGTTTTGTACCAATACCCAAAATATTTCAGAAAAATATGTTTAGAAATGACCTTGATGGTCCAGCTAAATCTTATGGAACCAGAAGCTGTTAAAAAACTTATTAATTGAAATTTGCATGTGTTTTTGTGTTATATAAGCTTCCTGTCCCACACCGAGCTGGCTCCTCTGCGCGCTCCACTCATCCCAATGGAGCACTGCACCACCAGCTTCTTTGAGCAGTGCGATGCTGACCAAGACAAGTACATCGCTCTCGAGGAGTGGGCCAACTGCTTTGGAATCAAAGAGCGTGAGTTTTTGACCATGCCATTCATATTTTTATTATGTTTGTTTCATTTTAGTTGCTAACTTTAGCTGTTTTCTGCTTTCAGAGGACATCGACAAGGACCTTGTCATCTAAGCACGTCTACCATTGACACTTCCTAGTTACTATTGGGGCGAGGTGCTAACCCTTAAGTTAAAATCAAAGTAAAGGTGCTAATTGCGATTTCTAACAACCTGCATATACCACTAAACATTCATAATGTTTTTAAAAAAAAAAGTGCACAATCCACACAGTTACTATCACAATGAGTGATTGAACACTGCCCGTTTTAAGTTGGCCAAGCAGCTGTTGGACAGGCTGTATTAAAGAAAGAGTTAAATATGATGAATTATGTACGTTGCAACACTTTTTTGTTTTGGAAGTGGATCCACAAATGTTTTTTACACTCAGAATCAGGGCTTGAATTGTAAGTTTGGAGTTTTGATGGTGGAAATGTACAAAAACAAAATAAAGTTTCCAAATAAATGTTCTTTCTGCTTGCTTTATAAACTTTTAGTTTTGTTTGTTGCACTCTCTGGTGGTGGATTTATTGTTTTGTTGTCTTTATTAAATCTGAATACGTCTTTTAATTTGAGCCCTGAATATCTGCAGGCTGATGTTTTTATTTGCATATTATTTCCTGTCAGAAATCAGGGCGAAATGTTGAGTGTTTTAAAAGTTGAATAATAAAAGGAAATATTATTTGAATTCAACAGGACAGAATCTTGCAGGATGAGATTTATTTTTTTCCTCCCTCTAACATGTTCACATACATTTGCAGTATTTGCCACAATGTGAGCACTATGAATCTCTTTACATGAATAAAAGATACTGAAATTTCCAAACTCAATCTTTGCATGCATTTCTCCATTTATCTTGATCTGTTTCCCCCGGGTATATAATTGCATAACCCATTTATACAATAATGTTTGCTATGGGCAAAATGAAAAACATTGTCAATGTCAAACATGATGTTTGCAGATCATTTGTTTTATTCAGGCACCCAGGATAATTTTAGCATTGAAGTAAATATGAATATGACTACATAAACACTGTAAATGTGCAAAGAAAACAATGCTGCATGGTCAATGGGGCTAAAAATCTGGAGCACATATGTTAGTAGTTTCCTTGAGGGTGGAGTGGATGTTTATGTAATTTCCTTCTTGCCTTTGCATATAAAAAATATATTTTAGGACCCTGCATTTAAAGGATTATTTTTAAGCATTCGAGCCAATGTGGCTAGCTCAGTGTTTAACTGTGTAATGCTGGTTGGACTGAACAGTTAAATGCAGAATGCATCAAGAAATCAAACTGAACCAGTCCTTTCAACAAGCATGTATTTATAGATTTGTAATAATTCTTAATAATTTAGGCTAAGAACTATAGTATGATATCAGAGAATATTTTCCTAAACATTTTGGATTATTGAAGATCCAGAAAGCAGGAAAATTTGAATAGTTTTATTGTTTGTTTTTGTGTGCTGTAATGTTTCTTACTATTCTATGTTCATATCTCTAAATAGCTACTAATTCAGGCTCTTCTATAGCTCAGACTAAAGCAGATTTACTTTTTAAGTGTGTTGCATGTGCTGTATTGGATGAAGCAGTGGGAAAAATAGTGTATGGTCTCAGTGGGGATAGACAGTCATGGGAAAGCAGAGCTAGAGAGAGCAGGATTTACCCAGTCACCATGCTTACCCTTCCAGCCAGACACTCGCATCAGAAATCTCAAACAATGGCAGAGCTCCAGCCAGAACACTGCTGCAGTCCAGCCCACTTCTGCACCGGGGAGGGGGAAAAACACTCTTCTCCACTGCTTCTTTAACCCTAAAAACAGATCACAAAAAAATGTAACATTACTAATGCAAGCCATAAAACCCCAACATGAATCACTAGACATAAGTCAACTATTTCAGCTAATTTTCTCTTTATTTGATCAAAATTATGACGTTATCACTCACTACCAGTGTCAGAAATTATTGAGAGTGATTTCTTCATGTTTTAGACTTGATTTTAGTGTTTTCACCCAAAGAGCTTTTGATATTATAGCTACACATCACTTGCCTGTAAATACAGATTTAAATACAGAAGTCCATCATAGATCTGGAATAAAAATATACTGAATGTTAGATATCAGATTAAAAAAAAAATATGCACATTTTAAATATCGTTTTTCATGTCTCTTTTTATGGCATTTTTGTACTGAGCCCTCTTTCATTTTGGACCTTGCTCACTACTCCTAAAACTACCTGTGATCAGACTGATACTACATAAAATATATACACTTGACGTAAACTTAAGACAAAAGCATGCCTTTTAAAGAAATTCTACTGACAGAAGGAAATGTTTTCTTTAAAAAATTATGAAATAAGATTCCACAGCTGTGTGCATACTTTTTATCAACACATCAGATATTTATAAAAATATTTTTCCACTTAGATTTGCCGATGTTTATAATAAATATTTGATCATTTTTTTATATATTAGACAGAACTGATGCATATTGAGTGACAGGAAGAAGCACTCCAACATTGGTAAATACCACAGAATGTCTTGAACAGACTAATATCAAATTATTTATTTTAATTTAGTTTGCATACACCCTTTTTTTTCATCCCAGTTGATTGTAATAATAAACACTTTGTTTGAAAGTTTAGCTGAACTCACTTTCTCAGTGCAGGCAGTTCAATCTAACTGTTAAATCTTTATTCTCACGATCCAATACAAACAGTGCCCAAACAGCCGGTCCATGTCTAATTGTTAGGCTAACCATCTTAAAATGAAATTGTTTAGTTAAATTCAACTAATGAGCTGTTGATAATCTGGTGTGATTTAATAGTCATGGATTGTTGGTAGATATTCCTTTAAAATGCACACAAATGATCTGTATGGTTTTCAACTGCAAATTGTTGCATGTATGTATGGGAAGCGTGTCGCCCCCTAATGGACATTATTTTATTTCAAGATATTCATATTTGCAAATCATAATTTATAAAAAGTCTAGTGCAGTTCTGCGGAATTACGTGTATAAACACTATAAAAATCACTGCTACAAATTTTCCCCTCAATGTAGCCTGTCAACCAAATGGGTAAATCTCAAGAAGCCTCCCAATAAATACTAGGAACACTCACCAAAAAAATAAAATTAAAAAAATAATAAAATTAAAGAAAACAAAGTAAAAATAAAATAAAAACAAATCAAATTAAATACATATATAAATAATATTTTTCATCATGAAAATTATGTCTACGTGTGGCCATTAATATATTCGGAAACGTTACATTATTTAATAATTATCATTATCAGTACTATCCAGATATCTTGTCCAGACATTCACTTTACTCTATGCTGCCCATTTTCTACTATACTTATTGCAGTAAAGCAATATTGTTATACTGTGATACTGTGATTTGTAGTTAGCTAAATGACATATTATATGTAGTTAGCTAAATGAATATAGCATATGTGACCCTGGAGCACAAAACCAGTCTATTTGTAGCAATAGCCAAAAATACATTGTATGGGTCCAAATTATTGATTTTTCTTTTATGCCAAAAATCATTAGAATATTAAGAAAAGATCATGTTCCATGAAAATATTTTGTAAATTTCCTACCGTAAATATATCAAAACTTAATTTTTGATTAGTAATATGCATTGCTAAGAACTTCAGACAACTTTAAAGCTGATTTTCTCAGTATTTAGATTTTTTTGCACCCTCAGATTCCAGATTTTCATATAGTTGTATCTCGGCCAAATATTGTCCTATCCTAACAAACCATACATCAATGATTCCCACCTTATTTATTCAGCTTTCAGATGATGTATAAATCTCAATTTTAAAAAATGGACCCTTATGACTGGTTTGGCGGTCCAAGGTCACATATTTGTTATTCAGTATAAATTAAAGTCTGTAAAACAAGTATTACCATGGTGAATAAACAGTCCCACCTATATAGTGCTCTACATAAATTACAATTATTTTCAAACTGCTTTTGAAATGTATTATTATTATTATCTAATATTTTAATAAAAAGAAAGAGGTAAATGTTTAGCTGTAATAAATTAATATCACAATGCAAACGCTAATGGTGTTAAAACTGCCTTGCTTTAAGTATTTTTTAATGTGTTTTGATTTCTGAAGTGAAATAAGACCTGTAAGTTACCGCACATTTTCTTCACACGCGTCCTAAGAATCACCTAAATACTCTATTTCTTCATTTTAATGTTTTCTCACATGACTTAGAATGATAGTGTAATGTTTGTAGTGTACAGTTTCTAATGTGCACAGACAGACATCACCTGGCAACTCTTTAGTTTCGCAAACAAAAACGCTCAAAGCAACAACACGACCAGCTGCTGCGCAACTGCACGTTATTCACGCCCGTACGGGCCTAACAACCTTGTTCTGAGCCTTGCTTTCACTCTCGTTTTTAATAGGTTGCGAACAGTCTGTATAGTGGACGTTAATTGGTTGATTTGGGGGGGCTTTGCGGAGAACGAATGCTGATAGGATGCGCGACTCCACTGCGTCGATCTGATTGGCTGTTGGCTCCTGTGTTCAGGCGGGCCGTTGGTTTAGTAGGAGCTAATGTGAAACCGGCAATTCGCCACACGCGCGGCTGCCAGTGTCTGAGCTAAAAGCCTCACAGCTACCGGCGCTTCACTAAAATCACTTCAAACTCAACCCAAACACATATTACTGATTCTCTCTTGGTAAGTTTATTGTTTAGATGTAATCTGTTGTATTAAAAATACACAGCGTTATATTTTGCAGCCTTTTTTGTGTTATAGTCCGGTTAGCGTATTGACTCTGTTAGCTCGTACGCAGCTAATAGCCATGTGCTTATGTGACGGATCTGTTTTATATAAATGTATGATTTCGCCGGTTTTTATAATAAAACCTTTCGGATAATCAATATCACGCTTTAATCGCGGACTGAAGCGGTAAAACTCACCGTTAGGCCGCTGGATGTGTTTTTGTTGCTCGACGCTCTGAGGATTAGCTTTAGCTGCATTTCCTTCACCATCAGCCGACATTTCCGTCAAAGAGAGATCCCGCGTTTACCGAGCTTTTACAGTATATTACGCGTCTTTTACGCTGTATTTCTATGTAAGATCACTTAAACTTATTTTCTGTGTGCAATTTGGTAATTTACTGTAGATATCTATCATCTCACTCAAGCTTATGCGACAAAGTGCTGGGCACGTGTCTGATTCATTATTGACGATTTTAGAAAATCAAGTGTTTGACTTAAATTACGAACTTATCTAATTAAATACGGTTTTTTTATATCGTCATATATCTCAGCGTGATAACAAAGGAACAGATAGTAGTAACGCGGCGTGTGGTGTTCGGGCCTAACGTTACTTGAGTCCATTTCACAATGGATCTAACTGATTAAGTTGAGACTCGGTTTCCATTTGCAGTAATGTCCCACCCTACATGATGAGCAGCTAAACCAGCCGATCTGCGAGGATTTAAATGCTGTTCTTATAGGGTGTGACTTCATTTCCCATCTGTAGAAACGGTATCGACATTAAACGGCCTAGTTGCGTCTCGATCTTTGGGCTTAACAAAGGGATTTGTTTCAGTTTCACTTGAACAGTATGTCCTGGTTTTCTTCACCAGGTCTAGTTTATCTTTACCTTTAAAAAATAGCTCAACCGGAAATGTGAATTGTCATACCATCATGTTCAAACGCCTATGATTTTTTTCTTGAGGAACACAAAAGGAGAGGTTCCTGACAGTTGCTTTTGTGTTCCTCAAGATGGGTTTGGATCAGTGTTGCCAACTGCTTTCAATTGAAAGTAGCTAAAACTGGCAGCTAAGTGTCACTAGATGGCAAATTCACTGATCTATATAAAGATGAATATAGATCAGTGGTCAAGACGAGAACTTAGATGAGGCTTGTCCAAGAAGTTGTTATATTTGTCTGTAAACTTTTGAAAAAAGTCTCAAAAGGGGTGGCGAAGTCGCTAAATCTAGCTACAAAATTGCTAAATTGGCAACACTGGTTTGGATCAACATGAGGGTGGAAAAAATTTTCTAATTTAGAGGTGATTTTAATGAGTCCTTTTGTTTTAGTTGAGACCAGTTGAACAAAGAAATGGTGATGGAGAAGCCAAGTGCCCAGCTGGTCGGGCGAGAGTTTGTCCGACAGTACTACACCCTGCTGAACCAGGCTCCTGACTACCTGCACAGGTCAGAATCTGCTGCTTATATATTTAGATTTCCTTTGTTAGATGGAAGTGAGGTTTGCAGAAAGTGAGATCAGAAATCCTTTATTTGTTTAAAATGTAGTAATACATATTGAAATGCAGCTAAATGTTTCTTTTGTCTTTCAGGTTTTATGGCAAGAACTCGTCTTATGTACACGGTGGTCTGGATAATAATGGCAAACCAGCTGAAGCAGTCTATGGGCAGTCTGTGAGTTTTAATAAGATTGTTGTGAATTTTTAATGCTGTTTATGATTCAGTGCAGTAGCTCAATGTAATATTTTTCTTTCTGAACAGGAAATCCATAAGAAGGTGATGGCTCTGAGCTTCCGTGATTGTCACACTAAGATCAGGCATGTCGATGCTCATGCCACCCTGAACGAGGGAGTGGTGGTGCAAGTGTTGGGGGAGCTGTCCAATAACATGCAGCCCATGAGGAAGTTCATGCAGACTTTTGTTCTGGCACCTGAGGTATGAACATTTCTTCATAAATGTGTTATCAGATCGAATTTTTAACATGACCTCGGGTGAATTAAACTGTTGTCTTTGAACATATGCCGGTGTAAATCATTTTAAATGTGAGGTTGCATAGAGCGATGCCTGAATTCCAAAGACCTGCAAAGTGGAAAAGTGAATGTGTGAGTTGATGGGCATCGTTTTATGCTTTAATAGAAACAATACTCAGTCATCAAAGATTTTTGACTCTTAAAGTCTACGTGAACTAGAAATTGCAACCAACTTAAGTATTGTGACGTATTTCAGAGAAACACTGAATAGTGAATGAGAACACTAAAAGAAAACTAGGCACCCCTTCATCACCTGTAACTCTAGATTTAGTTAAGGATGTCCTGCCCAAGCTTGTCAAATTAACATCAGCAGAAGGAATGCCATTCCAGAGAGGGGGAAAAAAAAAAAATAATCAGACTTTATTTTAAGATTACAAAGACAATGTTTTCTTTTGGTTAACACAGATGAATTGTTCTCCACGAGAATAGTAATGTGCACTAACAAAATAAATGGGATCAATTGTGATTTCATGTGGACTTTAAGAAATCATTGGCTAGATATTGATCCTGCGTGGAGTAAAGCCTACTTTGAAGCTGTAGTGTCCAGTTTGTACACTTCCCATTTCCATATTGAGTCTTCCCGTTCATTGACTCAATTGAGCTTGTTCATATTGATCTGGGTGATTTATTAGCATCTCTTTTGAGTTAAAATAATTAAGTCTGTATGTAGTATTCTCACATGACTAAAAAGGTCATAGACATTCGGTGGCTGAAAGGTGCGGTAACCTTGGACTTAAGCCTTTTAAATCACATTATTTAGGGTTTTTTTGTGTTATGGAAGCATCGGCTTGTTCTGGTCTTCAATATTTGATTAATGCTGTAATTTCTGGTGGAAAAAAGAGTGCCAAATAGGCACATTTGGCCTTCATGCCAACAAAAAATGTTTGCTTTCATATAATGTTCTTTTATCCATTATTTTTGTATTGCTGTAATCTTTTAGGGTTCAGTTGCAAACAAGTTCTACGTACACAATGATATCTTCCGGTACCAGGATGAAGTGTTTGGGGACTCAGACTCAGAACCTCCTGAGGGTGAGCAGCTGATATTATTGGTGTATTTTAGGGATCTTCAGAGTAATGTCTCCAAATCACTCTTGCTGTGAGCAGATGACTTCATTTATCTCCTGTTGTTCACAGAGTCTGAGGAGGACGTGGAGGAGCTGGAGCGGGTGCACTCACCTGAAGTGGTCCAGGAGGAGTCTGCTGGGTACTACGAACAGCCGCCTTGGTAACTAGCATTCATTTTTGCGTCTCATTTAATCTAGTTGTTTGGTAGGATGCAAACTATGCAGGTGTGTTGTGGATTAAAACAAACCTTATACACTTCATTTTTGATAGGTCATTATGTAAGGAACTCTTCAGAAATCTCTAGTTTGTCAGGTTTTCTGTTGGAAATCAAAGTCTGTATTCGATATGATGCCCTCAAGAAAGAGGGGTGACAGTTGGCAGTTTTCATACTAGTTTGTGCATTTACAGTGTGGAGCCCGAGGGGCCGCAAGAAGAGGTGTCTGTAACCCCAGAGCCCCAGCCTGAGCCAGAAGCAGAGGTGGAGCCTGAGCCAGCAGCTGTGGAGCTGAAACCAGAGCCTGTCAGCGAGCCTGAGGTTCACATTGAGGAAAAGATCCAGAGATCTCCCCCTTCGCCCACACCTGCTGACACGGCACCCACCATGCCAGAGGACAACCGGGTAAGACCACCCTCATTCATCACTGTCTGTTGGGCCGTGTCAACAGACCTGTATTTGTCAAGATGTACAGTTATCACAAACCAGATAAGTGAGATCACCTGTGAAGTCAAAGGTTTTTTTTTTTTTTTTTTTCTCCCCAGCCGTCTTCATGGGCTTCAGTCACTAGCAAGAATCTCCCACCAGGAGGAGTGGTCCCCGCCACAGGAGTCCCTCCACATGTTGTCCGAATCCCATCTGCGCAGGTAGATGTTCACAACCAACCCCTTCACTCTCAAGGAATATTGTTTTAAGGACATCCTGGATATTAGTCTCAGAATTAGCTTTTTCTTTTGTTATATTGAATATCTTTATGGACTGCTCTGTTTTTTGATGTATGTAGATGATGATTTTAAGATCCTAAGAATAATTTTGTCAATTTCAAATATCTTGTGTAACTTATTAAAATTGTATGTTTCTTTATTTTTATTTGGGTTTTATTTCATTTATACAACTCCTATAACCCTCTGGTCTTAAAACAGCAATATTGTCAATGGAATCATTGTCTGAACAAACTGTATGAAATTAACCTTACTGTGGGTAAAAGTCTTCCAGTCGATGGGATCAGATCCCAGATTTCTACTACATACCTTTAGGATTTATTGCTTTTCTGTAAACCAATTAATGCTTCTTTTTTTTTTTTTTTACAACTATAACTGGTTTTAATAAAAAAATATTTAATTTTATATATAAAAATATAAAATTATTTTATTTTTTTTTTTTTTTGCATGGAACCTCTATATATAGTTTTATTTCTCCAGGTGATTAACTATGTTTTTGTGATCCATAGCCGCGTGTTGAGGTGAAAGCAGAAACACAGACTACAGCACAGAGACCCCAGAGAGACCAGAGACCGCGTGACCAAAGACCAGGACCCTCTCCAGCCAACAGAACAGCAAGACCAGGAGGTGTGCAAAAGTCTAATCAATCTAGTCTAAGTGCATGTGAACATTGATGCATTTTTTTTAATTTTTAGAAAGACTTGATTAGCTGATTTTGCAATCTATCAAAATCTTATTGGCTCTGGTAAAACTGATTAAGGTGGCCTGAGCATTGTAATGAACCTCATGTCTGCATATAAATAGTGTCTCCCGCAAAATTGAAAGTTAAATTAAAAGCACACATCATGGCTGGTCCACTAGCAACCTGAAAGGACATGCATCATATGCAGATGGCAGCGTCATTTATCTAATGTTTAATCTCTGGTTAGCAGTGCGGGAGGGAGAGAGCGGCGAGTCAGAGGTGCGGCGAACGGTCCGGTATCCCGACAGCCACCAGCTCTTTGTTGGAAACGTACCTCACGACGTGGATAAGAACGAGCTCAAGGAATTCTTTGAACGTAAGTGATGCGATAAGTGAACTGATTTTAAAATGTCGATCAGATCCTCCTGCATTGACTTGCATGCTCATTTCTCTTGTACAGAGTACGGCACTGTCCTTGAGCTGAGAATCAACAGTGGTGGAAAGCTACCTAACTTTGGATTCGTGGTGTTTGACGATGCTGAGCCCGTGCAGAAGATCCTCAGCAATCGGGTACGTGTTACTTTCAGATGTCGTGCAGTACAGAATGTTTTGACTAATGCAGGATCATCAAAATGACCTTTTTTTTTTTTTTTTTTTTTTTTTTTTTTTTCTTTCCCGTAGCCCATTAAACTGCGAGGAGATGTTCGGCTGAACGTTGAGGAAAAGAAGACCCGCTCGGCCCGTGAAGGTGACAGGCGGGACATCCGCCCCAGAGGCCCAGGGGGACCACGCGACAGGGTAGGCGGGTCAAGGGGACCGCCCGCCCGTGGAGGCATGGCTCAGAAACCCAGTTTTGGAGCCGGTCGAGGCACAGGACCCAGCGAGGGCCGCTACGCAGGATCACGTCAGTGAGGCAGCTCCCACGTCATTCACTGCTGATGCAAGTCACCCTGGTTAACACAGATGGCTTCCCTGTTCCTTGTCTCCATCCCTCACTCCAGGACCCGGGAGTGCTATTCTTCTTCTTTATCTGGACTCTTCCTTTTATTTCTGAGATTGAACTTGAATTTGTTGTAGAAAAACAAAACTACTTGAATTGGGGAAAGGAGAAACCTAGCATTTGGTTTTAGCGTTCTCTCCCTGTTTCTTAAAGGAACGTGTTTTTACTGCTTGGGCAATCCTGTGTATTGCTAGCACCCGCTTTCAGGTCAAGTGCAAGTATGGTTTTATTTGGAATTGTTGCCAAGTCGAATCATGGTTGTGTGTGAGTGACTATCTAGCATGTAAAGAATCCTGTTTGCCTTCTATTGTTGCACTTCATCAAGAATGACAACATTATTTTAACAACTCCACTGTTGAGAGAACAAAATAAACTCTATGTACTATTTTGAAGCATGGGTGTGTCTTGTCTGGGGGAAGAAATATGACAGGGTTCCTATAGCCATTGGAAAATGTGGAAATAGAAGAATTGGACTTCCAGGCTTGGAACTACACATTCATTTAGTGTTTTTGTAGTTTATAGATTATGGAAGGTATCTTCTGCTAATTTTAAATCAAGTAAATTATGAAAATGAATGCCAGATTAACATTTTCATTATATAAAACTACTCAAAATATATGGCAGAATAGAAAATGAAATTTACTTTTCATTTTAATTTCCAGTCTGTGACATCCCTGTCAAATCGAATAATAAAATGCAGTTGGTGATTTGATATTTTCACTGCAATCTCAAGGCAAGACTGCCGATATTAAAATGAAAAGGCAAACACATTTTTTTATAAAGCTTTTTATTAGTGCTCACACAACAATAGTGACACACTGCAAATTAAAATGTAAGGTTTGGTTTTCATTTGGTCTTATTTTACGGTTTTTATTTTCAAAGTCAACCTGAATGCAAATTGTGTTAATCAGTGGGTGGAGCTTATTGTTTAAGTGATGTAGATGATTTAACATTGCATTTTCAATTCTGGCATGTATTTTGCGTAGTTTTCTATCATGGAATTGTTCATTTTGTTTTCATTTTTAGAATTTGATTTATTTAAAATTGACAGAAAATACCTTCCATAATAGACTTCATTTTGAACTATACTGGAAAAGAAATTTTAAAAAGCAGTTATTTAAAAATTGGAAAAAAAAAAAAAAAAAAAAAAAGTGTTTTTAAGAGTGATTAAAGTATTATGTTTTTTCTTTCCCTTCATATCCAGAATATTTCTTTGGTTAAAATTGCTCTTTGTAAAGTTGATTTTAAAATGCTTACGCAGCAGTAATGAATGAATGATAAAATCATGGAAATTACAGGTACTTTCAGCATTTCAGTACTAATTTAAGTTTTACACATTAAGAAATAAATTGTTTTTGTGAAGAGTCATCTAAATAGTGTCATATTGAAATCACATGTCCCGTGTTGTTTCATTGAATGCTGGAGAGAATCCTTACGCTAAACATTAAATGGCACCAGGGTTTCCCAAACTGGATTTAATTAATATATTGCAGTGAGTTTGTAAGTTGAAAAAAATCTAATAATTGTATCATTAAAAAGGAAAAAAATAATTATAACACTTGAACACAAAAAATATATTTTATTTAGCTGCATGTCAACGTGACCATTAAGAATATCAGAGAACAGTAAACATGCAAATGTGTTGTTCAATTGTTTAAATATTAACTATATTTTATTTTAAGGAGTTTGGCTGACAAACATTTGAGAATCTGCTTTACATTAACAAATATTAATGAACAAGAAATAGTGTTTCACAGCTATACATCACCAATGTTTAGTAATTTGCATAATTATTTGTTTCATACATGGTCTAATTTCTTAGGTGAAGAATTAGGGAGAATCAATAAATTTTAAATTGCCACTGTGTGAATAAAAAGTAACTGTGATCTGATTATGAGTATTTTAAAATGTAATATACTCTAATTACAAGTACTTAATTTTTGGAATCTCATTACATAAACCAGATTACATGTAATCAAGTTACCACCCCAGCACCGGTTTAATGTAATTTACATAAACTATAAAACTTGCTGATCCACATATATAGATGGCAGTGAAGCGTTGAAGCGTAGTTTTGGTACTTAAAATAACACTAGTCGAAGAACTACTGAATGCATCTTTATCTTATATATATATGTGTGTGTGCGCGTGTGTGTGTGTGAGAATATATGCAAATTTAATTTCTACAGGCTCCAGCACCTGAAGATCCTCATAGCATTGGCTCAATCTTTCTTCCATTACTGCTGGGTAGTGCTGGTCATAACAGAAAAGTAAATTTTGCACCTATAGACATCCATCACCCAGCCACCAAAATGATGAGATTTTGCAATATTGTGCTGCCACTCTCAACAAATATCAATATGTTATATTGCCCCAGCAGTGTTCTTTACAGATAACTTATCCTGAGGCACACGCTGGCCAATCATATTCCTATTTTCTCAGTGTGATTGCATAACTGAGATTACTGGGCCTAATTATGAATGCATGTGCTTGCATCAGACTAAAACTCACAACTGTAGCACCTTCTAAACTGGATTAACAGGGAGTATGATTCGCTGTAGCTGGGATGTAGGGTGTGTTGACCAGCAGGTGCCCAGCATTAGTATTCATGAGAGGGAAAGTGCAGCTTCTCTCCGCCACTTTATTTTGAAGCCCTACACCCTCCATGACCCACATGAGCTCAAGATGTCCTCATACAGCTGTCCAAAACCCACCAAACATACGGCCCCCCAGCTGGACCCTCACAAAGCCTTGGGCTCCGCAACACAACACACACCGGCACAGCTATTTTTGGGTTAGTTCACCCAAAATATAAACTCTGTCTTTATTTACTTACCCTGCTGTTCCAAATAGTATAAATTAAAAGGACATTTTGAAGAATTGTATTGGTTGCTTTTGTCCTTGCAATTAGTCCTCATGGGTGCTGATGCTTTTATGCCTTAAACAAAAAAAAAAAAAAATAAATAAATAAAAAATATTTTATACAAGTCTTCTGAAACGTTTGTGTTGTGAACAGACAGAAATGAGAGAATCTTTCATTTCTTTCCCTTCTTTTCCGGCCGGGTTTAAATTAATGGTTAACTTCATTTCGAAAATGAAAATTTGCTGTAAATGTACTCACCTTAAAGCCATCCATGTAGATATGTTTGTTTCCTCATTAGAACAGATTTGTAGAAACTGAGCATTACATCACAGGGCTTGAATTTTAGCGCAGGTAAATATCTCCCACAGATATTTCAGTTTGAAAAGACGCTCGTGACAGATGACAGATTGTATCAACTGCAAGTGCTTTAAGGTCTTAACAATTTAATCATTCAAGCGACTTTAAACCATTCAACAGCAAGAAGACGCGAGCGAGAGTGAGGTCACGCGCACATGAAGCCGCCAGTGAAAAAGCACGCGACTACAGAATTGTGTTGTTTTGCACCTTTTTGCGCGTAATGGCCAAATATATACAAAATTATGCCTTCTAAGTGGGTATTCATGTAAAGTCGGTATCCACCTTTTTCCTAGTTCCCCATGAGGCTTTGCGCAAATTATGGGAGTAACTTTACACGTAAACAGTCAGCAAAAGATTCGCTCGATGAACACAATAAGCATTTTCAAAAACTGGGTACAATGAGGTGACTATTTTACTCACCCTTCAAACAATTAAAATGGAATTAAAGCATTAACAAATTACTTTCAAAATACAGTTGAATAATTATTCCAATTTCTGTAGTAATTCTGTATTTGAATATTACTGTTAGACCTACCTGAAAAAAACACTGATTTCATTTGTATCTTATTGTATTTATTTACATTTAGACATTTACATTTACATTTAGTCATTTAGCAGACGCTTTTATCCAAAGCGACTTACAATTGGGGAATACATAAAGCGATTCGTCTAGAAGAAGCAATCAGACAGAGGAAGTGCTCGTAACAACAAGTCTCAGGCATTGTTCAAATAAGTACAAGCTAGAAAGGAAAGGAATAAATAAAGAGAAAGATTTTTTTTTTTTTTTTTTTTTTTTTTTTTTTTTTTTTTAGGATGAAGTCAAGTAGTGCTGAAAGAGATGAGTTTTCAGTTGTTGCTTAAAGATTGGTAGGGATCCAGCATTCCGGATAGGGGTGGGAAGATCATTCCACCAGCCAGGAATGGTGAATGAGAATGTTCTGGAGAGTGATTTTGAGCCTCTCTGTGATGGTACCACGAGGCGTCGCTCACTAGCAGATCTCAGACTTCTGGAGGGGGTGTAGATTCGTAATATTGAGTGGAAGTAGGCGGGTGCTGAGCCTGTGGTTGTTCTATATGCAAGCATCAGTGTCTTGAACTTGATCCGAGCTGCAACTGGTAGCCAGTGCAAGGAGATAAAGAGAGGTGTAACATGGGCTCTTTTGGGCTCATTGAAGACCAGACGTGCCGCTGCATTCTGAATCATTTGTAGAGGTTTGATTGTGTTTGATGGAAGTCCAGCCAGAAGAGCATTGCAGTAGTCCAGCCTAGAAATGACAAGGGCCTGGACAAGAAGTTGTGCAGCATGCTCTGTCAGAAAGGGCCTGATCTTTCTGATGTTGTGTAGTGCAAACCTGCAAGATCGAGCGGTCTTTGCAATGTGCTCTTTGAAGGTCAATTGGTCATCAAAGATTACACCAAGATTTCTGACCGAAGTTGATGGGGCAATTGTTGATGAACCTAACTGAATCGTGAAGTCATGCTGTAGGGTTGGAGTAGCAGGGAAGACAAGAAGCTCAGTCTTTGCCAGTCTTTATTTGTGCTATTGCTTGTCATTTAAGTATTTGTTCTCATTTTGTTACTGACTGTTTACTTGCCTTTTTTAATTAAAATAAATTCAATTCAGAGTTTGAAATCAGTTTGTTACGTTGTGTGTAAGCTATTGCACAACAAAATTAGCCCCTAACACTATGTAGAGTTTGTGCGCTTTCATTTTTTAAGTATCTTCGTAACAATATAAATATGAATCAACACTATTCTAAATTGTCATTCACAGACATTGATGGACTGGAGTGGTGTGGATTGTTGTGATGTTTTTATCAGCTGTTTGGACTCTTCCGGCGGCACCCATTCACTGCAGAGGATCCACTGGTGATGGCCTGAGGGTGAGTACATTTTCAGCAATTTTTCATTTTTGTGTGAACAAAGTCCTTAAAGTGAAACGACCATTTCATTCAAAAAATTAACAACTTTCACTGTCTTACAAAACTATTGTATTTGGTACTTTTAAGACACAGATCACATTTGTGACCACCTTGAAGCTGAATTTATTATATTTGCATGGAAAAGAGTGACCTTTGTGTTTTACATTATGTATCGATTTGTGTTCCACAAAATAAATTCCTGCAAGCTTGCATCAATGTGATGGTGAGCAAATAATAACAGATTTCATTCCGCTTTTGAGTGAACTATCCCTTTAAATCATTTCACCTCCAGTTTTTATTTTATTGCAAAGTTGTTAATAAAACAAAATGCTCAAAATTCCCAGCACAGAGGGAAAATATTCATTTCTCGTATATTGAAGGAAAAAACACACTGTCAAAGCCTTCATGTTTCACTGGCTTCAGGCCCCGTGGCGGTTTTCAGTGTCAGCTGTAATGTAATTCCAGTCCCACTGTAAAGCACGAGTCGGGGCAGTCAGAGGGGCCGGGTGGTCTGGAGATGGGGGTGGGGGTCTTCCAGACTACTCAAGCGAGGGGAAAAATTGACTGAGCCTTTGTGCTTCATAATTCACTTGCATAATTTAAAAGCCTGAGCGAGGATGGCCATAAGGCCGAGTATGGATGTATTCAAATGCAGCCATACGGGGCCTCTGGGAAATTCGTGCAAAGTGTACTTTCCAGTGCCTGAATCTGCTTAATTGAGTTTCCTCTAAAAATTGGTTGGGGTATATAAAGCTCCAAACAAACAAATGCTTCAAAATAAGAATATTAAAAACAATTTCAAAATTCAACATGACTTTGACAACAATACTATATATAGATATATAATAATTATATATTTTATTGATCTCATATTACTAGACACTTTAGTGATTAGTGACCTTGACCAATAATCCAAACAGACCTTGTATCTTCTTTGGTAGCACTTTGTGTGTGTGTGTGTGTGTGTGTGTGTGTATGTATGTATGGTTTTTGTTTCAACTATGAAATGGCTTCCTGCATGTAAGATATGTATATCATACTGACTTTGACTTGGCAAAAAATTTGTTTTGTCATATATTATGAGTAATAGCAGAAGCAGTAACATAACTGCTTGACATACTGCTCTTTAGACAAAATAATAAAATATTGTGAAGAATTTCACCACACTTTTTCGTCAGTACAGCAACCCTGTCAATTTTTAAATGTATTCCCCACAAAAGTATAAAAAAATATTTTAATTCAGTTGAAAACATATTCATCATAGAAGAGGTGTGTTCAAGTCACTGTTGGTATGGAATGTTTTTCTTGAAATAAATGAAATTCAAGAAACATACACACAACACGTGATTGACCCACAGGTCATGGTGATTCACACAAATGTCACAATCCTCACAAACCCTTCAGATGTTTTAGTTCAGAAAACCTTTAATAGTAGAATTAGATTTAGCATTATGACATATTTCAATAAATATCGTGTTATATACAGATATAGCAGAAATGGTACATTCCTTTTTTCTTCAAATTGCTCACATTTCTGTACAAGCCAAAAATATCTGCCATTTAATTCTATTCATGCAAAATTCCATGTTTTAGTATTGGAACATAAAAATAAGAATTTGCTGTTCTTTTCACTGCTTGGAAGTGCACTCGGATTATGACGAGAAGCGAATGAAGAGATGCACTTTGTGCCAATACACAATAGAAGCAAATAAATAACCCAAAAATTAAGGCCATACCAACTTGTGCAAAAATAACTTTTACCCACAGTTTTGCGTACAAGTTACATATGATCGCCAGGTCCGTCGTCACTCAGAGATAGAACATTTCCTGGGCAGTTGCAATAAATCATTAATTAAAATATCAAAAGAACAAGTGAATTCTTGGAAAAAAAAAAAAGATGCCTCAAATTAAGATTCTGAAACCATCAGGACATTAAATTGATATTTTCATGATTATTAAGCCAAAGAACAAATCGTATTTGCATATAGCACATATTTCACATCACATTGTCCTTGTGTTCCCGAGCCAGTATTATTATTTGTTATAAGTTGTCTGGTATATTGCGTTTAGCATGTGGAGTGTGTGAGGGCCCGGGGCGTCACTGCTGTCATTTACACACGGGACAGTCCAGCGACGTAGTGAGTAGCCTTAAGCAGGGTTCGTTAATAAAGAAATCGGACATTAACAGCAACATGAAGCTGAACATATTTCTACAAATGTTCTCTAAATGTGTTTTTGACTGCATATTTGAGTCTCCCAGTTGAGCACATCAAGTGTATAAAGCAACTTTATCACTTTCCACACTGTACACTGTGATGTATATTATACATCGTGTGCCTCTATCAGTCTCACAGATGAAGTGTAACCCGCTGGAAGAATGACTAGTTTGGTGACTATTTGGAATGATGATTAATATTGTTTGTAATGTTACAGATCCGCTCGTGAACACTCCTTTCAGCACAATTCATCATGTGTGAACATTCAAATGATGTGTGAAATGTGTTCTTGCTACATTGTGCTGCCTGTGGAGGTAAGCGTGTGGATAGCGTTTCACATTACAATGTTTTTCCTTCTTGAATTTGCGGTGAGTAGAATTCAGCTTCTGCTTAATGTATCATACAGCAAGGTCTAATATGTCGTGTAATCCAGTGTCTTCGTTGGTGAGGTGTAAACCAGTTTTCAGAGCACTGCATCACAAGCCAATTCATTTGAGGGAGAAGACTTGACATTAATAATCAAAAATAGCCCTTCAAATTTACCATGGTCATTTAAATTAAATTTAAATTTAAATTAATAATTTATATTTAAAAATAAAAATTTTAAATTCTAAAATATATATATTTTTAAAAATAAATAAATAAACTGTGCCATCAATTAACTATTAACTTCAAGCTTCACTCTTAACCAAAATTATACATGTGCATCAAAACATTATGATACCATTATTTAGATCTAAATGGAAGTTTGTATTTCTTGGTAATATTTTACTGTCACAAAATGTCTAACTAGTTGCAGTGTATAAAGACATGTTTTCTTGAATACGTGCGTGAAAAACTGAATAAATTACAAATGTTACAGGCCTTACAAAACTGGTCAATGTCACATTAAACAGGATGAAATGAAGACAAAAAAGGGTCAAATTTGGAAACCTGAAAGGCAATGACAACAGAGTAACAAAACTTCTCTTTGGTTTGAAACAAAGTGTTACACACAAACAAAAGTATGTTACGCATGGCAAAATCTTGCATATCCTGCACAGAGCATCTATCACACAGCCTGACACATGCTCACTTTATATAATGGTGTTTCTCTTCAGTTCGGCAGTCAAACAAAACATTACAAAAGTGAAAAATGATATCTATATATCTGCGCCACTAAAAAAAAAAAAAAAAACCCCTAGCCATGCATAGACAGCAAATGAGCATGACTGGAAGAGGAAATTGAATATGTATGAAATCGCATCTTTTGGGGCCTTATGGCCATATTCAACATGACGAAGACTGAAAATAATTGCATATACGATTATTGCATAGAGAAGCCAGATGAAGATGCATCCTAAATTTCATAAACTAAACCTTTGTGCACTTGTTTATTCTGTTGCACAATGCAGTGTTTATACATATAGATTGAAAAATCACTGTAATATACATTTGGTTGGAAATATAGATCTATTATCATGGCACTGGCTGTACGGCTAAACCACACTTAGAAAAATAACACCGTATGAAATATGAGTTATGAAAGATCCCTTTGCTTTTCTTTCTGCCCATTTCCGACATTACTCTGAGATGATGAAAATGCCAAAACCAAAGAATGCAAAGAGTTAAAAGTAGATTTTATTTTACGTATACTAATATTTAATTCTTTTTTATTTTAGCGTTACTTTATTTAGCTTATATATCCAAAGGTGAATACATGAGTAAATAAATGAAATTGTTTAGTAATTTTTTGGTCAACCTAAAGGATGATGTTTGGCACATGAACATCATCTGATGTTTTAAACAAAAAGAGCAACCCGAAAATGAGCACAGATAGAGGAACACATTGACCACAGCTCGAATAAATATTTTTTTTTCACTGGCACTCATCAAGATCCATTAATAATCGATATCAGAATGAAACATCGTGAGACCCCAGGACAGGTGTACCAAAGCAAATCTCGGCCTCTGGGACCTGCGACATTTTCATTGTGTATTCATGGAAGCCCCAAACTGCCTCGAGACGCCCAAAAATGTTTCATTTTCAATGACTGACGTATTATCATTTAAATATATGATATATTACAGCAGTAATGTTTTTCCGTATTCTCGCAATGCAGTACGTCTTCAAGTTGCAAAAAAAGTTTTACAAGATTTCCTCTTGGATTCCCAGTCATCAGTTCAGAAGTTCTTAAGTTGAATATTTACTTTTAGTCATTTTAATTTTTTTAGTAAATATATTGCCACATTCATATATCATGCATTTTACTGCATCGCTATTGCACAGGTCCGGATTATTCAGGAGGACAGGAGAGAAAGAGACGAAAAAAAGAATCAATACCTCTGCTGGGGGACTCGTCATCACCGTAAGCGAGTGAGAGCGCTGCAGTGAGAGGAAGGCGGGCAACGGTGGGACATGGGGAGGGGCGTGGAGGCGGCTGGATTCGCATCTCTTTACTGCTTGTGAACATCCTCGCTGCGTATGATCTTGTAAATGATCCAGTAGAAAATGTTAAAAATGAGGAAGACCAGCGGAAAGGCCACGCGCGACACTGTGTCGATCCGTTTGGCGCGGCTGATGAAGAGCTTGCGCATTTCCTCCACGCTCTTCTCAGGGGGGTTGGCGGAGGCGGGCGCGTTGTTGTTGTTGCCTTTGATGGCCATGCCATCTTTGGCCTGGAGGCATGCCGGACCCATGCCGTAGGCCGCGAAGCTGAACCGGCCGTCTCCCGCCTCGTCCTCCTGTCAATCAGTCAAGAAAGCCATTAGTCAAACACTAACCCTTAAACGAGTAATGCAGAGTGTAATCCAGTGTTTTCACTGGTGAGGTGTAAACCAGTTTTCAGTGCACATATGTGACCCTGGACCACAAAACCCATCATAAGGCTATTTCTTTTTTGAAAGCTAATAATCTGAAAGTTGAATAATTAAGCTTTCCATTGATGGTTTGTTAGGATAGGACAATATTTGGCCGAGATACAACTATTTGAAAATCTGGAATCTGAGGGTGCAAAAAAAAAAAAAAAAAAAAAACCCAAAAAGTGAGAAAATCGCCTTTAAATTTGCCCAAATGAAGTTCTTAGCAATGCATATTACTAATCAAAAATTAAGTTTTGATACATTTACGGTACAATATTTACAAAATATCTTCATGGAACATGATCTTTACTTCAATTTTAAATCAATTTTGACCCGTACAATGTATTTTTGGCTACTGATACAAATATATCTGTGCTACTTAAGTCTGGTTTTGTGCTCCAGTGTCACATATTTGAGCACTGTATTACAAGGTGATTAATTTGAGGAAGGTGGCTTGACATTAGCAATCAAAAATAGCCCTTCAAATTTACCATGATGCCTGGTCATTGTAACAAATGAAATTAATAAACAATTTATTAAATTATTACACACATAAAATATGGCATCAATTAATTATTAAGCTTCACTCTAAAGGGGCAGAGTAGGTGATTTGGTTCAAAAACATTTTTTGTTATGCTGGTTGAATGTCTCTTCACATCCCAATAGCAATCACTAAGTTAAGTGGTGTAAATTTATTTATGCGTTTATATCATCTGTGGAAGGCGTAGGACCATAAAATGTTCGTTCAATCATATTCATTGGTCCAAGGGCTATGATAGGCTGTCCTACGTGCTTGTCAGCATATGTATTTGCATACCTCTGTGCACCATGCTCGCGCAGACATGATGCGTAATCAGCACATTCCATTGCACTATTGAAGACTGAGCGAGAATGGAAGGCATTATTATTGTAATATTATTAGCTTTGTACTGTAATGTTTTTTATGAGACATGATGACGAGACATGGTGAATGAGACATGAGGTCATCTGACAGCATTACATTCAACCCTCCACCAGTGCCGTCTCTCATCGCATCACTGGTTAGCCTCTGGTCTGCCTGTGCGCATTCATATTTTGTAGGCGGCGTGGCTTTGGAGAGTGATTTCTTGGGAGGGTGGGATCTTATGCATTCAAAGCTAGCTTACTATTGTTAGCCTCTACAAAATCGCCTTCCCTACATTCAACTTAATGCACCTTTTATTCAAGTTTTTTTTTTTAACCTTAAAATATCAGTTTAAAATCATTCAAAATCATTCTGGCAATACACCAATGTTTTAATGAGGCCAACGGCTTCTGTTTCTTTCCCACGCACCCCCCAAACTGGGAGTATGTACGTTTATTGAGCTGTTAACGAAATTTGGGGCTGACTGTTTTTTATGACTAACAAATCCACCGCGCAATCCACTGTAAATACGATGACATATTTACAAATTTCTCTCACTTAACTGTAGGGGGCTTCAAAGTCACAAAAATACACAAAACTACATACAGTTGCTTTAAAGGGATACTAGACCCCTGGAATAATGAAAACTAATTTCTCACCCTCACATCATCCCAGATGTATATGGCTTTCGTTACTCATATGAACACAAAAGAAGATTTTTAGAAAAATAATTCATCTCTGTGAGTCCATATAAAGCAAGTGGATGAAACCCTCAATGTTGACGCCTCAAAAACCAAAAAAAAAAAAAAAAAAAAACCCTTAAAAATGCTAAAAAAATGAATATAGAAAACCTCAGTGGATGAATGAGTCATAACTGACGTAAATAATCAATTTTTACCCATCAAATTGTACTGCAAACACACTGCATGTCGAGTGTTTGTTTGCCTCCACATTGTGCATTAAAACCATTTAATGCACAGCCGTGGATGGTAAACTTGTTTTGCACTTGGGGTCCTGCTCCCATGCTCCTTCTGTTTGTGTTTCCTTACACATATTTGTTTATTGACTGTTGCATGCAATCCTGAAATACAGCATATTTCAAAAGTTTGGCTATTTGTTGTGAGAAATTGTTTTCGGGTTCCTGTTGGGTTCACTCAATTTCAGAGTACCACTCGGGTCGAGTCAGGTCAAACGGGTACGGATCTTGGGTACGGATTGGGTTTGTGCTTCAGTTTAAAGCCCGTTCAGACCTCTAGTTTCAACACACTTGCCTGGAAGTTTCTCACGAGTCTGAAGACCTTGATAACATTAGCTCAGGTGTGTTTAATTAGGGTTGGTGCTAAACTCTGCAGGACAGTGGCCCTCCATTAACAGGTTTGGACACCCCTGTTATAAATCATCGCTTCAGGCCAACTGTCATACATGGGTTCATTAGTTTACACTAAACAAAAACATCAGCACATTGTGAAACGTGATGTAAGCACACTGTTTATAGCTAAATAAGTTTAAAACACTTATTTTTCTCAAACATATCTCTTTTTTTTATATGGATTACCACAGTGATCATTTTGTGTGGTCTTTGAGGCATCAACTTTTGGGTTACCGTCCATGGAAAAAAAAATTGTGTTCATCTAAAGAAAGAAACTCATATACATCTGGGATGGCATGAGGGTGAGAAAATTTCAATTTTTGTGTGGACTATCCCTTTAAATCCTTCAGTCCTGTTGGGTGGATTACATGTTTTTATGGGTATTAAATATTGACATATGTCAGCTAGATGGCACAGGGTGTATTCAGGGGTCACAATATCTCACGCAAGTTAATGGACTGACCTTGCCCTGCTCCCACCTCCACACGCTCTTATTTGAGATTCAGCAGATGGACTCGATCGTACACGTTAATGAAAACAGAACCAAAATAACCACCCCGGTTAATTACATTTCAGCACGCGTAGATATTTCACCGCCTGTGCCTGTTTAAACACAAAGCGCGGATGCGAAATGGGATCATAATTTTCGTAATGCATGTTTTCAATTTGCAGGTGCAAGCATCTAGTGAGGGGAACCATCCTGCTTGCTTTTACTGAAAGATCAGCCATTTTCTACACAGGACTCCATTTTTAGACACTTTGTCCTCCTTCTGTCCTTGTCTTTCAGCCATCCCATTTATAACTGTTAATGTGTGTCTGGGTAAATGGAAGATCACACCAGGATGTGTGTGTGTGTGTGAGGAGTGATGTTATTCCACTGCCCCTTTGTTTTTGTATACGATGCTATCTTTGATGCCGGGGTGCTACGACCTTTCCTTGTCCTTCAGTTGCACTGGTTCACCATTTGTAAGTATTACGGATGCTCGGCTTTATTTCTCCTGCCATATGATTAATGTGGTGGCTTCGAGACGTGACGTGGAGCTGTAAAGAGGAGCCTGGCTGCAGCACCACTGCGTCCTGCGTCACTTTCCGTCCCGGCCCAGCCCCTGCCAGATTCATTACCCTCCCTTCCTAATTAAAACTCCGCCATTACTGCCAGCGGCGTTCCCAGTCCAACTGTTAGAGGGGAGGGAAAAAACAATAAGCAGAACGCTCGCCTGGGTCCTTGAGGTTTACAGAGGAGTGTGATATTATGGTCAGAATGCAGCTCACGCCGGCGTTTGCAAATCAGGGGTGTGGCGTCCACCGCTATATACAGGACCTCTCGGCTCCTTCATCAATCAAAGCTCACAGATGTGACTGATGTTTTGATGTCTTTTATTGGGATGTTGTGATAAACGACAGAAACCGAAATAGCTGTGAGGTAGCTGCCTCATGCCTTTATCGTATATATATTCAAAATATTCAACATCAGACGTCTGGAACAGCGATGATTTTATATAAAGCATATATTAAAGTGAAAGTCACCTTTATCGTGCACGTTGAGACCGGGATGATGTACTGGATTTATCTGTGTAGGACATTACAATGCATTGCATTTACATATGTCTGTTGTTTTATCACCTATGGGTGAGTTGGAATTAATATAATAGCTATGAGTCTTGAATGAATATGTGTTTACAAAAAAGTGGCTTTTCTCCAATAAACATCTGTGCCCTCATAAATGCTGGGAATTTAAATGAGAAGCTGACAAATAGCATTTGCTTGGTGTATATCACGCAAGCATATTATGCCTTTCAGGTTTCTTTAATGGCCAGAATCATTTTCAGCCCTGTTTCGGAGCAGTCACTGACATCAGCTGCATGGGTCCAACTGCATCTGAAAATCTCTATTCCTGTCGCCCTGTGCAGTGACCGCCAGAGTATAATGAGAACTGCTGGCTCAAGAATGACATTTCAGGCCAAGCATTGACTCTAAATATGCTTACTAAATGAACACTTCCCTTTTGTATTAATAGAGCTGCGTATTTAGCCTTATGCAATTTCTTATCACAAAGAATTTGCTGGAAAAAAAAAAACAAAAAAAAAGTTACTACCCCAACAGAGGTTGCTACAGGAATGAGGCCTAAAATCCAGAGTCAATGGATTTTATTGAATAGGTTTTTGCTTAAATGCCTGAAATAAGAGGTTAACACAGGTTCAAGATATTTTCATGTTTTATTCTACCACATAAAATACATCAATGATATCCCACACAATTTTTTAAGCTTTTACGTGTCCTGAATAAGGTGGTTGGCAACAGTTGGCTAAATGGGACTGCAGAGGCTGTCAGGGACTTTAAACGTCATTTTTAGGCTCTTCTGGGCGGTTGCTTACTGACAAGTCAAATGATCTCACCTAAAAGTGCTATTTTTGTCTCTATAAATGATTCAGGTTTCTCCTTCAATGTAACTATGGGATTTTTTTTCAACCCATTTTAGAAAAGTAATCCTCTCCTGAACATGAATTGAGATGTCATTCATGTCTGCAGCACAAGCGGCGCAGGACATGCTACATGCTGAATTTTAATACCGTTAGAGGTTTGCAAGGCCAAATATCAGTATTGCTATAAATAAACATGAAATATTGATTAATTATAATTGTATTGTATTTGTAAACTGTGGAGAAAGAGAACAAAAGCACAGCTACTGTTTTTAGCAAGCAGTGCTGGGTAGTAACTGATTACATCTAATCTGGATTACATAATCAGATTACAAAAATTTAGTACTTGTAATTAGATTATATTACAGTTCAAAATGCTCAATCAGATTGCAGCTACTTTTTTATGGATTACATGATTATAAGTGATTCACAATATGGCAGCAATTTATTCATCATTTATTGATTCTTCCAATTCTTTTTTTCTCCTTTAATTTTTCCTTTCTAAAAATTCTACTGTGTGTCATACCATTTAGCTTTGAATATTCACAATATAGAACAGCCATGTAAACGTAACAGAAATTAATTTGCAATCCATGCTTCTGAATTTGCGAACAAATGCACCCCTCAGTCAATTATACCATTTACGAGAAAAATAATTATGCAAGTTACTAAACACGGCTAAACTCTTATACTGGTTAACGGTCACATTGACATGCAGGTAAACAAACAAAATATTTCAAATGCAAAAATTACATTTAATGTATTAATTTTACATTTTAATTAATTAATTAGCTTTTCATCAACTTAAAACCCATAAAGTTTTTCAGTTTTCCCCAGTTTGGGAAACCCTGGAGTCATGCAATGTCAAAAGCTACGCAAAAAAAAAAAAAAATCTAAAAGTAATCCAAAAGTAGTCAGAATACATTACCTAAAATGAGCAATCTAGATTATATTACTGACCACAATTTTATTATTTGTAATAAGTAACAGACTACAATTTGACTAGAATCCACCCAGCACTGTCAGCAAACAGGTTAGCTGAGCGATCAGTTATACAAAGTTACCCTGGTCAACAAACATTATTCAAAAAAGCCTGACTTTTGAATGATCTGACTGACCAAGAGGAATCAAGCATTCCAGAGAGTGGCGTTATAAGCAACAACAAAAGACTGCAGTACTTTGCAGCACACTACAGTCCAGTGCCAAGTCCACTCAACACCTCTGGCTTTATTAAACACTCCAGCACACTGAGCTGCACTATAATTCAGGCTGCACCACACCGAATAACACAAGACCAATCAGCCTCACTCTGCACATTTAACATCCCAACTCAGGACGGCCAGCCAGAGGAGTGTGACAGTGGTTTACTTATCTGCTTGTGATTATTTGCATAGATAATCTCCCTGCGTATGAACAACAGCAGCTGCAGCGTTCAGAGTTCTCTATGAGTGATCCACCCTGCATCACAATCGGCCCTAATGAGGTGATTACTCTCCATCAATAGGCTACTCACTAATATGCTCTTGTCATTGTTAGGCAAAGCAAAGACATCTGCAGTCCAGAGGTCGCATTGCTTCACCCAGTTATTAACACAGCTCTGTCAGGCCATGCAGTCTGGCACAGAGGCATTCAGGTAGTCTGCTGTATGCTGTTAAACCCACGCTGTATAGCAATAAACTGCACAGTTTCCAGCAAATAATCTAGCTATTAGTCAAATGTTATAAAAGTACATTTTATTAGAGAATGAGAGCTAAATTACAGTCTGTTTACGCAAATGAACGAGTAATACATTTTTAAGATTAAACACTAGGAAGTGAGCTTGCATTTTTGGTTGAACTCTAAAGGTTCTACATGCAATAATGATAAATTAAATGTATTTGCATTTTTAATTCAGTTCTGGCTTTGTTCATTAACTGTCTGGTGCATTTTGCACACAAAAGTGGAACATTAGTTCGATCTGTAGTATCATACTACTATTTGTGTCATTTCTCTATGTGCTACTATGCTATTCTGATTTATTTATTCTTGATCTAGCATCATTCACTCTGACTGGCTAATTCGGAGGTAAAACCTGATTAGCTGACTTCTGGGAGTAAGAGCACCCAGGGTTTATTTTCCAATCCCACTGAGGCTCCATTCAAATATATATACTTCCCCACTATATAGTACGTGAAAATCAGTAGGTGAAAAGTAATAATTCCGAGTTCACATAAAACAGTTGGCAAAAACTACTCAAATGACCTTCTACTCCCAGAGAGATTCTTAAGTGCGCATCCAATAAAGTGTAACAGTGTCTGTCCACTTTTTCAGTGGCCTTGGTCCCAGAAGTAAATTTCACATCCATTTTGTTACATAAGAAAAAAGAAAAAAAAAAAAGATTTATAAGCCATGAACCAACAAACTAGCTACGCAGTGAAACAACATTTGATTTGAAGCAAATTTGCATTTGAAAATTGGACAAAAAGTCAATGAGGGAAAGAACTACAATCCCATGAAGCACTGCAAATAGTCAAGTTAAAAACAATGGATGAATAGCCTATAAACAGACTATTTAAAATTGATATTAAGATGTTGGTTATGTATAAAGAAACAACATATTTTACATTTATTGCAAAATATGCATGTATACACAAATATTTAAGCATTTTGAGAGCCAAAAGTTGTCAGATGTTGACATGATTTGTTTATTTTGCCATTCTCTGATTGGTGGAAATTTCTTTGCAGATTCATGGATAATGTAGTTTTTCACCAGAAATTCAATGGACTAACAATTATTAAAAAAAATAAGTTGAAATAATGCAGGCTGATGGCTTCAACAAAAGCATATACCATTGATTACCAACCTCATAGCTCACAGTAGGCCTGTCTTTAATGGTTTGTAAGTTATCGATAAAATCAATTCTCCTATAAATAAAATGAATGGGATTTTTACATCCGCGACCCGACTATTGCACTCTATGGACACTTTACTATCCCATGGAGCCACAGGAGAGGATTGAAGGCATGGACTGCAGTACATCCGGATACACACATTCATACTATATAGAACACATTTATTAATGGCTGCAAAGTATTACTTATTCAACAGCGATTTTGGAAGCAGTCTAAGAGTTTAAAGCACTCAGTAGTAAGTTAGCTAATGTCAGCTAAGCAAGACTAGGGAGAGTGACACAAGCCAGATTCAGGTTGCCCAATGTGCACTACCTTCCAGAACACCATACTTCATTTTTTATATCAGTTTCAACATTTATACAAGCTTCCTCTGGGGTCAGTCCCTTCACTGCTGAGAACACATCTTTATGTTGTCCAGCAGGGGGAATCCTCTTTCTACACCCGACGCCAGCTGCCTCTCAGAGGCACATGCAGGAGGAGGAAGAGGTCGATAAGCTCCTGTGGTAATGCTAGGGAGTTGTTTTATTGTGTAGTGCAGGGAGGTGACAGCTCCGGGCTGCAGTGCAGAGAGCAGGCACTGACTGATAGCCCCAGTGAGGCAGAATGAAGGGCTGAACCCCAGCCGTGGATCACTGTGGCCGGGGAGTTTCATTAAGCAGGGGGTGATAATGATAATGCAGCAAACCTACTGCTGTGCTGCGCCTGCTCAAATGAAAACACTACATATACACACTAATATTTAAGCATGCAGCCATGGTCATGTGAGCTTTTTGAGAGCTTTCTGAGAGCATTCCCTTTAGTGACTATCCAAAGCTATGACGTCAAACACAAAATGAAGAAATATTCTCTATATCAAGCTTTTGAGAACATTATAACAATGAAATATTTTCAATATACACTGCCATTCAAAAATCTGGGGTCAGTGTTTTTTTTTTTTTATTATTATTATTTTTTTAAAGAAATTAATACTTTTAATCAGCAAGGATGCTTTAAATTAATCAAAAAAAAAATCGCATTAAAAAATGTTTTATATACATGTTATATATATATGTACTAATGTATGTTTTATATACTTTTTTTTCTTCCAAATAAATGCTGTTCTTTCAAACATACTTTTTTTTCAGATTTTATTTTATTTTTTTTCATAAAAAGACAGTTTCCACTTTCAAATATGAAGCTGCACAACTGTTTTAAACATTGATGATAAGATTTTTTTTTTTTTTTTTTTTTGAGCAGCAAATCAGCATATGTGACCCTGGACCACAAAACCAATCATAAGTGTAAATTTTTTTCAAAATTGAGATTTATACATCTGAAAGTTGAATAAATAAGCTTTCCATTGATGTATGGTTTGTTGGGATAGGACAATATTTGGCTGAGATACAACTATTTGAATATCTGGAATCTGAGGGTGCAAAAACTCAAAATATTGAGAAAATCGCCTTTAAAGTTGTCCAAATGAAGTTCTTAGCAACGCATATTACTAATCAACAATTAAGTTTTGATATATTTAAAGTAGAAAATTTGCAAAATATCTTCATGGAACATGATCTTTATTTAATATCCTAATGATTTTTGGCATAAAAGAAAAATCAATAATTTTGACCCATACAATGTATTTTTGGCTATTGCTACAAATATACCCCAGCAACTTAAGACTGGTTTTGTGGACTAGGGTCACATATGAGAACGATTTCTGAAGGATCATGTGACACTGAAGACTGGAGTAATGATGCTGAAAATTCAGCTTTGATCACACGAATAAATTACATTTTACAATATATTCAAACAGAAAACATTTATTTTAAGTGGTAATTATATTTCACAATATTACTGTTTTTACTGCATTTTTGCTGCCTTGCTGGAAAATGAAAGGCATTAATAAATCCTTTTGACCCCAAACTTTTTAACATTAGTGTATGCGGTTCAGAAAATGTTTTGTCTGAATAAACAGCTATTTTACAATTGTGCCAGTGCACAAAGATGATTTTTGTTCCCAGAATGGTGTAGTTACCTATCAGCAGTGGCTATCTGCATCATGCTAACCATTCAAACACTAACCACTTGGGTTAGGCATCTATTGGATGGGGATCAGTGGCATTTATACCGAACAGCTGGATTTGCAGTTTGCACCATTTGCCCTTGGCGTCTGAATGGTGGAAAGACTGCTATCAGCGAGGGCTGTGTAGACTGTCTCTGTGGATTTACCTGTATGGGGCTATGGGAACCAGAGACTAATCTCACTGCACCTATTACAAGCAGCCCAGAGGCAAACTGAGGATTACAACAGTGGGATTCAGGATATATTCTGAGCTTTCTGAGCCACTTGAAAGATTTCACCATGCCAACTCACATTACTCTATGAATGGAAGGAGTATTAATGTTTCACCTTCAACTCACATTATTGGTTTCAGTCTTAGCATGCTAAAGTCAGGAGAGAAGATCAAACTGGCAACTCCAAATATGATGATTCCCTTATGGAAGAGCCCTATTAAAATATAATGGCTATACACGACCATTCAAAAGTCTGGGGTCAGTAAGTTTTTACTTTAAATAAATTAATGAAAGGATGTATAAACTGATCAAAAGTTGTATATAAAGTTTTCTATGTTAAAATACATCAACATAGAAAATAGTTACTTTAAATTTTAATAATATTTTACAATATTACCATTTTTATTGTTTTTTTTTTTAATCAAAAAATGCAGTCTTTGTGAGCATAAGAGAGTTCTTTCAAAAAAAAAAAAGTAAAAAAAAAAAAAAATAGAAAAAAAACGACTCCAAAATTATAAGTGGTAATATATATATTTTCATGTATATAAACCCACTGTGAAAAATTAAGCATGAACTAAGCATTAAAAAAAAGACTTTTTTTTTTATCTCAAAATGAATTAAATAGTGGAGTGTATTATTTTATTTTATTTAAGGCATATTAAAAAACAAAAAATGTAATTATCATATTTATTTATTTTCAGCAATATTTATCAAATCAAATGTTCAATGTTTAATTAATAAAATGTAATTATGATGTTAGAATCTTTTTTTTTTTCTCTAAAATGTTCTGAATACCCCCAAGCATCCCTCTTAAGGACACTAGTTTGATTAGTAAACTAGTAAATCTAGGTTGTGATTTTTATTTTCATCAGCAATAATGCACTGTTGAAGGCCAAGTTTTGAAAGGCCTGAATGTGGCACCATGCTATTTTTCGTCAGACTCTGCTCTTCGATGCCCTGATGAAATATTTACTGTATTCTTTAACTTTGAATGCAACCATGAGAACACTGAAGGTTTGAATCCCCAAACAGTCATTATTCATCACAGTGCAATATTCCATCTGCAGGACTTATAGATGAAGTGTGTTTGGACCGCAGGGCTCACCTTAAGATGCCTTCTCCTCCTCTGGAAGCGCAGCAGCTCCTTGTGTTGGCGTGCAATGAAGTTGACGGCCGCATACTCCAGCAGAGCAGAGAAGACAAAGAGAAGGCACACTGCCATCCAAATGTCAATGGCTTTCACATACGAGACCTGCAGCGAGACGAAACCAACAGGATTGGCAACGAGCAACGAAGAACAACTCTGAGTCACCGCCTGGCTGAAAGTTCACTCAATGAGTCACTCGCTTAGCTCAAGCGCTCAAACTTTCCAGTTGAGAAAGTCGTAAAATATGCCCATTACAAGGAAGAATACCTTTCATCTGAAATCCAGAGCGCTAAAAGGACTATTCTACCCAGTCTGAGATAGAGGATCAAAGTGTTAATGAATAAAATGTCAATTTTAAGAATTTAGGCACAGCACAGCAGCTGAGGTTTTTTTTTCCCTCCAGAGTGTGATCGCCGTCAAAAAGTGGCCCGACTGAAGTGCACTCCGGGAGACGCGCTGAGAGCTGCTTCTTTGGCCTGGAAAAGAGCTCGGCTGCCGGCCCAACCGCTTGGCTGAGACTCACTTTATTTGACAAGCCAGTGACCAAAGTGGCTGTGGAGTTTAGGTAGCATTACAGAGCGCACGGTTCACAAAGCATTGTTGAAATGACGGGAGCGCGCTGGGCTGAGACAGCGCTGATGAAATACTCCACTCTGATCTTCACTGCTAATCTCAGATGCTCTTACTGAAAACTTTCTCCTTCGTTAATTGAAACCTTTGAAATTATTTCCATCAATAATGCCTACTATCAAATCCTAATAGTCTTTTGAGTCTTAGCCAAAAGACAAAGCTGTGTAGATGAATGTAGCTGGATATAGGGGAGGTACAGTAATCCAATGACATGGGTTGAGTGTTGAAATTAAAAACATACATGATCATTATTGCAGCATAGGGGTGGGCGATCTACCCAGAATATCATATCACAATCTAATAACACAAAATCACAATCTGAATTGCGATCTTCTCAATTTTTAGATGTACTACTGAGAATATCCAGACTGGAACAAGCCTATGGACGTGTCTGTTTGCACAATTTAAAACACAGTATTGCATTAAACGATAAATTGTAAAAATGGTAATTAAAACTTTAGTTAAACTTTAAAACCAGGGTTTGCAAAATTCTAAAATCCCTGGTAGTCCTTCGGGCAGGCACTCTTCAGATTTTGGTAGCCCTAAATTAATTTAACTACCTCAAAAAAAAAAAAAAAAGCCCTTTTTTATACAGAACATTGGATAGGAGTCGAAATGTCAAGCAAAAACATTTTCAAAACACAAATATCAACAAATATTAAGGAAGGAATTTTATTTCACTATTTACAGGGTATCTGTGGGATTTTTAAAAATACATTTAAGGTTTTTAATGACCTATTAAACCATAAAATTACATGATTTACAGTTCAGATACAGGTTTCACAAAATCAAAAAATCTTATAAAATGATAAACATCTAATTTCAGCCATTAATGCATTAAGAAAAGGGACGAGTCAAATGTATAAATTATTATATTAATTTAAAACATATGCATCATACTTGTCTTAATTGTTTAGATTTTTAGAAGGCACATTAGCTTCTTTCACATCTACAACTTGTCACATTAGTCAGAAGTCATAAACAGAAGACGGGTTTATTCAAAATTCATTCTCTTCATTCTTTTGAAGCAGTAGAAATCTAGCGGTTTTGGGTGTACACAAAGCAGTGCTGCACTCATAAACTTCGCTTTATCAGGCATTATAGGAACGATGAAATGAAAATGCCTTCAAAACTTTTCTGAAAACAGTCTTTCGCAATTTATTGTGCTGTCATGTTATATTATTTGACTGATTTGGATGTTAAGTTTAGGCTTTTAAGGAGAGGTGCAAGCGCACCACTTTAAATGAAAGGAACGGCATGCAGCACAATCGTTTTATCTAAAATCTGATTCATCGCACAGCCCAACTGCTAGCTCACATTGAATTGTTTTCCAAATGCGTCACCATGCATAAAAGAAACATGATACAAGACACATAATTTAATTTGGCAAGTCACTGTAATTTTTATAGGTAATCATTGCTGTATTTTTAACACCATAAATGATCACAATCTCTATGATTCACTTGAAAAGTAGATCATGGATATCTTCAAGATCAATCACGATATAAAATCATCAGATCACCCACCCTATTGCAGCAAGAAGCATGACTGACTCAAAAATCAAATGCCAAATATCAAAACTGGGAATAATCTTTCAAGACATGCATATACAATGCGCTTTAATTTCATAAATCCATGCTAGAAGATTTTATATCAGGTATGACAACCTATTTGAACCTGAACAGTGTGTGTGCCAAATCATGATGCTCGTAAATGATGATCATCATGTCAAACTACAGCAATGTCCTGTCTCATCATAACGCAGCACATAGGATCTGAAAATCCTTGAGTACAATGTACTACAGCAGGCTGAAGAAGTGCATTTAAGGTCAAAGAGAGATTTGGAAATGGACACAATTTCTATTCTGTTAGAAAGTAATTAATTGTCAACAGCCACGCCATTTACAGAACCCTTTTAGAATTACATTATGAAATAAGTTGTATATAAATAAATGGCCAATAATAGCAGGCCATTGAAAAATCATCAACACAAACAGCTATCAGTGCAAAGCATTAATGAATAATGAATCAGCTGTACAGCCACATGCTGGCCATCCTAATGCCGCAGGCTAAATAGGTACGAAACGGACTTGATTATTCTTCATGAACAGCCCTTTGGTACTGAACATCTTGTACTAAACATTATTTACAACAAATTCAATCCTACAGTGGGAATTCTGCAGTAGCCTTGTGAAAAATATTACAAAACATATTTATAAATTATAAAATGAATGGCTGTCTCTCAAAACCAAGTACACCTAGATATCATATTTGGGCATCAAGGACAAGACAAAACATAACATAATGAGGAAAAAACAAAAAACAAATTGTTTTTTTTTTTTCCCTGATAAAAATTGCGATCAATTTAAAATGCCATTCTTAAAAAATGGTTGTACTCTGCACAATCTGGCCTATTATTATTATTAAAAAGAAAATTTCACTAAATTATTATTATTAACTAAAAAATATAAAAATTGCTAAAAACAAAAAATATATCACTATGGTAATTTCACTTTAAAAAATTGAGTATTTAAGAAAAACGTAATAATACTAATAATACTAATAATAATAATAATAATATTTATGGTCTCAATTTCTTAATTTTCAAACTTTAAACCATCCAACCTTTATTTTGAATGAAAAACTGCTCTTAAAGCTTCTCTTTGGTTGATTAGTGCTTTGTATTACAAGAGAAGATGGTTGGCATGTTGCGTTTCCAAATGCACGTTAAAATGACCCAAACTCAGAGCAGATGCAGAGATGAAGTTTGTGTGGAGCAGCATTTACTGAAAAACCAGATGCTGCAAAGTGCATATATTTAACTAGCCTTTGTGATTTGATAATCACACTAAGCAAAGCTCAGTTTTATTTCAATTAACAGTACAGCCCTACTTTCTTATCTAGCTCAGTGTGGGCAGATACAAAGATGTTTGTGACACTGCCATTGACACAGTGCATGACATACTGCAGTGATACAATCAATAATATGCTTCGGAACAGAGTGAACGCTTTTTTTGTTGGGATGAGCATAAAGGAGACCCAACTGACCTTAGGAAGAGAAGCTCTGGATCCTGAGCTCTGGGTGGTCATGGTCAGCACAGTAGTGATGCCCAAACCTACACGGGCAGGGGCAGCGTCCATGTTGATCCAGAAGGACACCCAAGACAAAATGACAATCAGGAGACTGGGAATGTACATCTGGATCAGATAATAGCCCATCTGCCTCTCCAGGTGGAAACGAGCCTCTATGCAGGTGAACTTCCCTGAAACACAAATAGCATGCGGATTTCATTGTCAACTTATGCTTCATTTGATTCTCTAGTGTTTTGTCATTGCAGGTTTAAGACAGACTTGCAAATAGGGCTGGGATGCGAGAACTGGTTCTTATTTAGAAATGATTCCCAAATACCAAAATCAAATGATGATTGATTCTAATAACAATTTAACACACTAAAACACAGATACTGAATCTATGAAGCAAATCAGAGCGCATGACCACTGTAGTCCAACTACAGAACGAATGACTCTTATCAGTCAGTTCTTTTTAGTGAATTGAATGCATACTTGGCAACAAGTGCAATCTGATTCCTAAACAAATGACTCTTATGAATCGGTTATTTTGTGAATCAAATTTACACAGCTTACAGACTTGGCCCAGTGTAGTTATTGAATGTTTTTCCCACATGACAACAAGTAGTTAAAGACACATGTTATACTATCAATCAATCAATACCTGCAAAAGCCATTAAAACCCTATGTAAACACATTTTGGAAGAATTGTTTAAAACTTTTTATTACTAAAATTATCTAAACATTTGGCAATAAAATTGTATTTCTTCCTTAAAAATATATTAAAAAAGAGCTATTAAGGATCAGGAACTGCTAACCAGGAATTGGAAACAAAAATAAATATGACAATTTGGTTTGTTTAGTATTGCTTATTTAGTGTTTATGCCACCTCAAAAATAAACCAATAAATAAATAAATAAATAAATAAATAAATAAATAAATAAATCTGCAAAAATTCGTAAAAAGTCTACGTAAACAAATTTTGGAAGAACTGTTAAAAATGTATTTATTATTACAATCTAATCATGCAGCAATAGAATTGAAATTTACAAATGCAAAATATGATTACAATTGCAATACAATTCCAATTTACAAAAAAAGAGGGAGCCATTACGGAACAGCTAACCAAGAATCAGAAATGGAACCAGAATTGTCAAATCTCATTCCTACACCTAAAGTCCCAAAAAATGGACCCATTAAAGATCCAGAACTGCTATAATGAACAGGAACTGGAACTAGAATTGTCAAATCCCTCTGTCAGTTTCAAAGGCCCGGGACGCTTCCATGTTCCCACACTATAACTAGACAGCTGAGCTGAAAATGTCAGGGTCAAGGTTCATTTAACTTCCAGCATTTACTCAGCTGAACTGGGATTGTCGAGCTTTCGCAGTGATTATTGAGCTGATGCAGCATAAACCTCTAGATTATTCCCTTAACCTTGGGAATATTATGTATTGACTACATTGTTGCATTTATGAATATAAATAAAGACAAAGAAAAATGCCAGTATAAAAGCAAACAGAGGTACTGACGCAAACAGAAGCTCAAACACAGAGCGCAAACACTTTCTTTGGACTGCAGTCTTTGTTGACCGTTAACAGCCAAGTGAGAAACAGGGGAGATGCAACTGACCAGCTCTAAAATTAAAAGCACATCAGTATCTATTTCTCCCAAGGGACTTGGAGGATGCAATTGGATGAGTAAGACAAACTGAGAGGAGGCTAGACTGCAGAGCTTAGGCCTGCTCTGCAAATCAAAATAGATTGCCACTAATAAATCTGAGAAAAACGACACTTTAATTTCTGGTTAATGCTTGACTGGGGAGCAGCAGAGCGCATGTACTCAGCACAGGCCGACTGTCCAGTGCTCGCGCTGGAGCAACAAGAGAGAGATGGAGACAGTGAGTGATGATCAGAGCGTTAGGGCATCTTCAGGGTCTTCCATGGACTTTGATGAGCACAAACACCAAGGTGATAGGTGAAGTGCAAAGCAAGCAAACCAAAGAAATATGACCAGTTCCTGCAAATGAGATGAACCTCACACAGGAGTGAGAGAGATAGCTGTGCAAATATTGAGCCTTATTGAAGTAATGAGTTCTGACTGGTATTAGTTTGTTCTGGATTAGCTCATGGTCACATACGCAAATACAGACAAGAGAAAAATTATATCTAGATGAATAATACTTGATACAAAATAAAAACGATGGGTCTGCATGAGTGGAAATTTGCGGAAACTTTTTGTAAATAAACAGTTCTATGTGTAATATTTAAACTTTATTGTTTATTAGCAGGAGCCTACTCAAATGATTTCAAATAATTTACTTTTTGTAAATAAACTTTTATAATAGAATTTTTAAACTAATTTTACAGTAAAACTTTACAAGAAGGTCCTATTAGTTAACGTTAGTAAATGCATAAACTAACCAACAATGAGCAATGCATTTGTTACATTAATCTTGTATTTATTAATTTGTTAACGTTAATTATTAAAAATACAACTGTTTATTGTTCAAGTTAGCTCAGATCCATTAAATGAAGCTACGAGAATACTTTTTGTACGGAAAGAAAACAAAATTAAAGACTTTATTCAACGATTTGGCACCGTAACGTCACTGTAGCACCATTTTGGAGAGCATCCGCTGGATGCACATAGCGTACGCAGTTCTGTGTCAGCCGCAATGCAAGGATACGCTATTTTCGTTCAAATCAAAGCGTAAATACAAAGTCTCTTTTAAGGAAAGTCCGTTCCCTCGGCCGCCATATTTGAAATGCCTCCGGGCAGCTCAGACAAGACCAAGTACAATCTAAATTAATAGGGGAATCCTGAAATCTCAAAAACGTCTCGCTGAACTCGCGATTAAATTACATATTTCAAATCAACAATAAAATCTGAAATTAACTGCCCAATGAATGTTGTTTTTTTTGCACTCAAATAGTGTTTAAAAAGCTTATTTCTCAGGCTAGACCAGCCAATGTGCATGCGTAGCTTCAACGCACTTATGACTGCGCAATCGCAGCTGTTGGTCCAGCCCCAGGTTTCTATGGGAACCAGAGCTTCTAACGGCCGCTGCAGTGAGGCAATGACTTTACCAATCAACAACTGGCCATATTGTGCGTTGCACTTTCTCCCATTCATAAGTGTAGGAGTGAACTGTCTTTGTATTTCTATAGTCTTTGGTAAATACACGCAGAAGACGTATCTTTGCTTTGCGGCTGACACAGAACTGCATACGCTATGTGCGTCCAGCGGATGCGCTCCAAAATGGTGCTACGGTGACGTTACGGTGCCGAATCGTTGAATAAAGTCTTTATTTTTGTTTTCTTTCCGTATAAAAAGTATTCTCGTAGCTTCATAACGTTACGGTTGAACCACTGATGGCAGATGGAGTATTCTGACGATGTCTTTCATATTTTTCAGGACCTTGACAGTGAAAATTGCTTGGCAGTCAATGGGACAGTCACAAGCCTCCCAGTTTTCATCTAAAATATCTTAAATTGTGTTCCAAAAATGAACGAAGCTTTTACAGGTTTGGAACGACATGGGGGTAAGTGATTAATGACAAAATTTTCATTTTGGGGTGGAGTAACCCTTTAATAATGTATTAGTAAATGATAAAATTAACATTAACTAAGATTAATAAATGCTTTAGAAATATTTTTCATTGATAGTTCGTTAACTAATAAAGATATTTAATATTAACAATTGGAACCTTCTTGTAACGTATTACCATTGTTTATGAGCAAGAGTCTATTCAAATGATTTCAAATAATTTAAGTTTTGTAAATAATTTTTTAAAATTCATTTTTAAATTTTAATTGAAAATTTTAATTTTAAATTAAATTTTTTTCATTGGGAAGTGCCTATTCAAATAAGTTCATATAGATACAAGTCTATCAAAAATGAAAAATGAAATATATATCATGAAAAATCAATATATATAACGGCAAAATGTGAAAAGAAGTCACACTGACCATGATCAAAGCTAGTACGTTTGCCTGCATGACATAGCAAACTGATTTTACATTTCTTCCATACATATTTTCAAAGAAACAAAAAAGATGAAAAATAAACAAACATACCAACCAAAAATGGGGAGATGAAATCTACATTAACATATATATTTCCCTCCATTATGAAATAGCTTTCATGATATGTAAAAATTCTTGCATAGTTGATATCAGGTTGTAGCAATGCCTGTAACTGCTTGTTATACACAATGAAAATTATATAATTGTCATGTTCTTGAGTGAATTCAATTTAAAGCAATCACTTGTACTTGAATATGTAAATTTTAATTTCATTCTGCTTGTGTTTCATGATTGAGCATCAATGCTATGAATATTTGGGATAGTATTGTATTTTTTCCATTATACATAATAAAATTGGAATGGTCAAATTCTAATCTTCTTTTCAATAAATGTAGCGTTAATCTAATAATGCTTAATGTAATTGTAACATAATACAGTAACCTTTTTAACCCTTACAATTCTCTTGCTTCTGAAACTCGTTTATTATGATTTCAGATAAATGTGACCTTCTTTAAAAAAAATAGCCTAATGTTAAAGCAAAAATAAAGAAAGTACATCCAATAAAGCTATCGAACAAAACAAAAACACAGCAACTCTCATTATCCCAATGATAATAATTCAAGAAAAGAGACAGGAAATCTGCTCTGACTGTCCCTGCTGTTTTGGCTTGCTTCTATTTTCGATCTGAACTAGTCTGGCCTTCAGCAATTTTCCAGTTTATCTGGAGTGTAACAAATCCTGACTGCCAACGCTGGCTGAACAGATGGTATTTAACCCAATCGAAAGTTCATGAAGATTCAAAGCAGAGCTGTGGTCCACAATCTTTCATTGAACCCATTTGGGTACCAAGTGCTTTGTAACAATAGATCCAACAACAGTGATTAGCATTTAGTGTATTGTCAGCGCTGAACAAACACTACAGCTTCACATGCAGATGAATGACACTTACCTGTATTGTAGTGCTTGGTGCAGTAGCGCAGATCCTTCTCTTCCTTCAATATAAACTGAGGTAAAGTCAGTCCGTCTGCTACCTGCACGGCTCCCTTCTCATCCCACTCGAATATAAGATCATTCATCGTGTAGCCAACTAGTGAAGGAACAATGAAACAATAGATAAGTGTTGTCCATGACAGGAAAAACAAGAGCTTCATTTGTGCCAGCAGGTCTGAAAATGGATTCAGCTGCTACTTTAGTTGATCCCTGAACTTTGAAAGAAATGATCTAAACACACACAGAGCTGGGTAGATTACTTACAATTTGTAGTCCATTACTGATTACAGATTACATGATGAAAACTGTAGTTAGTAATGTCATTTTAGGTAATGTGTTCTGACTACTTTTTAGATTACTTTTGATCAAACTTGTTTTAAACTTACCACTAAATGTACCATATTGATATATATAAAAAAAAAAAACAACTTTTTATATTAACATTATAAAATTCATTAGACATAAGTGAGTTGATAGTGAGTTGATAAAAAGCTTATAAGTAATTAAATCATAAAAATGTAAAATAAAAATAATTTAAACACTTGAACACTAAAAATATAAATATATTTATTTGTTTTTTGCATGGAAATGTGACCATTAACTGAGAGAAGAGAACTGTAAACATGTGAATGTGTTGTTAAATTATTGAAATACTAACTTTCTCACAGATATTTCAAGTACATATTTTAAGAGGTTTGGCTGACAAAACCGTTTTCGCTTAAATTCAGCAAATTTACTTACATGACATTTGAGAATATAGCCAGTGCTAAATGGTAGGATGGTAGGATTTTTAATTTAGGAATTTAGAAGAGAAAAAAGAAGAATTGGGGAGAATCAATAAATTATGCATAATTTATGGCCATTGTGTGAATATGTAATCCATAAAAAAGTAACTGTAATCTGATTATGAGCATTTTAAAATGTAATATACTCTAATTGCAAGTAATCCAGATTACATGTAATCAGCTACTACCCAGCACTGAAAAGACATTTCATGAAAAATCAATATATATAATGGCAAAATGTGAAAAGAAGTCACATAGACCACAATCAAAGCTAGTACGTTTGCCTGCATGATGTAGAAAACTGATTTTAATGGGAGAGATTTGTTAAAATATTACATAACCCCCTCCGTCGCCCACTCCAAAACTCTCTTCCCCTCAACAAAAACGCCTGCCACATCCGTCATTTCACTCCTGGTAATCATAATTTTCAAAAAGCTCCAATCAAACAAAGTTTCCCCTGCAGAAACGCTATAATTTGGCAAATTTGAGAATCAATAGTAAATAACAGAGAACTGTAATGGCAGGAAGGGCCGGCGCTGGCTTGTGCTCGAAGCGTCTCTCTGCTGACTGCTGAATCTACTTGAAGGCGGCCTTAAATCACTACGCTCTTCATCTGCTGGTGCCAGCCAGTACAACATCCATCTCTGCACCACTGAATAAATCCTCTCCATCTGGCTGAAAGGATCAGGGCATACTTACAGCTCTCCAGCTGCATTATACAGGTCTGCACATCCATAGGGAAATTCTTCAGGTCCATGGGGCAGGCCAGAATCAGTGTTATTCTGAGAACAACAACAGCCGCCATCAGCAACAAACTCCACAACAGATCAAATTAGACAGCTCTTACTTTCCTCCTTTTTCACTGGTCACACCGTTCAAATTTAAAGGAACATTTTTATATTAAAGGAATATTTTTAGTTTTAAAGTCCCCCTGTAGTCAAAAATTTTACCCTTTAAAACTCATCTTTGATCATCAAAATGACATTTAAATGTTTTTTTCTTGTGAAAATAGTTTTCTCATGCCTTTAAATAGCTTGAATGTAACTCTACACCCTTGCCTCATTTACTATACGCGGATCCCGCCTCCACTCAGTCACACCAGCCAGGGCCTGCTGATCCACTAACTGAACCGTAGTAAACACGATACAATGGCAATGGCAAGTGGAAATACTAGTTTAATTAAGCCATATATGTTTGAACGAGAAATAAGCTGGTATGCTCAACGTAAGCAAAGAGACTGACGGCTAACTTCGTGAGGTAACATTATCTGTTTGCGCTGGTTCGTACACGGATAATGACTGATAAAACTATGTTTTTACTAATGGACAACTACAGTGGATACTGTAACATTCGTTAAAGCTGCAGTCCGTAACTTTTACCTCTTTGTCGCCCTCTATGTTTGAAAACCTGGAATTGCAGTTTCTTGCAGAATTATCTTCAGTGCGCGGGGTTGTGATCCGGTGTTCCGGCACGGCTCCAGCGCGGATGAATCTAATGTTTTGAGGTGAATGTGTAGTTGTCAGTCACTGCACCGGTGTGGATATTTACTGCCTATGTCTTGGAATATATGACCCAAATCAGAATTTTCACCGTAATTTGCCATCTTAACAAGTAAGTAACAAATATATTAATAACAAATTATTAATGTTAACAACATCAGCATTGCGTGACTATGAGTATAGTATTAGCGTGTAGATTTCAATTTCTGTACAGTCTAATATCTAATTGTCATACCATTCAAATTTCATATTAAGAAATTCTTTTAATCCAAAAAGCAAATTAATCTTCCTTCAAACTGGTTCTATTTAAAATACAAAAACTTGTGTAATCCCATGTTGGCTATCTGTAATCAGAACCACATTTAAAACTGGAATATAATTTAATTTAATTCACATGCGTTTCATAAACACATAATCCTTTCTGGATTACAATCCGCCATCAAAATGATAAATTTAATTATTCGAGCTGCTGTGAGAAAATGCTATAAATGATCCACCACCTGCAGGACCCTCACATGCCAGAGCCTAGTAGCCGGGAAAACTTCTTCATGTTTACAGATGTGACGTAATGACGCAGTGCCATGCTCGAATTTGATGCGGAAACCTACCCGTGCCACTCAAATTAGAAAACATTATTATAAGCTAACTGTTGTGAATCGGGCTAAAGTAAGGCGATAGTTTTGAACACTGGCTGGTTATGTACTTTCTCAAATATTGATTTCGGATCATTTTTAACCAAAAAAAAGTTACGGACTGCAGCTTTAAATTTACTTACTTGAAGATGTTGTCCTTAAAATGGCTTGAAGACTCGAATGCAGCTAAGTGTGTGATTCCAATTCGTGCCCGCGAGCATATGCATGACGTGCGGATGGCAATGCGGGAGAGGTGCGTCTGACTCCGGGCTACTTTTACACTGCTGCCGCGAGTTATTATTGAAGTTAGCGGTTCTAAATACAAATAAATAAGCGGTAACAGCACATGACATCGTAAAAATAGGGGGAAATATTAACAGTTAGCGAAACATCTACAGAAAAATGTAACTGTTATCAGATTAACCTGGCTGCCTTCTCACTACAGCCCCTGCTTTGCAGCACAGTTAATGATATGCTCAGGATAGGATCCCTTGACGCGATTGGTTATTGAAATTTGTGACGTAGGATCCCTTGACGCGATTGACTATTGAAATTTGTGACGTAGCAAAAAAGGGCCGTTTCAAACCGCGTTTCTGTGACTGCCACTGGGAAACTACAGTTTTGAGAAGAAAATACTCAGCAAAGGTGTTGATAAATGGATTGGCACATGGTTTGTCTAAAAGCATATTAAAAACGCCACAGACAAATAATCAACAAAGTTCATTTTTACTACAGGGGGACTTTAAATTTAGTAATTGCATTTATAATTTGTATTAATATTATTAATAATTTGTTTTAGTGATTTTAATACTTACCTCTTTCCTTTTTTTTTTTTTTTTTTCCCCAAGTTGCCAGTCACCACCAGCATTTTTGATCATTTTCACAAAATGTTCACGGCCCCCAGAATATTTGTTGTATTAATATCTGAACATGCAATATGTCAAAAGAAAGAACAGAGTCTCTGCTTTTAAATCAACAAACAAAAACAAAAGTTTTAATCTAGCTTCATACATTCTTTTTTTCATCTCTTGAATGTCGGTTTCATAAAAGAGCAACATTTTGAACAAAAAGCTGAGAAAATCACGTTTTTCTCAATAGACTGTCCGGATTGGATTCAGATTGATGATCAAAACATAGATGGAGTTGATCGCTTCCATCAACACCCCCAAAGCTTCACAGTCGTAACCCACTTCCTGAGTCGACATTTCATTCAGTTTATATGCTGTTTAATGTTTGATGATTGCATTATTTTACATATGCATCTGCTTACATATGCTATTGATTGTTTCTGCTGCTTCTACACCAATTTTTTAAAAACCCTGTGATTCAATACTCTTTCAAAAGACGTGTAATAGCGCCCCCTACTATGTAAAACACAGAAAAACACGGAAAACTGGAAAATTCCATCAATGGCGGGGAAAGAGTTAAAAAATAGTTTTAGTCATTTTAATAATTAAACTTATTTCAGTTAGTTGGCAACATCTATAATTTTCACTAAGTTTTTGGTTTTCCATCTAATATTATAATACCCTGTCCTAACCAGATGCAATGCGAGAAGACTCCAGCGACAAGCAATTCATCTGTCCACACCATAGATGACACAGCTACAATATCAATCAAAAATCACAACCAATCAGAAAAGTGTATGGGCGGGCTCTCTTAACAAACATGCTGCACCACGTATCTGCTGTTGTTCACCACGTATCGCCATCATGGCTAGTTAGGACAAAAACTCTGATTAAGAAAGAAAAAATACCTTTTACCGCATGCATCTGGTTAGGACTAGGGCTGCAACAACTAATAGATAAAATCGATTATTATCGATTATGAAAATCATCGACAATGATTCTCATTATCGATTAGTCGGGTCTGCCCACAGTGCACGTCCAACTTCAGCCAGTCGCGTCAAATTAACGTTACAGCACTGAATAATGCATTTCTGTGGCCAAAATGCATCTAAAAATAGTGGAGGAAACAGAATGAGATGCTGCGGGAGAAGTACATGATCCAAGCTGCACAAAACATAAGAATTCTTTATTTTAAGCTTTAAGTTAATGCATTAGCGTAATGGCTTGCCCTGTCAGGCGCTTTGACAGATGCGTGTGCGCAAAAACTTTCAGTTTACGGTCATATCCTTATCTGTCAATGTCACAAATTCACGCGAGCATTTCTATTTTTGCATAAAGTTCAGTCCTGACAGTCTGCGTTAAGTTTAAATCTTTACTGAATGAGCGCCAGCGCGGCGGGCGCGTAAATGTGTGTCAGAGAGGGATTAATATTCAGCGCAAAAACATTCATTGTGCTCAAATATCTGTTGTTGAACGTTAAATTAAGGTTTAAAAGTCAACAGGTAGTGCACGCATTTTATGAGAGTAGGAACTGTAAAGGGATAACTGTGTATATAGTTGTCGGAATATAAATATCAGATGCTTCATAGCCGCCTTTTACAGGATAAAGAAATTACAGTCAACGTGATTGTGATCAAAAAGTTGGTTAACACTGAGTTTGTGTTTTTATTCGTCTTTATTATCTTTATTATCTTAATTTTTGATGAAGAGATTTAAACTATAGGCCTATATACAGTGCTTAAATTTATTAAAACAAATGTATTTAAGGTTTATAACAAATAATGTAAGGTTTGTGGAACTTCTGCTCTAAACTAACAGTATTGGTGTTTACTAAAATCATTCTTTTGCTATCTGTATTGGTTAGCCCTCCAATATGCGTAAGGTCTTCAGTAACAGTAGGCTATTTCTAATGCTATAATATAATTATTTCTGTTACCTATGAAAGAACGAAAGATCTATGAAAGATTTTTTCAGATACCCAATTACAGTTAAAAAGTAGCTAAACAATGCTAGCAAGAATGCATGCTGTTATGAAAGGCAGGAGGCTATTTTTTTTTATTATGTGAATAAATATTTAGTTGTTTCAGTTTGTTATTTGTCCAATAAATGACAATACAATTTTTAGGTTTAAATTTTTTTTGACAGATTCCTAAAATATTTGTGTTTTATCTTTATTATGACAGGTGGTCTAATAAATTGTTAAGCACTGTATGTTTTCATAGCATTCAGTTGGCACGTATGTTTGAAGGACATTGAGCAGAATGTGGAAGTGTTTTTGTCAATAAAATAAAAAAAAGAAGGAAATTTAGCCCCCCCCCGGATTAATCGAAAAAAAAAATAAATAAATAAAATAAAAAAAATAAAAAATAAATAAATAAATAATAATCGGCCAACTAATCGATTATCAAAATAATCTTTAGTTGCAGCCCTAGTTAGGACACAGTGTAATATTGTTTAGATTTTATTAGATTTCAACTTCAAATAACGCAAACATTTTTATTCAGTCCTCATTTGCTCACAGTCATCAGTTGATTTTCACTGATAATTTCCACCTCCATTGCAGCTCTCAAATCAAATATGGCACAAGCCATTTTGGTTTTATGAGACACCTGGTTATGAGACACTGGAGAACCAATAATGTTTGACTTTTTTGATGTCCAACCTGGAACATAGATGCCAAATTTGATTTGAGAGCTGCAGAGGAGGAGAGGATTATCAGTGAATAACAAACTTAATTCTGTTCTTCACTTCAGACGACTAAAAATATAGTGCTGAAGTTGTGCAGACTATTTCTATGTGGTCACTATGAATTGTTATTGAATTGAAATAACAGCATACATGACTGGACCAAGCAAATAATGAGAGATTTTTCATTTTTAGGTGGCTATCCCTTTAAGAAATGCAACCAAACTGTATTAAATCTATGTTTATTAACTCTGTTTCATACGATTCTAAAGCTGGATAAAGAAACAGCCCAGTGCTGAGCTCTGATTTGAAACTCACTCAAGGCTGTAATCAAGTCACTAATCACAGGATAGTGGTTATTTACCTGAAATGTTCAATTTAACTGTGTGCTGTGGCTGGTGCAATTTAGAGGGAGTTCACAGCTAAGACCAAACTGATCTGAAAGGTTCATTTGATAGTGTCAAGTTAAGAGATGAGGCTTCCCAATCTACACGGCTATTCACTACAACCCCAGTCCTCTTTAATACTACAATGATAAGACAAAGTAAATTTAGAAATTGGAAACATGCTTAGAAGGATACTCATATCTTTTAGGCTTAAAGCAATTTCATTTTTTTAATAATAAAGGCATTTTAAAATATACACAATTAAGCAAACTTGCGGTGCAGTTTAAACAGTGTATGATTTCAACAAGATTAAGAACTGTTCCAAAGTTTGGGGTCAGCAAGAAGTCTCTTATGCTCACCAAGACTGCATTTATTTAATCAAAAACACAGTAAAAACAGTAATATTGTGGAATATTATTACAATGTCAAATAACTGTTTTTTATTTGAATATACTGTAAAATGTCATTTATTTTTGTAGCGCAAAACTGAATTTTCAGCATCATTACTCCAGTTTTCAGTGTCACATGATCCTTCAGAAATCATTCCAATATGCTGATTTGCTGCTCAAGAAACATTTCTGATTATCAATGTTAAAAAGAGTTGTGCTGCTTAATAATTTTGTGGAAACTGATACTGTTTTTTTCTCCAGGATTCTTTGATGATTAGAAAGCATTTATTTGAAGTAGAAATTATAAAAGTGTTTACTGTAACCTGCGGCTTAATTAAATTAATTAACTAATTTGATTAATTTAATTCATCCTTGCTGAATAAAGATGACAATTTCTTTGAAAATAGCAGCATATAATGTAATGTACTTTTACATTAAAATAGACATGCAAATTGTTAGATGTTTTATAATTTTATATAATTTATTAACTACAATATTTGTTGGCTTTTACATGTTACCTTTTACATTTTTGCTGATTAACGATGATTTTATTTTTTATTTTATTATATTTATTATTATTATTTTTTTTTTGCTCAAAATTCTATAATAAGCATTTAATGGCAGGCTCCACTGCGACAACTTACATCATATTGTGGGACAACATGACTCTCTACTGAGCCATGTTTTCCAAAAGGTCAACGTGTGTTTAATGAACTGTATGTCATTTTTTCAAAGGGCACACAGAAATAAACCCACCCTGAGAAATACAGACAGCAGTAAACACTGCTGTGACAACAAGCCCCGGTCTCCCTTACAAGTGTGCAAACACACCGTTATGATGCATTATTGACAGAATTAGATTATATATTGTCCTCTCACCTTATACTGTACAAAACATTCCCGTTTTTGGAGATCCTCAAAAGCTTGTTGTCAGTAGTAACCTCGTGGAAATTGGCTCCCTTTTCATTGGCAAAGAACAGATCGGGTTTCCAAATGGAGTCCAACATGGAGGGATCAAGGTCAAGGGAGTCGTCGGGATATTCGCTGTAGGCCAGCCGAGGGTCATTCCACTGCTGTCTCAGGAAAATGTTCACTCTGTAATCCTGTGGTGCACAAAGACAGCCATGTCAACAGATCAGAGGCTAGGAAGCGAGACCAGCACATTTTATCAGCTTTTTTTTTTTTTTTTTTGCTAGTATGTCTAAAATATTAGTCCAGTTAAATTTGGTGTCATCTCAGTATATATTTTGCCTGAGATAATTGTTATCTGTACAGGCAGACTGGTGAGATGGCCAGTGCATAAAAGCAGACACCGTAACGCAGTGGCATTTGGCCCCAACACACTGCCATAATTGTCAATTCTTCTCCAAAACAGGCATGCGGTTATATCATTTCAGGGAGACCATTAAACTGTCTGGGCACTAATGTACCTTGGGATGATCGGCTCGGCACAGAATATAGTGGATGACCTTTGCAATGGCAATCAGCTTCAACATGCAAGGACATTTCAGGGCAATTATCCTAATGTAAGGTGACCGGTTCATCCCAAGAATTGCAACATATTTTGATGGAGGAGAATCATCTGTCTCAGGTTATTAGATTTGCCTCTCGGAGAGCGCAGCCACCGTAGCACGGGAAAAGAACAAGTCCCATCGATTTTACTTTGTCAATATTTCTCCTTTATTATAAACAGCCCACGGACGCAAAATAAACCCTGCGAAAACAACAGAGCACTACTTCATTACCGGTAGCATTATCTCAGGTGTTATGTAAACACATTTGTTCTCCTCAGCAAACACAAATTACACGCATTTAACGTCACAAATGTATAAAGCAAAATTAGTAAAACCTTTTGCTCTCGTCTACTGCGATTATCCAACATCCGTTACTACAACCGAACAGGACGCCCACAGTCAAGCGCTCCCCTTCAAACTAGGGGTGCGCCGATCTGATATTGAGTATCGGTATCGTTCCGATACTGGCATTTTCTGCCGGATCGGGGTATCGGCCAGACAAGGCCGATCCAAATCCGATATTCTGCGTATAGCTACTATTGTGTTATTGTTAAGACCCACAAAAGCCACAAAAAAAACCATTATAAAGCACAATAAAGTTATTTTGGATAAAAATTATTGTATTGGAGCCTTTCGTATTATAATATTTTTGCACAATGAAAGATTATTAATAGCCTTTCTTGTTCATCTCATCTGTCATATGGTGCTGCCTCATTACTGTGCAGTACGTTTAAAACAAATGTCTTTTAATTTTACAGTATATATATTTATATATAATTTTTGCTACTGAATTATCCACGAACCTAGTTTATAATAGTATTTTTGTCAGATTATAATTACATATTCATTCATTTGTTGTTTTTCTTTACAGTAAAGTTGTCTATATTTAGTAGATTGTGTGTAAAACGCAAAAGAGTGATGAGCAGGTCAACACACACTGAGGTATAGAAATTCTACACTGATTTAAAAACACTGCACTGGTATCAGATCGATATCGGTATCGGCAGATACTCAGATTTTTTGGTATCGGATCGGTATCGGTTCTGAAAAAGCAGTATCGAGCCAGCCCTACTTCAAACGTACAGCTAGTTTCCGACAGAATGATTTTGCAAACAAGCGAGTAGGCACACATTCATCAGCTTTTTTTCTGATTTGAATTCTCTAGGCTAAGGAGAGTGATTTATGGCAACAACCCACTCATAATACGATTCAAGCCCAAGGCCAGATCCTATCCTGACAGTGACATATTAGAAAAAGTTTGTGCGCCCAACTCTGCTAACAAATGACGGACGTTGAAATTTCCACGTTCGTGCTTCCTCAAGAAAACGAAAGAGCCGGCGAGCTAATTAAATAGCCACTCGCCTTTCCCGTGGGCCCCGTGCCTTACAAAAAGGGTAAACAATTAGGACAGTGAAAGGCCGGGGGGAATGCCGGTCTCAGTAGTGGCCGAAGTCGGTCAGATCATTACTGGATGAAACATTGTTCTCGGCTGGCCTATAAGCACTAAAGATTTATCGATATGGCTAGCGTTACCTGCTCCTGCCCCGCCGCTTGCTCAGTGTGAACACGAGCATGAGCAACTCGGATCAATTCCGCTGGTTATGGAGGAAAGAAAGAATGGAAAGTGCTGCATTTGTTCTGCTTGAGGGGCTTCTGCAAGCTGCTGAAATTTTAGAGCTGCTCAGCTGGTGCCAAACAGGAAATTTTGGCATTACTTATTTTTGTGCTCATAAAGGCTCAAGAAAATTATGATCTTCATCAGCTCAACATTTGGAAAAATTTTCATTGCTTTTGCAACCATCTAGCAATGCACGGACACCGAAAGCACATTAAAAATAGTATGGCCCAAGAGTTACTTATGGGCATATAATCAATGGGTTCACATTTTCAATTCACCATCTTTCCCCAAAAATAACTATATTAGCCTCCACACCATTGGATGACAATGGTCTGTTTATTCTAAGCTTATGCTGGGGTTTTGTCATCTGCTGCTTTAAATGCTCAAACTCTTTAAAGCAGAATGGATTCTAGTTGGCTGTCAATGTTTTTATTGTTCATCATGTTCTGAAAGTGATTCCAACAATATCGTTCCAATATCATTACCGTTGTAGTTTCACTAGTAAAGAAAAACCTATACCATAATTTATTTAAAATACATTTATTTCATATGTATATTTCAAATCTACAATATTAACATATTTAATGACTTACTTTATTTGGAGTACTACTTGTACACAATGCACATTTCTTAATATTAAGCCTAAAATGTGTTTTAATGTCACTATTGATGAGGATTGTATGATCTTTGAATAATATCAGTCTTTAAATGCAAGATATTAAAGTGTAACTAAAGTATACTTGCAATAGTTCCACTTTAGTACAATCAAATATACTTTTGTGTATATTTATTTGGACCTCAGCACTACCTCCGCACAATTCAAGTGCATTAAGGACAAAATTAGCTGTTTCAATTTAGCAGACTTTAAGTATAGCAGTTTTGTATACTAAAAGTACAATTGCAGTGTATTTTTATTAAATACATAAATATGTACATAATTTAGTTGTATACTTAGCATGAAATGTGTCAAATATATTTTAGCATATTTATTTTTCACTAAGGAAGTTGTGGGAACGAATTGCTAATTCAGTTAAAATCTGGATTCAAAATATTAAAACCATAAAAATAAACAGAACACTCACATTAAAATTATTTCTCATAATTTGGGAGCCCATTCATCAGATTTTTTCTTCAAAAAAATTAAAAAAATAAACAAATAAGGGTTACATTATCATGTGCATCACTTTAATCCATTTACTCACCATTGTTGTTTCAGCAATGGATCCGAAACTGTTAATAAAAATGTTGCATGTTACGTTCACAGGTGGACCTGTAGAAAAAGAAAAAAGACAGAAAAACAACAAAAAACAACAACAAATAAGTTAATTGATACTGATACAATTAAACAAGCTTTTCTCTAAATTTTAATCTATCTTTAATCATATTTTTTTTTATTAAGAAACAACTACCAATTCTAACCAAAACTTACCTGCTGCTCACTGCTAAATAAGCACATTATCATTTACACAAAGCATGTCAATCTTATTTTTAAGATATATGCATCATCTTAGCATACAAAACAAAGATACTGTTAAAATATGGAGTAAAATGATTTATACAGGATATTGAGGTGAGTCTTCTGTAAAGACAAGGACCAGTAGTTTTATTATTTGACAGAACAAACCCTCAAAGGCAAGCCATTGTTCCTCCCATTTCTGTTTTAGAAATATAAAATCTCTCATGCTTGTGCACAAATGAAAACATGCAGTCATAGAGATACTGAACAGAAACCATACTTCTGCTGTTAAAAGAACCAAGCGATCCATCACATATGGCTCTGTAAACACAGAAAGGGGGATATTCTGAGTGACACTGCGCTCATGGCCTCGTAAAGACCCTGTCAGGCTTCTCCAGACTTCTGATTTAGTTAGATACAGAGCTGCTGAACAGCACGGAGAAACCCTGAACCCCATTTCTCTGCCTGCTGACGAGCCACACGCAGCATCCTAAGGTGCTGAATGAGTAGATTACTGCAAAGAAACATATTGCAATCTGCAAAGTCTGGCAAAATTTATTAGTCGTTCTATAAAGGCTGCAAATTTCTCCTGAAGTGTAATCCACAAGAAAACTATTACCTGGAAATAAATCCACCTTACATGTATGATTTGACAAAATTTTACAGCGTATAGTGTTGTGCCATCAGAAATGTTTTAATTGAGGAACAGTCCTTAGTCAGGGTAGCGCCATATTTAATTTTTGCAATGAAAAATGGCTGTGAGGGATAGAAGTACAGTATGTTCAATGGATTGCACAGTTGTTTATAGATGAAACGTCCTTCTGAAAAAAAAAAAAAAAAACAACTTCTTGTGAATTGTGAGATGTGAAAATTACATGATCTAAGACCTTTATACGGTGCGTGAAATTGTAAAGACTGTAATCCAACCCTTTACAGCATCAGATTTATCTGTGTTAAATTCAACATGGTGTAGCCTAAGGGTTTTATCTCCCTTATGAAAATTAACCATAGTTTTACTATAGTAAAAGTGTAGTAACCATGTTTTTTTTGGGGGGAATTGAGTACCATTTGTATAATCACAGTTTTACTATAAAGACCATAGTTAAACTACGGTTAGTGTAGTAAAACCATGGTTAATTTGTAGTTACTATAGTTTAACTACAATAACCATGTTTTCTTGATTTTATTTGTAGTAAAACCATGGTTAATTTTCATAAGGGCTTAATTTATAAAATCAACTCGCAATTGGCCCTTCACCAGGAGTTTGATTGACAGGCGATCTGGCCAGTCATAACACAGAATCTGCCATTTTGTCCAACAAAAACCAGACAGGAGAGTAGATTAACATTGGTGGACATGAACTTGAAAAATGGTGTGTATTGACATCTTTTCGCGGTTGAAACAAGATACCTTCTGATGTTCATTCATGTTTATTTCATGCTATAACTAGTAAAGAGGAAGAGATGATCGCTTCACGTGCCGCTTGACCTGAAAACAGTATTTACTGTTTGAATTTCTTAAAAAAAAATAAAAAAAAAAATTGAAAACTGAGGCCTTGTTTTATACCAGAAATAACCTGCTCTGTCTTATCTGTAAGTGTGTTGTCAGCAGGGCCGTCGCTAGTGGGGTGAAAGGTGGTGATGATTACAGGGGCCCACGGCTGAGGGGGGCCCCCATGGCGACCTCAACCGACTGGCTGAGGCCAACCTGAAAAGACGCTCAGGACAGTTGTCATGAAAGCTTATCATTTGCACGTGTTTTTAAGCCTTGCCAACTTAAATATTAAAAAGAGTTTAAAGCATTCAAACACAAGACGCAGAAAAGCTGAACTGAGTACTCGCGCGTTGTGTTCGGTGCACATGCAGAGAGCCGCGTCTCACAGACAGCAACACCGAACCCAGCTCTCCTTCGCGTCCTTCTGCACCTGAACAAACAAATACAAATCGCAGTTTAAACATGCAAAAACAAAAAGATGTGAAAGAGCTCAATTCAGCACCCGTGCGCGGTGTTCTGTGCTCACAGGGCGCACGCAGAGAGACGCGTTTCAAAGCGCTTAAACACCGAATTTGCCTCTTCTACAAAATTATGTCAAAATACCCATCTTGGAGAGTATCCTCGAAAAAACTGTTGGTTATGTCTTAAGTGGAAGTAAACAGTGGAGAAAGAAATCGGATGTTTATCATTATAATGGATGCATTGTCTCTTAAAGTGACTGCGCCTAATTTACTATCTGCAGTCAGTGTCCTTAAATGTTAATCCAAGAAAATGAAAGAAATAAAATCACTCACTGCTCTTGACTGAATTACTTTGTAGTTTTATCAATAATTAATCCACAGTCAAACCAAAAATTATTCAGACACCAGATATTATATATATATATATATATATATTTTTTTTTTTTTTTACTAGGGTGCAGCACTAGCGTAGCCCGAAATGTTTACGTGGGTGGGCCTACATAAAACTGGGTGGGCCAAGTGTGTAGCATATGAAAACTGCATGTCAATTTGCCAACAAAAAAATACAGCACAAAGGTTCATTACACAGTACTTCTAAAGCATGCATTAACATTAATTTATGTTAATGTTCATTTCAAAATTTACTAATAGGACATTATTAAAATTAAAAGGTGTATCTGTTAACATTTGCCTGAGCTAAGGTTAACAAAGATGAATAAACACGGTAACAAATTTATTTCTAATGTTAGTTAATGCATTAACTAACGTTAACTAAAGGAAGTTTATTATAAAGCATTACCTCAGTCTGAAACAACGGGGCTTCGCAGATGATTTGATAATCAAGAGTCTCTGTCAGTTCACGCACATCGAGGACCACAGAAATGTGCGCAGCTGCAAATTATGCAGTTTGTTGTGGCGACCAGGATCTAGCACAACGTTTGTGTGTTTCTTTCCACAAAGGACGCATCTGTTTAGCGGATCAAACACTGTACCTATGCTAACATGATGCTTCAAACACCCTTGATTCAGAAGTTTCTGATCGATAAATCCAGCACCTGCAGCAGGTGGTCTGTCAGGTTTCATTTGTAGATGGTCCGGATAGACTTTTACTTTTTAAAGAATTGATCTGATTTATGTTTGCTTCACTAGGCTTTTTTCAAATTTAACTTCACAAACGTGCGCATTTTACTAGTATAATCGGAAACATAACATTGTGGGTGGGACTAACAGAAACGGACGAATCATCATTTTGACAAGCATGAAGAGGGAAAACTAAGAAATGACCTGTAATTGACCATGAAAACAAGCTATTACATCCATTTGGAAAATTACCAACTTCTCACTGGGTGGACCACAAATAGCTACGCTATTGGGGTGCAGGACACTATAGTTCATTTACGTAAGTGAGTATAGCAAAATAAAGTAGTACGGTCTGCTGAGCGAATCATTGGTACAACCCTCCCCACTCTCCAAGAACTGTACTTATCCAGAGTGAGCAAAAGGGGTGGCAAAATCACTCTGGACCCCTCACATCCAGCACACTCCCTCTTTGAACTGTTACCGTCTGGTCGACGCTACAGAGTTCTGAGCACCAGAACGACCAGACACAGGAACAGTTTCTTCCCTCAGGCAATCCATCTCATGAACACTTGACATTAAACGTGGAGAACACAACACTATTATAAATTATTTATTCACCACACATACTTATTTTTTCATTTCAGATTTGCACATATCAGACCTGTACACCATAATTATCTATATTATATATTGTGTTTTTGCTATTTGTACATTGCCTATTTGTATATTTGTATATTATTCTTTTATTATCTGTGTCCTGTCCTGTTGCTGTCTTTCTGTTGCACTGTAGAGCTTCTGTCACTAAAACAAATTCCTCGTATGTGTAAACATACCTGGCCAATAATGCTCATTCTGATTCTGATTCTGATAAAGTCAACTGTGACATATTATACCCAAAAATTCTTCATACAGTGGACTACCAGTAAAATTGATAAATTTATATTTTTCAGACACTTTGAGCTGACCATGTTTTGCTTAAGTGTTTTTTCTTTAATTGCTAATGTGACCTTTTTACACCACAGACTGAACAAAATGAAGCACTGCTTGGTAATTGGTCAACAAAGTATTGATAGTTGTGTAAATATTGTCATACTAACAGTTGTCTGGATTTTTGGTTGATTGTAATCTATTACATACCTTTCTATCAAAGTTATCTGACATTATCAAGATTCATTTGATTACCATTTTCTAAACTATAGCAAATAAACTGTGATAATGTGAGATGTTGAAGGTGTCTGAATAAATTTTGGTTTGACTGGATATTTCATTTTTACAGTAAATACTATGCAGTGCTATTTTACATTTGATTATTCGGTTTCTGTACTTGGACACCTACAAATTTGAAAAAACTTAAACATTGTGTAAATAGCACATATAAATAAATAGAACGAATATACAAATTAAACAATTTCAAACAGGGTCCACTGGTACAACCTGCACCGGGGCCCCACAAACCCCAGCTACGGCCCTGGTTGTCAGTGTCCTCTTTGCTCCGCAATGTTTTTTTTCACTGTGTGAGAACATGATGTGTAGTGTGAGAGTGGCATGGCTTGTTGGACATAACAACAGTAACGAAGGGGGATGGGTCTTTGCGAAGAGTCAATTGATTTCAATAGAGTTTGATCTTAGCGTGTTGATAAGCTAACAGCACAATTCTCTAATGATCCTAAAAACAAGTAGTTCAGTGGAATAAAATATTTTACACAACATAATATGCCATTTTTATTCATACTTTTCAGTACTGAACGAAATATAACATTATTATAGACCAGAGGCTAACCAGCGACACAATGAGAGACGGCGTTGGAGGGGTGAATGCAATGCTGTCAGATTACCTCATGTCTCATTTACTGGTGAGAAAACATTACAGTACAAATTGCATAACATCACAATAATAACGTCTTATTTTCTAACAGATAAATTCTCGCTCGGTCTGCAATAGCGTAATGGAACACTGATGGCATATATCATTTCTGCGCGAAAGTATTCAAATACATATGCTGACAGGCAGGTAGGACAGCCTATTGTAGCCCTCGGACCGAGGAATATGATTGGACGAACATTTTATGATCCTACGCTTTCCACAGACGATATAAACACATATAAATACATTTAGACCACTTCCCTTAGTGATTGCTATTAGGATGTGAAGAAATGTTCAACCAGCATAACAAATAATGTTTTTGAACCAAATCACCTAACCTGCCTTTAAATGAGAATTCAGCTGCCTATACTCTTTAAAATAAAGATTTTAAAAGGCTTTAGTTTTTTTGTTTTTTTTCAGAAGAACTCTTTTGGGTTCCCCAAAGAACTGGTCAGTGAACACTTCATAAAAGATCCTTTTTCTACTATAAAGAACCTGGAAAGGTTCTATGAACGTTCAAGGTTCTTCAAGGAACCATAGATTCCAATATAGAACCTTTATTTTTGGCACCAAGCGACTAACTAGGTTTGGAATTGGCTCAAATTGTAGCACATTATCGGGCAGTTCCTGTTTGAGCCTCTATACAGTGTCTGGCCCCATAGTTTCTTGCTCTTGGCTTATTTCTTCCACTGGGTATTATACCGGCTGCAATCATTTGTCTGTTCTTGGTTTTCCTTGCCGTATGTGATGCAGCGCAGAGGAAATCTAATGTCCTCACCCCCACTGCAGTTCATTTGTGAGCCCAGCCTCCAATAAGGAGAGAAGAGAGAGAAAGACAGAGCTCATTAACTGTCAGGAAAGGGTGAGTCATCGCCAAGAATGACTTGCTTTGCCATGTTTTTGCCAAACAATCTGCGTCCTGCTCTCCTAAGAGCAGCTCACTGCAGAGGGAAGCAACCGCCAGCGAAGGGACGTTCGGGTTATTTATACATTTTTTACTCAGCTGTCTTTCCCAGCAAATCGGACCTTAATTTCTGAGCCGTGCCTCCACCCTCATCTTGTAGAGGTGACAGTAGTTTAGAAGCCTCACACGTTTCACTGCGCTTCTCTTTATTACACAGACACAAACAGGACATGCAAGTCGCAAAGATCAGCCTTGTCTTTCCCAGAGAGAAAGTGAGGGACGAGCGTTTTTCACTACTGCATTGACGTTGAACAATTAAGTATTTACAAAGAAAGGAGAGACATTCAGAGAGTCATTATTGTGATGAATTTCGTGCATAAAGAGAACAATCATTAATCAAAAGTCCCTTGGGTAAGTATAACCTCCTTAGAACAACCATAAATTACTTGCTTGCCACAGAACACAAAAAAACAGTGAGCCGAGAGACCAATTACTTCTTCATAAACCAACAGCCACAACTCATTTTTACATTTAGCGGTTTATAGTCATTCATTAACAAGGTCCATGTCTGAACTGATCAATAGCAGAGTCCATCTCTTTACCTAGCAGCGACTGGAGAACGATACGGCCTCAAAAGCCATTAGTCTGTTTTACGCCGGTCAGCCGGTGGGAAAATGGCGTACGAGATGTTGTACCCGGAGGACACTCTCGATGTAGGAGCAAAACAGATTTATTACAAACAACGGGGACTTAAGATGCCTCCCAGGTAAGTGGACCACCACAAATGAAAGTGTCTGATATAAATAAAGAAAGCTTAATGATATTGCTCATGTTAAAAATCGAGCTGCTCTCAGCAGAAATACAATGGCATCGAGGCATTAAATATTTATATGGCTTCGGCAGTACCTATAAGGTCTTGGCAAGGCAGCTTGCGATTAGAGTGAGATCTACTGGTAACAAAGGGACAGCAAAGTGCCCTACCGGCTTTTCCATGTTAGCACACCATTTTCATCGCACTTCACTGAATCAACGCCGGGGCAAATGTCAAGGGCTTCCTCTTACTCCTCATGCGCTGACATACGGGCTGATGCTGAGTAAATCTATTGGCATGGGGCAATTTTCAATTTGCGCTGCTCTAGTTACACTGACATGGTTAAAAAAAGGTGTTAAGCTCCAGTGAAGGAGCTGAGCTTCTTTAGAAAGAGTGTATTAGGGAAAAAATAAATAAATCATATAGCTACATAATCCAAAATCCATTTCTGTTGAGATTTTGTTGTTTGATGTGATGAAGGTCTCAGCGGTTTATATCTTCAAGTGTAAAGAGATTTACTGTACCAAAAAAAAAAAAAAAAAACATTTATAGTACAGAGAATATAATAGAGTAAATTTATAGCACATGGAAGTATATAGTATAACTACAGTATAGAATATTACAAAAAGAGAATATAGTATATATTTTACAACAAAATTGAAAGAATTAATAGAATACTACAAAAATAGAATATAGTAACATTTACTATAAAAATGACAAAATATAGTATTATATACTACAATTAAGGATTAGTTAAAAAAATTAAACACCAAAAATACAATACTACACTAGAATACTACAAAACAAAAACAGAATATAGTATAGAACAGTATATTATACTACTACTAAAAACTACAATACTAAAGAATATACAGTACAACTTCAAAAAACAGAATATAGAGCAAAACAGTACAAAACAATACCACAAAATAACAAACAGAATAGTACACAAACAGAACAATATACTGGACTAATAAAAAAAACTATAGAATAGTAAAAAAAAACAAAAAACAAAAACAAAAAAAACAATAGTAAAGAAAAAAAACACAAAAAAAATAATAATTGAATAGTACACAAAAATATACTGGACTACTACTAAAAACTGTACAGAATAGTAAAAAAAAAAAAAATACAACAAAAGAATATAGTATAGAATAGTACACAAAAACAGAATACCATATTAGACTGTAATTATTAAACTAAAACAACAATATGGTATACAATATTACAAAACACAAATAACTTATTTTACTACAAAAAAGGGAACATAATATAGAATAGCAAAAACAGAATACTATACTATTAAATTAAAATACTATTTTAAAAGAAATACTATTAAACTAAAACAACAATATGGTGTAGAATATTACATGAATCAATTATTACACAGAGAACAACTGCACACTCACTTAAGCATATTTATTAACCAACATTTCGGCTAGTAGCCTTTTTCAAGGTAATATTACAATAACATTACAAAAACAAAATACTGTACTACTTTAGAATACTACAAAAAAAAAACTGAACATAATATAGAATAGTAAAGTAAAATACTATATTAGAATACTACAAAAACAGATTATAGTATAATAGTACAAAAACATTACTACACTACAATACTACAAAACAAAATATAGTACAATAGCACAAAAACATTACTACACAATACTACAAATGCTACAATAAAACACTACAAAAACAGAACATAGAAAATAATAATACAAAACAGAATGCTACAATAGAATACTACAAAAACACAATAAAGTGCAGAATATTACAGAAAAAAAGAATACTATAATACACTACCATTAAAAGCAGAATTATAGTACAGAATAGTAAAAAATAGAATACTAAAAACAGAATATAGTATAGAATTGTACACAAAAAAAACAGAATGCTATACTAGACTACTGCTAAAACAGAATATAGTATAAAATAGAACAAAAAAGAAATACTATTTTAGAATTCTACAAAAACAAAACAATATAATATAGAGTTGTAAAAAGAAACTAAATACTCTACTAGATTACTACAAAAACAACAAAACATTCTATGCATAAAAAATGCAATATAGCCCTGAAATGTGTTAGCAAAAGAACTGAGACAAAACGTTAAATGAACAAAACAACAATTAATAGTCTGGCTAATAAACAAAGAGCAGCTATATGGATCCGAGCCTGAAACATCATTTTATATTTCATGTGTTTTCTACTTGAAACAACCCATTCCAACAAAACCAAATCCAGACTGAGCAGGAGTCACAGCCATCCATCACTCCAGGTTCGGTTCAGCTAGAGGCGACCCTAACCATTAAGGGGATTGTATTAAAATTCATAAGAGCCGGACAGCGCTGGCTCAGACGGGAAGAGATGCCCGTGCAGTGACAGCTAGTTTCAGAGAGAGTGTCTGAGTTAGCATTGTCACATGCCTATAAGTAATGACACACTGCTAAATTACCAGGATCTCTTCCTGCCCCTGAGGCTAGCATCACTGATAGGGGAAACATGACAGCCTTGGAGGAGGGAGGCTGGAGAGAGACATAAATCAATAGGAGGGCTGAGGCACCGAGTCCAGAATGGAGAATGAGTCGACTACAGTTTGATTACACTGGATTACCTGGGTAGCCGCGGCCGCAGAAGTCATGAGATAAAATGGTCAATATCGCAGTAAAATTGATTCACACTGAGGTTAACTGATGGTTTTAACGATATGAGAGACTGTGTCAATTGTTTCATTATACAGAGCAGCTATGCGTATGAAATAAGAAGATTAGAGATAAGAAGAAAATTAGATTAATGCGACGAGTATCTATTAAACTGACCAAAATCTCGGCTGGGCTAACGATGGCACTGAACTTTTTCACAATCCAATTCAGATTTCATTGCTCATTATATTGAAATGCTATTGGGGTTATTCACAGATTTAAGATATTTTGATATTTAGTAATCATACTACAGTAGCAACGATACTAACTTGAGCACATTTTTCAATATTTAAACATTTCATTTTCAAAATAGTGTCATTTTTCCATTAACAAGCACTTGTTTAAACTGTGTAGTTGACAAAATGCTACATATGTCTGTTTGGTCACATTTTATTTTAAGGTCCAATTCTCGCCATTAACAAACCATTAACTATGACTTTTGCCTCAAACTACTAAATTGCTGCTTATTAATAGTAAGGTAGTTGTTAAGTTTAGGTATTGGTTAGGATTAGGGATGTAGAATATGGTCTTGCAGAATGTGCGCTTTATAAGTAGTGTTATTAATAGGCATGCTAATAAGCAACTAGTAATAGTGAGAACTGGTCCCTATACTAAAGTGTTACCATTTGTTTTTATGAGTTTTAACAGAGGTAATAAACATGCTCAGTCAGAAACGTATTTCGCTGTAAAATAAAATTAAATCTTTTTTAGCAAGTCTGTTTGGATGATTTATTTGATAAACCTGCTAAAAAATTTGTTTATTTGAAGCATTATTCAGTTTTCAGGCATTTTTTAAGGCTAAATCCTTTGTAAAATACTGAATACATATTTAACCTTTTCAATTCAGTTTATATAGTATGATTATGATTATAGTTTGATACAGTTTAATGCTGTCACACTAATTGCTAATACTGCTCTTAACTCAATCATATAACCTGATAGATATAATTTTAAATATATTGCTTTATATATTAAAAGCACTTCTTTTGCATAGTTTGCAGTGCAGCTATTTTTCCAAAAGAATAGCTTTATTTTAACATTAAATTTTGAAGAAAAGAAAGAAAAAAAAATTAGCTTAAAATAGCGTCTTTAACAATAAAAAAAAAAAAAAAAACTGAGCAATGGAAAAACTGTATGTAAACTAAATGTTGCATAGTCATATTTCCTTCTGACTTAACATTGAGCTATATATTGGATGTGCAAATGAATTAGAAATAAAATGTGCGCAATAAAAACAACCCCACTCAGAACCATTGCACCCCCAACAAATCATATTCATAGACATCTACAACCGGCTGCTTCAAGCAGCAACATTTTACATGGTCATGCCTAATTATGTTTAAGGAACCAAGACTTGAAAACCTCAAAAAGAACATGACTAATAACTAACATTATGAACATGGCTCTTAATGCACTGTTAAAATATGCATACAATACACATTAAACACACTAAAAGACATTTTACAGCACACCAATAGCTATCAGTAATCTCAACTGCGATAAATGATGATTAAACATTGTGTGATAAATGCAATATAATACCGTAATAATATGATTTGTGGATATTCCTCCTATGATCATTCATTTGAAAACACAGGAGGCGTGACAAACATCCAGAAGGTTTCACATTTGTCTACATAAAGGGAGTGAGCTGTACATAATGCCTTTAATAAAGCTAAATAACAGGGCTGTAATAAGAATCCAGCAGCAGCGTGCGGCCCACAGGACTAAAACGGCATCTCTGGAGCCTCAATACTCACAAAAACAATATTACATGCACTGTGGGAACAACTGTGCATCAGAATCAAATATGATATTATTTAAATGCAATATCTGAAAGCATGGCTTGTTATCTAAAGCAACAAAATTTGATAAGATTAGACGTGTCAACCGTTTTTTTTTTTTTTTTTTTTTTTTCAGTCAGGTGTAGAAATTCATTTGCTCAATTTAATTATAATTTAAGCTAAGATCAGAGGAAAAATCAGTGGTGCACAGATAAAAAGCATGCCCAGCTACACAAAGGGATACACTGGCACTAAATAGTGGCAGTCAACAAGCTCCAAAGCTAAACCAACAACTGGAGGCTACATCCGAAATTAAATAAATACTCATTTCCATAACGAAAGCAAAAAGAAGCTAATTAATAATTAAATGCATGCTATTGTGCAAATGTCCTGCCTGGAGCCCAATTACTCTGATCCTCCCACCGGTAAATAAAGGTCAAGCAATTCACACCACAAAGTAAACTAAAACCGCTATGCCCATGTAAATGTGTCGTTTGGTGTTATCAGTTAGCATGCCACACTTATAAAAAGACCAGATGCATGACTGATGTCAGTTGCATTAGTTAGGTTACTCTCAATTATTAACAAAACACAGACATCTTTAACTCATTATATCATTTAGCCGTTTCTCAGATGAGATATCGCCTGGATTGCATGAATCAATAAGCTTGTATAATCCCGGATAAATAAAAAGGAAGTACCTTTCTTGTGAGTACCATCCGATTTGGAGCCTTGTGGGTCTAATGAAAAAAAGATCAGGATTAATAACATGATATACTAACAGCAAGATGTTTAGCTTTTTTTTTTTCTTTGCGGAACCAACAACAGAAAAGAAAAACATAAGCAGCATGGCTCACTTATTCTACTTTACACTTGCCAACACTTGCGTGTGCGTTGAAGTGTGTGGCAGGGAATATTGGGTGCTAAGGGCATACTAAGGGCAAGAGCAGGTAAGGAGGGATGCACTTATTCGTCCAAAACTTCAGAGCGGGCAGGACAAGAGGCAAAGCACTGAAATGAAAGAAAGGATGGGGGTTGCAATGCATATCTGGTTACGGGAGGCAAAATGCACTATTAGATGCAATACACTAGAGAGAGGGAAAATGCAAAGACTACATGTCAAACTGGCTTCACTTTGAGTTTTGCACAAACTGTAAAAAGATTTTTGTGTAATTTTGCAGATCGAATTGATTTGCCTGGCATTGGGTTGCAGGATTGTGCAATACAAAAGGAATGGGAACTTACTTTGGGAACCACAAAACAGCTCCCGCTTTTAAAAGAGAACCAATTTGGGGCATTTTCCCTAAGTGTTGAAACTAGAAAACATACGGCAGGTCACAGTGCACTATATTTCAGTCAGTTTTCTCTTGTGATGTTCATCAGAACCATACAGAAGCCACAACAACAGTGCATCTCTTGTGCAGTTCTGTAGGGTAATCACAAGGATAGAGATGCTCCTTATAAAACTCTACCATGCACATGTGTGACCACAGATATCGTGTACAGTAATGCGCCACAGCGAATGCATTTCAGTCTATTCCGATGAGGCAACAGCACCGTGGGTGGTCGTCATTTGTGCGTCACCCTAAACAAAAATCACTCATCTAGTGGATCCTAATTAACAAACACACATGATTTAAGGACTTCAAAATCAGGCCGTTCTTCTTCAGCCCAACTGCATGTTCACCAATAACGCAGACGACGGCACAATCCAGGACTTCCCAAGAGGCTTATCCTTTGAGAAAAAGCTACGTTAACCATTCAATTCCCAGTCCCCATGACCCGCATTGATTATCCCATCTAAAGCTCTTAGATAAATGACATTAGCGGCAATTATTTTAGAGGAGCCCACTTCTGTCGGTGCATTTCCGTCACCAATCATACAGAGCTAATATTGAGAGAGGTCAGAGAAGGAAAAAGGCATATTAAATGGTTAAAAACCACAATTTATAAGAAAAAAATTCTGTTCATAATTTTAATTGAAAACCAATCTGGAAATTAAACAAATTGATTAAGTGCACTGGTAACTAAATATAAAAAATGATCTAAAGCCAATCTCAATTAAACACTCTTGCACTGTAAAAAACTGTATAAAACAAAGATTATTGGAGTATATTTTATAAGAAAATACTATTTCAGTCTTCTATTCATCCTTTTAATTAAAAACCAGTCTTAAATTAAACAATAAGTTGATTAAGTGCACTGATAACTAAGTACTAATTATCTAAGGACTATCTTAATTGAATCCTGTTAAATTTGTAGATAAAACAAAGATTATTGGATTATGTTTTATAAGAAAATACTATTTCAGGCTTCAAAATTCCACATTTAATTCACTGTGCAACTTGCTGTTTCTTTGTAATTATTTGTAAAATTTATAAGCAATTTCTAAGTGAAAATTGTTTCAAAGTAAATGCATTTTTTTCCAGTGTGCAGACAGTGATAAATCGCTCTGGAGTTGCACCCTCAAGTTCAAATGCGAATAACAGAAGTTTTAAAATTAAATTTCCATGGATGATCGTCTCTGAAGCCCTGTGAGAATTGGAACAATTTGTAGGCGATGAGCTAAAACGTGTATGAAAAATTAAAATCACATCTAACCTTGCTCCGTCTCGGTGTCATTTGATTGTTCTGTTGTGATGTTTCTCGAGGCCCGCAGCCCGCTCACATTGACGCACCGCCTTCTCTCTCTACCCATGAGATAAAAACGCAATTATCTAGCGCGATCCTGAGACGCTTCGTTACCCCCATGGTGGAAATACAGTTCATAGCATCTCTGAAAGCTTACAAAATCGTTTATAGCAGCCTCTTAAAGCAGATTGTGGCAGGAACATATATTCGGCTGCTCTCTGAAGACGGCAGATAAGTTATCCAGACATCGCATAAGAAACGCTCTCGATCAGGATTTCAGTCATCTGTCATCATTTAAACCGAGTGAAAAGCATCAGTAGGTTCACCATTGCCGTTTGTATGTGAACGCTGCACCCCGACTCAGAGAATTCCCATTAATCCTATTAAAGTCCCATTAAGCATATGCTGATAGAACCAAATTAACATCAAGCTCCACCAGCTAATAAGGCTTCGCTTCTGCACTTTACATGAATGAGGAGGAGATGCAAAGAGCTAACAGAGACATACAGGACATCCAAAAAGAAAATAAAAAAGCAATCAGTAAATATACCGCAGCAGATTGTATATTTACAAATGTACACTTGTCTCATCGAACCCATTCAGAAGCAAAGTGACATAGTAATCAGAAAGCATTACACTGATCATGACTCTAATACGTGGTGGCAGCTCATTGGAAACGGGGCGGGCGGGAGGAAGACTGTCGGTCTATGGGAGCAGCCAATGATTGTGCGATTTGGGCGGAATCTGTGGCACCTCGCGGCTGCCGGCCTCGCTGTGACTGATGAGAAGGGACAAGGTTAACGTGGGTACGGGAGGCGCAGCTGCGCTCCAAACCATTCATCACTGGCGGCCGCAGATTACAGCTCAAGCTAGCGGCCTGTCTGCGGACGAACAGTCCCGCTCCTCTCAGGTTCACACGTCCCCAATTTGTTTAACGCAGCACTTTGATCTGTCAGCGAGCGCTGCGAAATGGTCTGTTCGAGGGAAGATGATTTTAAAAACTGAGGCTTAAAGCTAAAATGTGTAATATCTGTGGTACCAAACGGAATTTGAAAAAAATAAATCCGTTTTCAAACAGGTTTCTCTCCCGTTTGCTATCAGTCAAACAGACAGATAGTCCAAATAGTCCAAACCACCAATTCATAGCCCTTGGTTGAGCTGGTCAGGATGCATATGATATATATGCATACAATATGGATATTTTTGGGGGGGAATGCATATGAAATTGATAGAGAAAGTATGATCAGCAAGGTTAAATTGGTTAACATTAGTTAATGCATCAGGTATCATGAAATAACAACAACAAACGTTTTAAAATATAACTAATAATAATTGAAATATACCCTACCATTTAAAAGCATGGGTTCAGTAAGATTTATTATTTAAATTTTATTTATTATCTTTTTAATTTATACTCATAATACAATTAATACTTATATTTAGCAAGGACACATTAAATTGATCATAGGTGACAGTAAAGACATTTAAGATGTTACAAAATAAATAGCAATATTAAGAAGCACACCTGTTTTCAACATTGATAAGAAGAAATGTTTCTTGAGCAGCAAATCAGCATATCAGAATGATTTCTGAAGGATCATGTGACACTGAAGACTGGAGTAATGGTGCCGAAAATTCAGCTTTTGCTTTTCAGCCTTTTCAGCTTATATTCACATAGAAACCAGTTATTTTAAATTATAATAATATTTCACAATATTACTGTTATTACTGTATTTTTGATGCAGCCTTGGTGAGCATAAGAACATTCTTTCAAAAACATATAACAAAACTTTTACATGTTGTGTCAATATACTGTACTAACAACTATTAATTCATATTTAATTCATATTAATGTTCATTTACACAAAATATAGAAATTAACATAAACCTAAACTAATAAATCCTGTATTGTTCATTGTTAGTCATGATAACTAATGCATTAACTAATATTAATGAATTGAACCTTATTGTAAAGTGTTACCAAAAAGTAAAAATTACACACTTTAGCCTTAAAATGCAATCTTGCATAATTCATTGACTGAAAATGTACATGCGAAAGATCTGAAAATATATCTCTCCTAGTCCTAGCTGCATGGGGTGCCCCAAATATGCCAGGCTATGAGCTTTCCATTTCAAATGGTCCCAACTAAATCAGTTGGAAGGATTTCCCACAGTGAGTCCCAGTCATGATCAGTGTAATTTCTTCTCATGCCAGCAAATTCATTGCTTCAGGCAATTCTTATCTTTTTCACTCCCTTTTTTCACTGTACGGCCAAATTTACAGAAGAGGCCGAGTAATCAGAGGAGGTGAACTCCTCACCATGAGCTGGAAAAAATGTCTTCTCACATCGCATGCTGTTTATGCAGGAGTGTAGGACCCTTTAAATGTTCTCTCTCTGCTTTTTCCTCCAAAATTTATGAGGAGATGCTGTCAGGCCGCTTGCTGCATGATTTTAGGGATGCGGTCTATAGCTGAGCAGAGAAAGCTGACCGAGGATGCGTGAGTTTCCGGCTCAGAGTGCAGTGACACGCTTGACCTGACAGCCGTGACGAACCTTTGTATTTCATAATGTCTGGTCTGGTCATGTGACCACAGGGCCCATGTGCCCTCATGAAATGAACTGAATGAATTACATAATGAGTTCACGAAAGAGGGCCAGTGTTTATTCAGATAGCAACTATTGATTCGTTTTGCTTTTTATATATGTTAATATAAGAATTAATAATTTTGATTTCTAGCAACTAGTGTTTAAATTACACATCGAAAGCATAAAGGCAATGCAGAGTTTGAGAATATGTTCTACTTCAGGCTTAGAGTTTAAGTGAGAAAACAATCAGCCAACTCCGCAATATGACGCCGTTCACCATAAACAAGGTTGCAGCAAAACTCAGCAAACAGCAAAATTTAAGATGTCAGAATTCATTCACCATATCACAGCATGGACTGTCAACAGAAATAAATAAATAAGAGAAATAAATCCGTTGCCACGAGCAAGGTTAAGATGCAAGGCCTCAAAATCAGACAGGGGCCCTCTGCCATTTAAGCGTTCAAGCAGGTTTAACAGTCTGGACAAAGTCTTAGGATACATTACTGTAATATTTCTAACATTCAGTAATGCTTTTACCTACCTATAGTTTCAAAGGAAGAGTGAGACTGTACATATGTAAACTGTACACATTTTCAGATTTTTGACTTCATATAAGTGTCTGCATTACATTAAACATATCTTGGTCAAAAGAGAACACTTTATAATAACATTCATGAATCAATAATTCAACTTTTATATAAAGCTTAACAAAACAGTAGTTCATATTTCAATGTACAATAATGATTTGTTTAGCAAGCATAGTATTATATTATATAATGCTTCATTTATTATAAAGTGTTACTGGTCAACACATGCAAAATATCAAACATCTAATAAATTCAGCTCTAATAAACAATACGCATTCAAACATTTTTTGGGGGGGGGGGGGGGGGGTCAATATTCAAATAAATTGAATATATACAATATACACAAACATAATATATAAGCAGTGAATATATACATTTTTTGACAATGCTGAACATGAAGAAAAAAAAGTTTTATTGTTTAGTTGTATTTAGTGTATTGTAATTGCTATATGTATTATAAAAAATTGTTGCTTTTAAAACTGATTTTTTTTTTGTGTGTGTCATTTTGCACTTTGTTTTTACTGATATACCTTTGAAAAAAAAAAAAAAAAAAAAAGTGTATTTCCAAGAATAGCTAAGGAACAGGCAGACTATAATTTGCAGTGATTGACATTAATATATTGTTGAATATAAGGAAACCTCTGACATGTATCTTGCAGTGGCTATTTCTAACATTGCCAGCACAAGTCACACACTATAATATATAGAATACCGAGTAAAACCATAGACATTCTCTCAGGATAATGATTCAAGATCATGGACCTTAAACAGGAATGTAGCCAGCTTGGGAACAGGTTTCTTAATATAACGACAAGTTATGCACAAGTTATCCTTAGTAAAGCAGAAAAAATATAATATTATGTGTCAGCCACTGAGGTATCTAGCAGGCTGCTGTTCTTTGATTACTAAATAACCTTTGGAGTGAAGAATTCAATTTTGGGAGCAGCTTTGAATAGAATATGCTTTGAAATCAGAATTTTAAAATGTTGGTGGAAACATGTTGGATTATTATAACAATATATCACTTGTTTCTATTAATTGACAAATAATCAATCATCTATATGCAGTTATCGTATATATTTGTGACCCTGGACCACAAAACCAGTCTTAAGTCGCTGGGGTATATTTGTAGCAATAGCCAAAAATACATTATATGGGTCGAAATTATCAGTTTTTCTTTTATGCCAAAAATCATTAAGATATTAAGTAAAGATCATGTTCCATGAAGAGATTTTGTAAATTTCTTACCGTAAATATATCAAAACTTCATTTTTGATTAGTAATATGCATTGCTAAGAACTTCATTTGGACAAATTTAAAGGCCGTTTTCACAATATTTCGATTTTTTTGCACCCTCAGATTTCAGATTTTAAAATAGTTGTATTTCGGCCAAATATTGTCTGATCCTGCCAAACCATACATCAATGGAAAGCTTATTTGTTCAGCTTTCAGATTATGTATAAATCTCAATTTCGAAAAATTGACACTTAAGACTGGTTTTGTGGTCAAGGGTCACATTTTTGCATTGAAATTGGCTATATTCCTGTGATATCCAGCAGTGTCTTGGTGGATGCACCTACCTTTGAAATTAGGTCTGATTCTTGCATCATAACCAGACACTTTTCCCATAAGCTTGTCCAGGAATTCTGACGGAGGCATTGGGGAGGCAGCTTTCCGAGCCGCTGCTTGTTGGGACGCTGCCAAGCTGTGGATTGGTACAAAGACAGGTGCGTTAAACAACAGAGTAGGACATACGTTATGCATTATGAGATTTTTTTTTTTTTTTTAATTATTACATTCTCTACCCTGAGGCAAACGGATATCTCTGACTCAAGTCACTTTTTCAATTCAAGCTGATGTTACATTATATGCTCATCTTCATACCTTAACTGTTCCCTGTTGGTGCAATGATCTGCCCAAGTCTATCCGAGCAGCTGAGTCTTTAGGCATCTTCAAGAAACAGCTAAAGATCTACACTTGGCCCTCTATCACATGCACTCTCTATTCTATTTATATCTACTTGTTTTATTTTTATTTATTATAAAAAAAACATGACCCTCTAACACTTACACTCTATTCTATTTCTATTCTATCTGTTTTCTTTTTATTCATTATAAAAAAAACTTGACTTTCTAACACTAGCACTCTCTATTCTATTTCTATCTGCTTGGTTTCTTTTTATTTATTATTAAAAAAAACCTTGACCCTCTAACACTTAAACTCTATTCTATTTCTATTCTATCTGTTTTCTTTTTATTCATTATAAAAAAAACTTGACTTTCTAACACTAGCACTCTCTATTCTATTTCTATCTGCTTGGTTTGTTTTTATTTATTATTAAAAAAAACCTTGACCCTCTAACACTTAAACTCTATTCTATTTCTATTCTATCTACTTGTTTTTTTAGTCATCATAAAAAATTGACCCGATAACACTCAATATTCTATTTAATCTACTTGTTTTCTTTTATTTATTATAAAAACCTTGACCCTCTAACACTTGCACTCTATTGTATTTCTATCTACTTTTCTTTTATTATATATAAAAAACCTTGACCCTCTGACACTAGCACACTCTGTTTTATTTCTGTGCTATCTACTTGCTTTCTTTTTATTATAACAAACTTCACCCTCTAACACTTGCACTCTCTATTCTATTTCTGTTCTATCTAGTTCTTTTATTATAAAAATTGATCCTCTAACACTCTATTGTATTTCTGTTCTATCTACCTGTTTTTTTAATTTTGAAAAAAACTTGACCCTCTAACACTAGCAATTCTCTATTCTTTTTCTATTCTATCTACTTGTTTTCTTTTTATTTATTATAAAAAAACTAATAGAACTTGACCCTCTAACACTAGCTCTTTCTACTTGATTTCTATTCTATCTACTTTTCATTTTTGTAATAATATTAATTAAAAAAAAAAAAGCCTCTACGTGTAAAGCTACGTGTACTGCGTTAGACTAACCAGGACGTGTCACAGCACTTACATATTGCTGCTTTTTTGTTGTTTTGATTGCTTCTATTGTCCTCATTTGTAAGTCACTTTGGATAAATGCATCTGCTAAATTACTCAATGTAAACGTAATGTAAATATATGCTGTCATTTTCAATACTAAACAATTGATTAAAAAATTAGCTTTGGATTTAAATTTCATTTGAGTTCATTCACTCTAGAGCAAAGGAGAAGCCATGAAAGAGCTATCTGAACATGGAAATTAATCAAGACCTCATCATACATGAGTATCCCTGTCTTCATTAGCATTGAAAGCTGTTAGAACTTAGTGATAATAGGGTGTATGTCTGTCGCTTTGACACCTCAGTCTAACCTGAGTTCACACTAAATGTCAGGTCACTAACCGGCCTGCGAGTCACATGATAACATATCCCACGGGCTTTTTAGCCTATGAGCACTTTTAGTGCTGATTAGTTGCATTTTTAAGTGCTTCCATAAGGCTCTTTATCTGCCCTACATGATGGACTTTAATATGTATCGACTTGTTCAAGTCCTCCCACATGTGGCTGAAGACTCACAGGAACAATGGACATTTTTTTTTTTTTTTAATCTACAGCATCAGTGCGTCTGACAAAAATGGAGGATAATAATCAAAGTAGCCTGTGGTATATTGATTTCATCTAAGTCCTTGAGACATGGTCCTCTTCTTGCCAATTTCATGGGTCTTTCTTTGTGGGGAATTGCTCTATTTTCTTAACCAGCCACTGAATCCCATCTAACTGTTTTGGCAGCATATCCATTATTCTTTCATAGCCATTGACTTTCTGCGTCACAGCTATCCTTTGTTTTCAAAGTAACCAACAGTCAGGCTTTTTCTGTTCTTGCACATCATTATTCTTTCTGCTCATTAACATTTACCGGTGTCAGGTAACTATTAAATTGGAGAACTGTTTGGCATTTAAATGTGGATACATCATAGGAAAAACTTCTCTTGGAAGTGCTGCTGCACATCTCTCTTTTAGAGGTAAAAATGTGTGATTTGTCCTAAGAACACCTAAACAATAAACATCACGTTAATCAAAGTTTTAATCAAACTCTTTAATTTTAACAAGTGCAGTTTTTTTTTTCTTATGCAGTTTATCAAATAAAAGTGGCAATAAAGCAGTGCCATTTTTGAGTATCATTGATATACAATTACAGTTTTTATTATTTTGAAATAGATTTTTTATATATATATATATATATATATATATATATATATATATATATATATATATATATATATATATATATATATATATATATATATATATATATATATATACATACATACATATATTTTTTTTTTTTTTCTTTAATGTTAATTTTAAAGTTTTAGTCATTTTTGTGTGTTTTTATCATTTTTATTAGTTTTTTTTTTTTTTTTTAAATGTCTTTAGTTTTTATTCATTTATTTTTTAGCTATTTTAGTACACGGAGTTAAACTAAAAGGAAATGGGAAAGGTGGTCTTGTCACCTAGCTGAAATGAAGCTTAAGGTTTTATATATATATATATATATATATATATATATTATTACAGTTAAAATTTATTTTATTTCAAGTAACGAAAATGTTTTTTTTATGGTTTTAGTTTTAGTTAACTATAATAACCCTGCAATAAAAATTCAACAGCTCAACTCTGTTGATACAGGTGTAGAAAATAAATATATATAAAACTGACATTGTTATAGAATAATTCTATTTCAAATGAATGTTTTTGGAAATATCCTGGGAAAAAAATGTCATGGTTTCCACAAAAAAAAAAAAAAGAAAAGAAAAAAAGAAAAAAGAAAGAAACCAAGCAGCACAACTGTTTTCAATGTTAATAATAATAATAATAATTATTATTATTATTATTATTATTATTAGAAGAAGAAGAAGAAGAAGAAGAAATGTTTCTTGAGCAGCAAATCAGCATATTAGTATGATTTCTGAAGGATCATGTGACAATGAAGACTGGAGTAATGGCTTTGCTATCACAGGAATAAATTACATTTTAAAATATATTGTAATAGAAAAGCTATTTTAAATTGTAATAATATTTCATCGTATTTCTGTTTTTATCATCTAAAGCTATTTTACCCAAAACAAAAAAGGAGACAGCAGACCTAATCTATTTTTTGTACTGAAGTCAAATGTTTACATATATATTACATAAATGAAACGTGTGAATTTGCTCATTGTGAGAAACACATTCTTTTGTGTTTACTGTAAATGTTGCAATGCAAACATAATAAGATTAGTCACAGCGTGGCAGATTATCGAGTCTCTTCCAGAGCCGTTCTCTGTCACTATAGGCTCTTTACATGAACGCACCATTGAAAAAATCTTTGTGACAGTGTGAAATCTGAGGATACAGTCTCTATTAGTTTTGCTTCCCTGCATATCCATCTCATCGCAACCATAGCTGGCACAGGACGGAGTAAGCTGGATGCATAATGTGGGTTTTAAACTGTGTCTTTAGTAATTAATGGTTTCACTAATCAAGGCAGAACTGAACAAATGAACCCTGATCGATGCTGGTCATGGCAGTGGAGAGGGCCTGATCCTTCTGCTGATGCAGCAGGAACCAAAGCAGAGCATCCTGCCAGAAAATATATGCAAACAACCCAAAGACCTGCATACTTTAATGTGAGCATCCAATCATTAGTCCTAAGCGTAGCTCATTATGTTCTTAGGACCACTGATGAACACAATCCTTATTGATCTTGTAACACTCAAGAAATCAAAGGCCTCTCTGGCACCAAAATGCCATTTCTTCAAGCTGCTCTTAATTTGCCAGCGTGGTTACAGAACTAAAGGACAAAGGAGAACATATCAGAATAAGCCCAAAAGTACTTGATCTTCAAACATTTTTGCATGTATACAAAAGACCTCTATAACTACAAAAATTAAAATCAAAATGAGTATTGCTAGTGATAGGTCAGTGCTATTTGTGGTACGATCTTGTCTTTGGTTATTAATGACGCATTAGGAGTACAAATAATGCTTACAAAGACGACTATAGGCTTTATCTTCAGATATTGAGCTAGCTGTCCTTCCCCTCATTTACTTCCACTTTTAATGGGAAAATCAGTGAAAAGTTCTAAAGTAGAGCACAAAATTGAGAGCATCTATGCATCTGCTTGTTTCAATGCTGTCACTACCTGTGCATATATAATTACCAGAGAGACCGAAACTAAACTCTGATAGTAATCTCTATTAGTACATATTAACCCTTGAGGTAAGTGCAATTTTTAAATCGCTGAGCTTTTAGCAGCAATTTAACAGAAAAAGAATATGTAGTAATGTCCCAAAACAATGCAACTGGTGCAGGGCACATCTGGGTCTTCATGCAAACCAGGAGATGACATTGTAAAAATAAATAAACAAATGAATAAAAATGACACAGGGAACAGAGCGTCACTGGCACAGCACGACAAAAAACAAGTCCTTGCTTGGTTTCATTTTATATTTTCTCTGACTCTGCTTGAACAAAACCTACAAAATAAGCATTTATTTTTATGTTTTATTTAATGGGATTTGATGACATCTCTCTTTTACTTTTAACTTTTATTTATTTTGTACCGAAATTACAGTTTCTTTAGTCGTTTTAGAACATGAAATATTTTATTATATTTTTATTATTAAATATTATGTTATTATAATTTATTTGGGTATTTTTAAGCTTATATTTTTATTATTAAATATATTATATTTTTTGAGTTTTTTGTATTTTTATTATTATAGTATTATTAGGACATTTCCTCAAATGATCTTACATCTTGTAATATTTTAAGCTTGTTTCATTCCCATTAAATAATGTTTTTGACTTACATCAATTAATATAGATGTTACCACAAGAAGCACATTTTTTTCACAGTGCATAAACTGCATGCACGCCACTCCCTCTGCCGTTAATTGGATTAGCCATTCACGGCTTTACCTGCATATTTTAGTGTGATAGTGTGATGACGTAACGTCATGTCTGCTTTCTGCATGTGCTGTATTTTAATAGCTCCTCCAGTGACATGCACACAGCAGCCTCTCACGTGACAATTACTGCATGGAAAATGTGCAGGCTAATATGGAAATCAATTAGAGAGATGCAATTCATAGAGCAAATTATGTTTGTGTACTATTTGTATTCGTCAGTGGCATTAGCATTGACAGAGTGATCAATGTCTAGTAATAAGTCTGCATGTGAAATGAGGTTGGGGTGTAGGCTGAGACGGGGAAAGAGATATCAATTAACAGGCTCTGCAAAGTTCAGCAGCAAGAGCTGAGGCTGCAATATCCTGATTCTAGTTCATTAACTAAACACTGGCCATAGAATGCAAAATAATTACTGCAAACCACCAGATAGATAAGGTGAATCCTTTTGTGATACAGTTATTGTTATAAAGGATTCTTACATTTGAGATAATCGGTGTTATGATAAAATAATCCATGAGTGGACCATTAACCTAGAGCTTGAAACTGCATCTTATCAAATCAAGTATTCCCTTTTGAGATGTAAGAATGAATAAATCTGCATAAGCATGGTGTAAGATTTTTAGAGGCCTACACTTTCTTTTCATACAACTACTTAGTCATTTAATGCATTGTTCTTTGAATGAATGAATGAACGAATGAATGAGAATGATGGATAGATAGAACAGAAATGGATGTGTAGAAATGGATAGATAGAATGGATGATGGATGAATAGATAAAGAAATACATATACAAATTAATTGGGAATTATTAAGGGTTAGAGGTTCTGACCTGCTAATTAAGGCTTGACCCCCCCCCCCCCACCATTAAAAAATATACCTATTAAAAGTAGGTATTGTTTTTACATAATTATAACATCGTTTTCAAATAATATTTCATTAACAACAAAAGTTCGCAACGCGCGCTAAATCTGTATGCTAGAAATCGCCGTTGCGCTATGACGTAACCATGGCAACAGCTGCCCGATCGTTGCCTACCACCAACAAAAAATAAATATTGTCATTATGTATGACATTATTATAGATTTACACATCAAAAACACAATACAAAAACGGTTAATGTTCTGTTATGTCTCTTAAGACAGTTGACTATATCGCTATCTGCGATATAGGGTTGAAAAAAAGACCATTAGCTGTACAAGACGAATCTCTACAGATTACGATCAGAACATTATTGACAGAAATTACTATTTATTAAAAAAACAAATTGTACATAATTCTCCTTAAACTTTTTAACAAATAAATCGCACTAACTTTTTAATAACACTGCCCCGTTCATTAAAGGCAGTGAGTTGTCTTCATATGCCTGTTGATAACTTTCTACTCGTCAAATCGCCGCTAGTGCTCGCTGTTTAGCCTGTTTTAAAGGGAATCCTTGCCATTTCTGACTTGGACGACTGAATGACACGGAATTATGACTTAGTTTATTTTTAATTAGCAGACATGAGATTACAGTAGATGAATTAGCAGGCCAACGAATCAATCATTACTTGAAATGATCGTATCTATCTTCTTAAATACAATATTCTCAGCAAAAGTAAAGAAACCACCTCTATCGATAGGAAACGAGAAAACAAATAGCATGTTAGATTAAAAAGAAACACTCTTGCATCAAAACAGCGTGATACGTACCTGAAAAATACAATAGTTTCCCACAAATAAATCCCGAGTGCGAACATTGTGTCAGGTTGGAGATGAGTGGATGTAGTTAGCTACAGCTCAGTGCACGCTACAATCCCTTCTTCTCTCACTTCTGAGGTGAACAATTCGTCCTTTGCTGTTTCAGATTCCCAAAAAGGCCAAAGAAATCTCAAGAGCATGCAGACGAGCTGGTCATTTTCCCGACAGAGGCTGTGTAGGTGAAGCGGAGCTCCTGTTTCACGGGTTGCGGAATTGCAGGTGGAAGAAACAGCGCTGTGAAAAAAAACTCGATGAGATAAATTCAGATGCTCATTCCGGACGATCCATAGCAGCATTAGATGCGCAGTCGCCAAGACGCTCCATCGCAAACATTTAAAACAACCGAAACTATGCACTATATCTCCTCAGAGCGCCGGAATGTCTCCAAAGTCATCGGGAAAATACACATACGCGTCTGCTCCTTTTTACACGCATCCCAATGAAGAAATGTGCCGCTTTCGAGCCCCGCGTTAGTTTTAGCTACCTCTGGCCGAGGTAGTCTGATTTAGTACGTACTTGTTTCCCAGGGGTGAATTGTTAGTGCTGCATGAAGCTACTTCCATTGTCTGGTCCAGTTAGGAGACGCTGCTCATTTTTGGTTTCAACGTTTTTCTTGAATCCTCGTCAGAAAAGCCCAAACGTTGATATTTCGGCACACAGAGCCTGCTCCATCGCTCATAAGCCCCTCAGCCGCACAGTATTTCTTGCTGCAGTCATTTACTAAACTCAAAAAGCACCTCACACACTCTCAATACACGCCCACATGCTGCTGTCATTGGTCTGAATGGCACTCCAGACAAATGCCTCCTCCTCGGATTGGAGATGGGCACTGCCATATGTTGGACTTCGAGGGCTACGCTGTTTTGAAGCAGTATATGTTTTTACGTATGCCACAGTTTTCAGAAACATACCTCAAAAAGACATTGGATGGCAGAGAGCTGCGGTGCCTGTAACTCTGTTACATTTCTGACCAAGCAGTTACAATGTTTATTAGATTGTTGATGAGATAGGCAACCTAAAAAGGTAACGATTTATTTTGTTTGTTTGTTTGTTTATATTTACGCAACACTAAATTCTTGACAACAAAAGTGTAATCAACAACTATTGTTTTTTCATCCATTTTTATTCATTCACCTTTTGTATGGCATGTTGTCACGACAGGGTACAATGAAAACATCCATAAGTAGCCTTTTCAGCAAAAAAAAATAAACATTAACACAATTATGAAACAAAAACAAGTAATAAAACAGCAAAAATATAAAACATTGTAATAAACTGCCCTGAACAAACTTATATATTCTGCTATAGTCTGCTAGTGTTTGCTTATTTGAGTTCACATGTGAACTCAACAGCTGAAGCCAAAAAAAATCAGTATATTGATATCCCATCTAAAGTTGCGTATATTGGCAAAACATTATTTTAAGGTTAGCATAATGTTCCTGTAATGTTCTTTCCAAACAATTCTACTACATCAAAACATTTTAGGAACATTCCAAAATTATTAAAAAGCCAGTTTCTTTAATGTTAACAATGTTATTTACTTCAACTACACTTTTATTAACAACTCAACATTATAGAATGTTGATCTGAAACATTCCAAGAATGTTAAAATGTGCAGTTTCTAACAGAACACTTCTTACAATGTTTTTTAATTTTCATAACATTCCAGATACAACATTCCAAGAGTTTAACAATTACATGTGAATTTGATTAAGTATCTGGAATTAGTGTATAAAACTGCACATTTTCAATACACTGGTTAAAATGGTGAATAATGACATATTATGTAAAAACAAGAACACAGGTTTCATATTTATGATTATAATGGATTATAAGTTGAAAACATGCTTAATCATAATTGTAATTTAGAAGACAGAATTCACAAAAATCTAATTTGAAAGGGTTTTGAACTAGACATTTATAATTAAATCACAAACCCTTTGCTAGAGAAAACCTACATTGGTGTAATTGGACTTATGAGTCAAAATTGTAGTTACTGAGATATATCCCATGTGACAACTAGCCCCGGCCTCCTCTTCATCATTCCTACAGCACACATCAGGAGTGAAGTTCACTGCAGCTCAATGTCACTTCACTGCAGGCATAATAACATGCGTGATGTTTGCCAGCACAAAACTGCTGTAAAAACAAATATGACGTAATCATAACAAACATGTGTTTCGAATAAACACTGTCACAGTGTAATACAGTCAACATCATTATCTTTCTATAATGAATACGATACCTGAGAAAGGAATAGCCTCTTATTTTGATAAAGTAAAGTTGGACTTGGATATTGCTTTATTAAATGTTAAATATCATATCTGTTATATATCATTATATACTATATCTTAGAGTGTTGTTTAAGCACAGAAGCATTCACTGGATCAGTTTAGATTTGTGATCAATTACAGACTTGTATTTGTTTTTACAGAAGTGAGACTCATAGATGCTCTGTGTATCTCTGTCAAACTCTATAACACCTTGACAGCTCTAATATTTCACGATGAACAAAGAGTCTAGAAATTCAGTTAAATTTTGTTATCCGTGACAACACAAACAGAACAGAAAGAAGTGATTAAAGACATCAAGAACTCAGCGGCGGAGACTGGAGGTAGATTCTCCCGTTCTGTATTGTTCCCACTGACATTGTTGTAAGTGGGCCAAAACACAGATAGAATTGAATAATGTCAGTTCAGGCTGCTTTGAATATACTATATTAAAACCTTTGAATAGAAGGTTAAGATTAAAAAGTTATATACCATGTAAAATTGCTAACACAAGCATTACATGCTGAACAAGCTGACAGAATGATAGGATTTATCCAAGAAAACACAACCATAAAACGTTTATTTCCATTCACATGCTTGTGTTATGCAGCACCGGAGAGCCAGATCATTTTATATATGATAAAATAACAGATTCTTGCACTTTTTTCCATTCTGACATTAAAAGTTGAATCATAAAAATGCATTAGTCAGGTACCAATGAAGAATAAATGTCTAAAATATACTGTATCTAAGCACTAAATCAACATATCTAATTGTTATCTAATGAGAAAATGCTCCTAATTTAATCCAGTTGGTTTCATATGATCAGTGTGACGAATGTCGATTCTCAATGGTGCTGTGCAAACACCGTCCCTTATTGTTCAGACACAGAAAGCTCTTACTTTCATCTCACATCTCCATCAGTGGGAGGTGAATGAGCTGACTGAATCATCTAGATCAGTATTTCCCAATCCACAGGCCACGGAGTACCCCAACACCACAAACTGTATTTCTTTTGAATGTTTCTCTTATGTAATGTAACTGGGTAGGCATACAGTATGAGGTTACTTTACATTAGATATGAACTTTCAATAGTGCTAACTGTGTCAGTAGCCTGTGATCATTGTGATCATTAGCCTGTATACCTTTTAAACACACACACACGCACACACACACACACGCATGCATATATGTAAATCTGAATGTATAGTTAAAAGTCTGAATACATTAATGAAAATTGGATATAGATATAAGTCTGAATACATATATACATATACACACACACATACAAATCTTAAAATATAAATGTAAATTCTGAATACAGTATATAGAAGTACATCAGAATATATATATATATATATATATATATATATATATATATATATATGCGTATGTATGTGTGTATATATATATGCAAATCAGAATATATATTCTATACATCTCAATATAGATATATCTTCATTATCAGCCATGTCAATAGATGGATGTTCTTATTGATTTTTTTTTTTTTTTTTTTTTTTTTTTTTTTAAAGAGTAGGCTATGCCTAAAGATTCTGTATGCATGTCTCAATGCAGATATTGTACTATATAGTATCTGCTATTACTGATGAACTATTCGGGATGCTGTATTGTGAATATTGTTAAGGCGTTTCTGTAAGCCCCCAGCCCACCTCTCTATCTAAATAAAAAGTGGCTTTTGTAGCGGCCAGTGCATCACTATGACTTAATCAAAATAACTTATGACAGTCCTGAGCCTTACACAGCTCAATACAGTTTTACGTAGCAAACATGGGGAATATTCTCAGTGTAATCAAGGATGTGTTTCCTCTGGAAAGGCCATGAAATGAAAAGATGAAAATTTGTTGTATGTTTCATCATAAACGAGGAGCTTTTTTAGCAGGAGACACAAAGGCTGCACAAACTCATAAGTTCAATGTAGCGTGCTCATATTATCTCTCTCTCTTGATGAAACAGCTTGCTGGTAATCATCTCTATACATGTGGTTCAGCAGCAATAGAAATGCACAATAAAACATCTTCTGCTTGCATTTACAGCCGATAAATTAAACTGGTAAATAATGTGAAGAGAATGATATGACTTACTGACCTTTGGCGGTACGCTATTCTTTACAGCTGGTGTCAGAGAGACCTACACTCTTAAAGGAATAGTTAACCCAATTAAATTTTTTTTGCGGAAAATTTACTCATCCTCAGGACAACCAAGATGTAGATGAGTTTGCTTCTTCATCAGAACAGATTTGGAGAAATGTAGCATTGCATTACTTGCGCACCAGTGGATCCTCTGCAGTGAATGGGTGCCGTCAGAATGAGAGTCCAAACAGCTGATAAAAACATCACAATAATCCACAAGTAATCCACACCACACCAGTCCATCAATTAATGTCCAATGTTTATAAGATATAAATTTATCATGAAAGTGTTTTAACCGTAAACTCTCACTTCTAACTAAAATACCAGTCCATAATCCATAATAATGCTTCCTCCAGTTAAAAAGTCCATCCCCTGTTGTCCTCTCACATCAAAATCCACTGGTATATTTGTTTAGAACTGTTTGGACTGTTTTCTCTTGTAAAAATTGCTTGATCTGTGTGTATTTCTCTCCTGATTCAGACTTTTTCACTGGAGAAAGTAATATTATGGATAGAGAACATCTTAATGGTGGATTTGTTTCTTACAAACATGCAACTTTTTGCTACACAAGACATTAACTGATGGACTGGAGTGGTGTGGATTACTTGTGGATTATTATGATGTTTTTATCATCTAATTGGACTCTCATTCTGACGGCACCCATTCACTGCAGAGGATCCATTGGTGAGCAAGTGATGTAATGCTACATTTCTCCAAATCTTTTCAGATGAAGAAACAAACTCACTTACATCTTGAATGGCCTGAGGGTGAGTACATTTTCAGCAAATGTTAATTTCTGGGTGAATTATTCCTGTAAAAATAAAAGTTCCAAAAGAACCTTCCAATATAAACAGCCTTTTATTCAATAGAACGGCTCCATGGATGTTAAATGTTCTTCATGGAACCATCAATGCCAATAAGACCCTTTATTTTTAAGTGCACCAATTTATATCCATTTAAAATGAGCAGGAAAAAGCCATCCATCATGGAAACGGAGATGTCATTTTGCTCAAGCGTGACTGAGGTTCAATCGCTGTCTGTCTATCCTGATCGTATTAAAACACAGAACCATTTTAGCAACTGGGAAACACATTCCATCTCTGTATACATCAGCATGGCACATAACATTGATCATTCATGCTGAATGGGCACACCTGTGCTCGGGATCACGCATCCAGGAGCAAGGACACACTGGAGAGACAATGCTAGCAGGTCACACATGCCAGTTCTGGAAACTGTGAGCGATTTTTCGCTGCTGCATCTTTAGAAGCAACACCCTGCTGCAGAAACGGAGCCGAGACAATTTGCTAGTTATGAATCCTTCCTCCATCTGGCTTCAGTTTTAGGGGAATTATGTGTCTAGCATTTGTTATGGGGATGATAAATCCACCTGTCTCTGGAGTGAAAGAGCACATCCTCTGGTTCTCAACCAGGCTCAAAATGATCAGAGGGAGCGTGTGTCGCTGATGCCATGTGACAAATCGGCAGAAGCCGATGCAAGATTATTTGTCTGTTCTGACAAATTCGTTCATGTGTTAACCGAGTGGCTTATGAATGATTTTACCAACTTGCCAGAGTAAATTACCGCATCCTGTATCGGACGCGAGCGCGTGCATCTTGTAATCCGATGCAGCGGTGCCATCATGTCTTCAGAAGTATCTCATGCATATGAAGAGAGGAGAGCTGGCTCATTAATTTGAACAGGTGCTGTTTCAAAGCATCCACATGTACTGTTGTCGCACGCTTAAGACGGCTATGAAACCACTCCCTGACCGCAACCTGCCCTAACCTTGACTGATGGCACAACCGCCTCCAGCAATCACATTAAAAGCCGCATGTGTTCATATTCGCACAGGGAACCACATTTTGCAATCTCCTTAATTTAGCCAGACTGATAAATCGCAGGGCTGGTGCTTTACTGCCACAGCGTGTTACGTCCCCAGCATTGACTGCCCTTGAAATGAGCACTGTCCTATTTTAAAAATAATACAAGTGATGCGCGTTTTGAGGTTGCACAGACCTCTGAATATGACCGCTTGGGGTGATCACTGAGAATCTGAAAATCTGAGGCAGGGGCCGTGTGGGACCCCTTTATCATGGGGGCCTGTCTGATGTCATTAGTAGCCAATGATATTCCAGTTAGATTTGCTACATTTAGAATGAATTAATTGTCATAATTGATGTTTTGATACTAAGGACCCCCAGATATGATGATCTTGTTTGCAAGGGATCCCCTTCTTAAATTACAAAGGCAGCTTTATTTTTGTGCATAAAACCCCATTTATACTGTGGGAGAAAAATATTGTGATAGTGTGATATTACATTGACAACAAAATAAAATAATTATATATTATATATTATCTGGAAAATATTTGTTATGTTCACAGCGCATCTGAAATTAACAAACAGGGTTTGAAAGTCTAGGGTCTACTTTTTTTTTTTCTTTTAAGAAATTTGCACTTTTGACAATTTGACAAATTGATAGTAAAGGCATTTATAATGCTATAAAAAGATTTCTATAAATAAATAATGTTCTTTTGAACTTTCTATTCATTAAAGAAAAGTGTGTCTCAAAATTAGCAGCACAACTGTTTTCAGCATTGATAATAATAAGAAATCAGCATGATTTGTGAAGGATCATGTGACACTGAAGACTGGAGTAATGATGCTCAAAATCCTGCTTTGCATCACAGGAATAAATTACATTTTAAAATATAATCAAATTAAAAAATATATTTTAAATTGTAATAAGATTTCACAATATTAAGTTTTTTATTGTGATTTTGATCAAATAAATGCAGCCTTGGTGAGTGTAAAAGACTAATTTCAAAAACATGAAAAAAAACCAAAAAAAAAACAAACAAACAAACAAAAAAAAACCCGACCCTGAATTTACTGAGCCCAAACTTTTAAACATACATGTGTTTTATTAATATTAATATTGCTTGCATCCCCTAATGACCCCAAAGTTTAAAAACTCCTGCTCTAAATTACAATCTAGAAATATTTAAAGGAAACAGATCTGCAAAACACAGAAAAGGCCAAATAACAACACTTCTTCTTGCGTTTATGAAGAGTCCAACAGATTTGTAATACACCACTATCTGTTTGTACTGATAATATCCGTGCCTCCACTACCCAACGTATGAATGTCAATGATCAATTTTATTCCAGAGAAGAGAAATGAGAGTGTCTCTGTCGTTAATTGCGCTCTTAAGGTGTTAGGGTGAGCCTGCTGAGTTATTGAGCTCTCTACCGCTTCAGCAGAATCAATGATTAGGGAGAGTTCCTGCAGTGTGTCAAGGTGGGGAGATTATGACAGGTAAGCCAGCGAGAGAGAGAGAGAGAGAGAGAGAGAGAGAGAGAGAGAGAGAGAGAAAGAGAGAGAGAGAGAGATGGACAGAAAACACCTTGTAAGGTACCTAAACCACATGGTGGTACTTGTAAATACAATGAAAGTTTTATGGTTCTCCTTCCCACCACAGTAGGAGTTTATTTCCAGTGGGCTAGTGTAATATCACCCCGTCCACTGCTAGACGATGACCTCTAATTTGAACTACAGCAAAGGGAATGCAGATGAATAATGCATAAGTCTTGTCTGCTTGTACTGCTGGTCTAAGACAAATGCAATTACACGTCCCTCGGGAACTAAACTAAAGTTAGTGTATAGGAAGGATTCATGTGCAAGGAGTGAAGTGTCCTGAGTGAAAAAGAGACATACTGTAACTGTTCAGCTGAGATCAGATAGTTGTTTTAAAAGATCCATGGTGGATATTTAGTGCATAAATACAAAGCTAATGAAATCATGATTATAAATGACTGACTTACATTGCTTTCAAGGTATAACCTACATTTCAATTCAGGCCTTTCTTAGGAATCAAACCTATTGCCTTTGCATTGCTAGCATCACAGTCTACTTTATTCGGGTACAGCAACATTACATCATGACAACACAGAAAAACACTGACTTCACTGACTAGCTGATTTATATACAATGTCCAGTGACTACTAAATTGTCCCTAGCAATAATTTAGATCAAACAGTTTACCCTCTTGTTGTTCTGCTGTTTTGTGTTCATCTGGTTCTCCCATTTGCTCTTTTTATATTGACAACCACTCTATAGACTAATACACTCAGATACAAAAATAATTTCTCAAATATTTATTACAGTATATGTGGTATGAGATGACTGCATTCTTGAATTTCAGCGGTCAAACTATAAATATAGTGTATTAAGCTGAAAACTCAATCATATTGCACAATGTTTCCATCTAACATGCATTTTAAGGTGTAGCTCATCATATTAATGGAGTGTTTTCACTAGTTAGCAGTAAACCGGTTACCTCACCTGAATATGTTTGTAGATTTGTGCTGGATGTTATCTTTGAAATGGAAATCTGGATATTTTATTTGTAAATATCATATTTCGCTTATTTCAGTTAATGTCATAAAACTAGAGAGCTAAGCCAATAGTAGTACTGACAGTGTCGTGTAAACATGGCTGAAGACGTGAAAAGCGGAGGAACAGACAAACCAAATCAACTGAGTCATTTACTCTAACCACCTTGATTGATTCAAACTCGTGACTTCGATCATTCAGTTCAAAAAACCCCCCAAAAAACAAAACAGATCAAAAGAGCCATTCATTTTGGATTTCGACATCACTTGTAATGATTTTAAAAAGCATGTATAGTGATGGGTGAATCAGTATTGCGACGCAAAATGAATCACTTTTTCAAAGCGCTCCAATCGGATCGTGTACCACGAATCATTTGATTCAGATCGGGACTTCGGTACAGTTCGCAAAGCTTTTTTTATTTTTTTTTTATGAAACACTGCAAAGCATCAAACCATTAAGGAAGTGTAGTTATAAAACCGAAAGAAAGGAAGAATACATATACAAATCCCTTTTTTTTGTATAACCACAGTTTTATTACAAATACCACTGTTAAACTATGGTTAGAGTAGAAAAAAACATGGTTAATTTGTGGTTACTGTGGTTTAACTATGGTAAATAACCATGTTTTTTCCCCACCTTAAGAAGACACGTAGGATGATTATAGACATGTTTTCACTGCTTTAGGATTACCAGAGCTTTGGATAGTTTCCATGTACTTATCTATATCAACTTTGAATAAAGAAAAGAGAGATTTAGAGCCAGATTTCTGTTTATGTGAAATTTAACATGAAAATGTGAAAGACTGTCGCCCAGCCCTACAGCCTTCTGATGTCTGGTAGAGTATAAAAAAGCATTTGTACTGCACATGTTGAACTCGTCCATCCGCGCTCATCCGCAGTTGAATATACTTTGAAAACTGTGCAGACACGACTGTACGCGAGATGGAGCGGAACACCCTGTTGTTTCAACACTATCAAAACCATTTCACAAGGTCATTTTTGGGTCGTGATCCACTAGCCGAAAGCATATAGTGTACAGATAACCTCAAAGCTGGCATGCACTAAAAGCCAGAAAAGTCCGGTTTTGATTTCACGGGCTCTCAATAGTTCTCTCTCTACATGGATAGATTCAGTGATTCAGGACACCGAGCATGTGAGCGATCTCCCGATCGATGAACCTGGCCATCTGCTGAGATCAAGCATTGTGCATCTTCTGCATTAACATCATTGATCAGCAAACGCCCCTGTGCTGACCAATGCCAAAGGGGCTGTTGAAACCAGTCTCCCTAGATGCTTCAAAGAAAGACAGTTTGCATAATCCAGTTGTCAGTCTGAAGAATCCATCCAAAACAGAGTCATTCAAGTGATGAATACGGCCTTCTTTATCAGGTTTTCAGACATTAGAATACATGCAAATTTCTGCATAGATTAAAGGAGCATAATAGCAGCTTTCAGGTTCCCTGGCAGGAGTGAATAGAAATGCTGTCATTAGCTTTCTGTTGGGGTAATAATTGGCAAGGTCAGCAGCGGTTGACATCTGCTTGTCCCGCTAAATGCTATCAAACAGATCTGACTTGCCCGAGAGGAGAGTCAGCCAGCCAAGGGATCTGGGGAGCCGAGACAATTCTGAAACATCGACTGTCTTGTCCACATCTTCCTGTGGAGAACGAATTTGCAGTACAACTGCATTCGACATCTCAGGTGTCTCATACATAAGAAACAAATGAGTATTTCTGAGGGTGCCGATTGCTTAGACGACGAGCCTCTCATTTATCTACCGAGTGCTGTTTACGACAGCACACCGATTACATGTTGTGCATGATTGGTGATTATGCAATTAGTTTAAATAGAATGGAAGCAAACATGAAATTGCAACTGGCTCCCAAAATAAATAGAAGAATGCAACTAGCCAGGCGTTTCGAATATTTCCTTGCTGCTTTTCATAGTATTGTTTCATGTAGGCCACAGCCCAGCTGTTTTCCCAGAAGGCATTACAAGCAGATGCAGCACGCAGGAAGTCGGAATGAGCAAAAGCCGTGTGCCGCAAAATCAAGTCGGAAGCATCAAACAGCACTTGATGAGTCATATGGCAGGATACATGTAGAGTTCTCTGTGCAAACGCAGTCCAAGACTGAATACTTGAGCTTTTAATGAAATGCATATATGAATCAAGCGATTAGCGGCGAGTTTCGTATAACAGCGCCGAAGTACAACATTTCAGTTTGACTTGAAGCTGCTTAAATAGACTAGCTACATCGCTAGACCCTTTTTGGGGCTCAAGTCCCAGTAATATCACTGATAAATCCTTATGTGTCAATGGGATTGACGTAAAATATACCATCCTGAGAATAATTTTCTCTTGATAACATTTCAGCAATCAAGTCATGCATATTTTCTATTGGCTGTTTAGATTCAGAACTAGCAATGCCTGATTTGTGAATCAATCACTCTTTTGATTCAATCAGTAAAATGGGTTTGAAAAAGGTCTGAAATTGTTTGTGATTCATTCGGACAGTTCACTCATGCACTGAATCGTTTGCAGCGATTTCTCATACCGAAATAGTAATGACATTTTATAAGAATGGAAATAAAAAGAGTGCTGGATGAGGTAGATATTTACCTAAAATCCATTGTAGGAAACAAAACTTGCAAATTGTCTTGTTCTATTTATTGCATGTGCAGCTTGTGAACAGACTTAGAGGTTTTTGCATCTGAAGTTTTCATATTTGACCCTGGACCATAAGGGTCATAAGGGTCGATTTTTTGAAATTGAGATTTATACATCATCTGAAAGCTGAATAAATAAGCTTTCCGTTGATGTATGGTTTGTTAGGATAGGACATTTGGCTGAGATTTGAAAATCTGGAATCTGAGGGTGCAAAAAATCTAAATACTGAGAAAATCTCCTTTAAATTTGTCCAAATGAAGTTCCTAGCAATCATATTACTAATCAAAAATTAAGTTTTGATATATTTACAGTAGGAAATTTACAAAGTATCTTCATGGAACATGATCTTTACTTAATATCCTAATGATTTTTGGCATAAAAGAAAAATCAATCATTCTGACCCATACAATGTGTTTTTGGCTATTGCTACAAATATATCTGTGTTACTTAAGACTGGTTTTGTGGTCCAGGGTCACATATAAGTAAATAAATAAACAAATAAATAATTTAGTCATTCTTATGAGTGGAATGTCATGCATATCATTCACTATATATATATATATATATATATATATATATATATATATATATATATATATATATATATATATATATATATATATATATATTCCACTAATAAAAATACCTAAATTAGTCTGTCTCATTAGTCTGTCTCACTTTTCAGGAGATAATCATTATATTTTAAAACACTTATTTTGCTTGGCTGCAGTGTAAAGGACAATAAATGGTAGCAGGGCACATAAAATGACAACTTTAAAAGCTAAGCAGCAGACTTTGCCAAACGGTTGCTTTGGCAGTGAGTGAAAGCACAGGTGATAAATGGTTTAGCACTTGTACCAACATTCGCCTTTCAGGAAATCAGTTCAGGTGAATGTCACATGATGTAAATAATATTCATGACCACAGTTATACCTGGAACAGAGCCGCTGACAGGAAGCAAATTTCATATGCCTTCACACTTTTCAGATACCTCAGTGTAACAGCATACTTCAATGTCATACTAATTAGTAGTCTCTTTTCAGATGGTTATGTTTATTTTTAATTTCCAGTGGTGAATATTATTGCTCTAGCAATAATTCAGCAGCAAATACTTCATAGTAATGAATCCTAAACATTCAGACTGATAGAAGCTAGTTTGAAATGTTAAGTTTTCATCATAGCTGAGCTTATACATCACAAACTAGGTAATGGATTATTGATAACACTTTACAGTTTCATTTGTTAACTACATTAGTTAACATGAACTACATAATAACTAACATGAATTTACCTGTATTTGAATTTTGCACTTCATTTATTTATTTTTATAGTGAATGTTAATAAATTTTGTAAAATGCAACTCATTGTTATAGTTCAGGCTATTTAATGCATTAACTAATGTTAACAAATGAGACCTAATTGTAAAGTGTTACCTTACTACCAATTAACATGGAGAAATAAGACAGGTTGCAAAGTTTGGTTTGTAAGTCTTACTAGTGATATACATATCTATTTAGTATTACATCATTCTAAGGCTGTTTCTGACTCAAAATATAATTAAAAAGGTAAATCTCACAATGTGACAATATATCTTGCAATGTGCCTTCAACCTCTGGCAGTTTTTTAACAGTGGCAGTTACAACATTGTTTTCTAACTGTGACTCACAATTGTAGCATTATATTTTGCAAATGCCCACTGTGTGACTTAGTATCTCATTTTAGGGTGAGACACCACAGGTGAATAGCAAACAAAAAAAGAACATAAATATCACCATCCTGCCCTACTTGATTATATTTATGAATTGCACACATTTTTTGTATACAAAGTTTTCATAAATATTTGAATATTTGAATATGCAAATGATTCATTAAATATGCACTAATTTTCATTCATTTTCAAAACAGAAATCTGAACATTGGATAAAGCCAAGTTCAAAACCCTTGTTTCACCCTTGTTTTTTTACATATTAGAGTTAAAGGTTTTACATAGGGGATTTTTGCTCTCTCATTTGATGTTTTTAGGAATAAAATGGCGTATAAAATCTGGCAAATGATATATGAACAAAGTCCTCTGTAAAAACTTTCAGAAAGGAACAAAGCTGTAAAGTTTGGTATAGACAAGTACTACTGAAGTAGAGATTTCTGGCTCAGTGCAGGAGGAAAAAAAAAAATTAATTTAATGTAATTGAAATATACATATGCAAACACTTAAAAGTGTATTTTGGATGTCCCCCCCCCCCCACTCCCCCACTACTAGTCTGAAGCAACTTATGAAGAGCCAAATAACCCAAACAAATGCGTGAAAAAAACAAATATATATATATATATATATATATATATATATATATATATATATATATATATATATATATATATATATATATATATATATATATATATAGATTTAGATTTTATTCTTTCCATATTAATCAGTCTTAAAAAAAACCTCTAGAAAACACGGGCTGTGAAAACCAAACATGCTGCTACATTCCAAGCTACTGAAAAGACTGTAAATCTCCGCAGCCTTGTTTTCATTCACATGAAATTACATATGGCATCTACCCTGACTAAGATCTATTGCTCCGTGTATATAAAAGAATAATTAAATTAGTGGACTTCAGTGGAAAAAAAACTTCCCAGATGGCCAAACAGTAAACATTTCTAACAAGTTCCCTTGTTGAGATTATAACCCAGCTTGTGTTTGATCAGTGTTCGGACTGCGGTACTATTACAACATGAAACTAATCTCAGCTCGGTCGTGCTTCAGATTCACTGCACCGTCACTCCTGGTTTCATCAGCGTGATTTCATAGAATGGAGGCGAGGGCCCCGCTGCTAATTACACTGAGTGCTTTGTTGTGCGATCTGCAGTTCTGCTCTCTGTGATGGTCTCTCACTGGTCTTGACATTCACATCAATAGCAGTTTGAGAATGATGGATTTTCACTGCCTGCAACACAAGCTGCCTCTTGATTAAAAATTCTGCATGTCTTGTGGTCACGAGGTGCATGTGGAAGGTCAGACGTAGTCGAATCTGGGATTCAAATTCCATTCGTGACTGTGTTACTTGTTCAGAAGGATTCAGCGGTATCCTCCGACATGTCAGAGCTATAATACTCACAGGCGTGTAGTCATAATGAGTAATCCTGCATTAGTAAGATGATGTCCTAGTTAGTTTAGTGGAGGATTCCCTTTGAGATATTTCCCATGACTTACACAGTGGAAAATAAAAATTTAGCTGAGAATTTCGCCAAAAAGCGTGGTGTTTTAGTGGCAAACAAATGCGTCTAAAGCCATTTTAGCATGCAACATTTCTTAGGACATCAAACTAACAAGCCACGCTCTAGAGAGTCTGTTTAAATTAATCATATACAGTACCTTTCAAAAGTTTGGCGTTTGTAAGATTTTTTATGTTTTTGAAATTCTCAAGTTCACCAAGGCTGCATTTATTTGATTAAAAATAAAGTAAAACAGTAACATTGTAAAATCTTATTACAATTTAAATTGCAACTGTTTTCTATTGTAATCTATTTTTAAATGTAATTTATTCCTGTGATCAAAGCTGAATTTTCAGCATCATTTCTCCAGTCTTCTGTGTCACATGATCCTTCAGAAATCAGTCTAATATTCTGATTTTCTGCTTAAGAAACAATGGTGTAAAACAGTTGTGCTGTTTCATATTTTTTTGAGGAAACCATGTTAACTTTTTTCAGACTTTGATGAATTGAAAATTTGGATGAACAGCATTTATTTGAAATAGAAATCTTTTGTAACAATATACAGTAAATATAAATGCCTTTACGGTCACATTGTGTCCTTGCTCAGTTAAAGTGTTAATTCCTTTCAAAATAAAATAAAATACTGTATAACAAACAAATAATATATTCAGAATGCTAAAATATATAATTCAATCTAGCAATACACAGGCGTTTGTGAATGAATTTTTGAATAAATGGACTGAGTGAATATTTCAGTGACTCTCAAAAACTCATTGTTTTGTTTAGGAATTGTGTCTGTGTTTTTGAACTAATTAGTTGATTCAATGATTTATTAATAAAAAACAATCAGTTGTTGCCACCTACTGGTATAACTCTGTAAAATTCCGAAAGAATTAGATCCCCATTACTAATTCACAGATCAAAAAGTCCCAATATCAGATCAGCCAATCAAATTCGAGGACTGGAATTAACTGTATCTAACAAACTGTTGTATACAAAGTGTATCATTTAAAGAAATCAATCAAATGATGGAGAAAAGCGCTGTAAAAGGCATATAAATAGATGCACTGTGTATTTGCATGCACTTTTGGCATTTCAAACAGCTGAATCAGGTGTCTGGATTGCAGCGGAGGGATGCTGTATAGTCCTAGAAAAGCAAGGCAGATCATGCGAGTCTACTGCATCCATCACCTCCTACTCAGCACTCAGACCCAAAGATGGAGAACTACGCCTTTCAAATTACATTCAGCACTAATTTTGTGTGCATGTTTACCTGATTTGCATAATTCCTTTAGTGAATTGGGGTTTAAAACAACACACACAGGGAAAAAAACACTAGTCATTTCGAGTAAATTCTCCCATGTATCTTTTATGAAGTTACATTTCTGGATGTATGACCACATCGTGAACTCATAAAAACCATGCTGATAGGTCTTGCTGTGCTCTATTAAGAACGGAAGGAGACAGAATGGGGGAGGAAAGAACACGTTTCCTCACAAGACAGTGCTTCCAGGAAGAAGAAGAAAAAAGGGAGGGCGCTTCCTCAACACCGAGGTGTGTATTTTATGACTTCATTTGGTCTGGGACAGGCTTCAGTTGCAAGCCATATCCTGCCTCGCATCGTGATGAATTGTGGTATACGGCAGGCCAAGATGAATGCAATTCACTGAACAGCTTTTCAGGTGACCCTGTTATCGATACCAAGGACTCACTCCAAATTATTCTACATCTTTGCTCGCATTGGTTTGGTGGCCAAGGTTGTTGGAGTGAGAGACTGCAAATTGTGAGCGCTAACTACAGAGATGTTGTAAATAAAGGTCTGAGGACATATTGGAGAGCGAGTGGCCCCCGCCCCCATTCCCCGCCCGCCCCGATCGCTGCACTGCTGCATTCAATCTATGTAGGTCTGTACTGCAGCTAAATTTACATTCTATGTGCTGTGACTGTCACAGGTTCCTGCCTCCATTCAGGTTTATTGCCATCAGATTCTCTGCTGAACATGCTGCTGCACGAATATACTTCATTTGGAAACTTTTTTACTTGATGTCAATCTGTCAGCGTGTTCCCTATTCCCCAAATGCACATTCTGGAAATATTGCCCGAGTCGGCCACATTCTGCTCACCCATTCTTCCTACAAGACTGTGGGGCGAATGCACTATTTGTGCTACTTTTGCCCAGCACTAACAAGACTAGGGGGACATGCATACCTCATAACAATGTTTCTGCAACATTGTGAAAATACATATTTATGATGTTCAAATAACCAGACATTTGTTACCTAGGACAAAAATGTTATCTCAGCCTTCTTACAACATGCATTTTTGTAAAAATATTTTCACTACATTTTTTAAGTGTCTCAGTTAAATCAATTTTTAATCCTAGATAAAAACATCCCACAAATATTGCAGCTTGGTCTAGTTTTATTGCTGTAGTAAAAAATAGTTTTTGTACTGATGTTTTGAGTTTGCTTTAAGAATTAGTTTACCCCAAAAAAGAAAATTTACAGAAAATTATAATAAAATATTTACACAGTTACTTTATTTGCATAATTCCTTTAGTGAATCGGGTGCATAAAAAAACACAGACAGTGCGTGCAAATAAGTGACAACTCATTTTTGGTGAACATTGTGATTCATCTTGTTAATTATAGAAAATACCATGAGGCTAGTTGATTTTGCCCAAAAAAGAGTGATATTTAATTTTTTAAAGCAAAGCAGGTAAGCAGTTTAGTGTCCTTCTTTTCCAACTGTAGGTTTGTAAAAACAGAACAAGCTTCCAAAGGTCTTTTTTTTTTTTTTTTTAAAGAAAGAGAATCAAAAATTGCTTTCACTTTTTCTATTTGGATCTTGTTTGGGAACAAAGAACAGCCTCTGGAAAAGTCAACCTTTGTAAGAGCTGCTCTTTTGTTTGTAAGACTTTGAAACCTGTAGTTACTAATGAATATACTTCTTGAATACTGATCAAGCAAGCCTCGCAGAAACAGGTAAAACATACTTTAATCTGCCCACCTGCAGTTCTGATAACTACACAAAGACAGAAGAAGACTGTTTGCTCATTTCAGGAATGTTTCAACCGTTTGTTTTGCACAATATGAGCGTGTAGCAGTCTTTGGTCACGCTTTGAACATTACATTGCCAGTTTAAGGCTGTCTGAACATAATACGGCAGATGTTCATGGACGGTCTGTTTGCTAAAGTGAGGGACTGCCTGTCTGAGGACATACTGTGAGCATGAAAACATATGAAGCCTCAAGACAAACAGACAAAACAGCATTGTGAATTATTTGCTTCAGAGACAGATTCCATGGATGTCTGTCAGGGGTTTTGCAGGTACTGCCTGGCCTTTCCTCTCGGCTCGCTTGTTGTTTTTCAGACTCACACTGGCATCTCACAGTCTCTGCGGCTGAAGCTGTGATTTCCAAAATAATAGAGCAGGACTGACACTGAACACTGTGGCAAATGCATTCATGTAGTGCAGCCCTATTAAATAATTCAGTGTCATGGACACTAGTTAGGTTGAACAACCAATCAATATTGTTCAATGCTTACATGAAAACCAATAGGTGTTAATAAAGTCAAGTGTTAATATGTCACTTTGGTTAATAACTTGTGTGAGCAAGTTCATCTTGTTTACCTGGATATTGTAAACCTGAATTTGATAGTAACTTTCACATTCTGCAAAAAAAAAAAAAAAAAAGTAAAAACTTATTTAGATGAAGCAACTAATATGATTGGCCAAATATGTTCAACAATATGTCCAGTTACCAGATGAATTTGACATTATACCACTACCTGGATGAACACAGACAAGCTTCCTAATTCAGTTGAATGTGATCAACATGCTTTCTTCTCAACACCATGTGATTTAATTGCAAAATGCTCAAAAATCTTATTCACTAAAACGAATCAGCTCATAAGAGTCACTTGTTTGTTAATTAAACCACTCCAGTACTGTTGTACTGTATGAATGCAAGTCGATAAAACGTTTCATGTGCACTTGTTTCTGACTGACATGCGCTTGTTTTGCGTCCATTGTTTTGAAATTCACTAAAACCTAATTCACTAAAAAAGGCTTATAAGAGTGAACTGAACTACTCCAGTCTTGTTGTGTAAGTCAATAGAACATAAAACACATGCGATTGTTTCTGATTCACATGCTCTTGTTTTGACTCTTTTTTAACTAAAAAGAATCAGCTTATATAAGAGTCTTGTGCTTTTGAATCATACCACTCATTTCCCTTGTATGACTGCAATTTAACAAAAAGATTCACATGCTCTAATTTCTGATTCACATGCTTTTGTTTCAACTCCATTTTGATTTGATTTGATTCGATTCATGAATCAGGCTGCACTGGTCACACTGTATGTTGGTGATTTGATTGAGAAATTCATTAAAATCTAATTAACTTTTTTTTAAATTTTTTTTTTAAAGTCTCAAGAGTCACTTAAACTGAACTACTCCAGTTTTGTAGTATAATTGCAAGTCAATAAAACTTATGCTCTTGTTTTGACTCTTTTTAACTAAAAAGAATCGGCTTATAAGAGCCATTTGCTCGTGAATCAAGTCAACTCCATTTGATTTATTGTATTTCCAGTATCCAGTTACACTGATCATGGTGTATGTTTCGAAATAACAAAAAAATGATCTCAAGTAAGATATTTGTTCATAAATCATTGTACTCTGGTCCCATTGTATGACTGCAACTTAAAAAAGAAGCACTGCTGCTTAAGTTTTACCTTGGTACATTATAAAAACCTTCATTTTAAAAATTAAGAACATACTCCAAACGATTTAGCTGATGAGTTAAATCAGAACGCAGTGACATCTGCAGGACGGGAAGTCCTATATGTCCTCACAGAGCTCCTAAAAAAGTGTGATAGTGAATGATTGATCCAGGGATTTTAAGAATCATTATTGGGATTAAATGAAGACTGAGATTAATGGAAAAGGGATCATTTTAACCAGCCCTACATATGAGGCTGAATATATATATATATATATATAAAATTGTATATACGAAAAAAAAAATAATCATAAATGATTGTCACAATCCACTGCTTTACCATTAAGTAAAAGTAACAATGCTTTTATGGTACGTACATGACGCACTGTTTAGCTAAGGTTAAAACATTGATACAAGTATCACTACATAAATGAATTTTTAATGCATACAGTATAGAGCAGATGTAAGCCACAATGCCATTCAGTTTTCATCACAAATTGACTGGCAGCCTGTTGAGGTCCAGGAAAGTAACAATCAGTCGTCATTTGGACTAGATGCATCTGTTGGCTCTCAACCAGACCACATGCCCTAAAGGTGCCTGATAACTTAATTATACCGCCACCTGGGACTGTGTAACTCACTTTATTTTTCAGTTAGATGTGGCATAATCAAATTCATCGTGTATTTGTCATAAGAGTGGACCTCTCTCAAGCTAACAGCTCTCTACAATGTGTAAATAGTGAGTAAAATGCACAGCAGTTTAGTGGGAGTTAGAAATCTGAGGGTGCAGAAATGATCAGCTAATTCCCCATCTTTTCCAAAATGTCTGATTAAGGACTTTAATTAGTATGCAAATTAACTTGCTTTAGTGCTGACTTCAGTTGGGTGGCTAAAACCCTTTTAAATCAATAAAGTAAATTGGGACTGGGCTGCCATTAGATCTGGGTAATATCTAAATAGAACGAGAGTCTGTGTAATGAAAGGTGGAAAACACATTTATAAGGCATGGAAAGGTAATAATCAAATATTCATATATCAGGCATTAAAGCTTAGATGTGTAAAAACATCAAGAGATAAGACTTTGACTACACTGAATACATTTGTGCATTTATAATTAAAAATGTTCAACGTGCCCAATTTCTCTCCATGTAGCATTTAGTAAACACAAATTAACATGAAATTATGTAAATATCTAAAGCCCAAAGTATACTTAGGTTTTTACATTTATGCTAGGCAATATATATAGTGTATGTGGCTTAAATAGGACGCACAAATGCAGCCCAATTTTTCTTTTTTTTTTTGGTGTTTTTTTTTTTTTTTTTTTTTTTTTACGAAAAGAAAAGGAAGAGCCAGAACAAAAACAAACCACTGGAAATTGTAACAACAATAAAGCCTTGTGTGAGGGGTTAGGAGACACCTGCGATTCTAGTTTAAATGAGTACAAAGACATTTTTATCGGACACTAGTTCTGAATATGTATATATGTTGAGGTTCTGTGAAATGCTACATGTTTGGCTGTACATGTACACTAAGCGTTTGCGTCAAAATTCATGTATGCTTTTAGTTTAAAGAATATAATCCAATGATAATCCTTACAGGGATAGTTCACCCAAAAATGAAAAATCTGTCCTTAATTACTCACCCTTCATGTTGTTCCAAACCCGTAAGACCTTCGTTCATCTTCGGAACACAAATTAAGATATTTTTGATGAGATCCGAGAGCTCTCTGACCCTCCCATAGACAGCAAGGGAACTACCAAGATCAAGACACAGAAACATAGTAAGGACATTGTTAAAATGGTCCATGTGACATCAGTGGTTCAACCATAATTTTACGAAGCTACGAGAATACTTTTTGTGCACAAAGAAAACAAAAATAACAACTTTATTTAACAATTCGTGTCCTCCGCGTCACCCTTAGGCATCATTTTGGAGAGTATCATGATGCATGTGTGCGCTTTGATCTTAAAGTAAACAACGTAAGCGCGTGGTCCGCTGACAGAACATTCAAAGAGCGCGCATGCATCATCATGATACTCTCTAATGACAGAATTTTTGGGTGAACTATCCCTTTAAGTTCATGAGAACAATTGAGTTTTTGGTTTTAAAATCTCAGCTGACTTCCGGCCAAATCACATTCCCCTCCTTTCTTGTTAATGCTTTTATTGTCCTATCACAATATCAGACAAAAATCCAACTTTTAAAAGTACAAGATCTTTATTAGCCTTAAATTACCTCTTCATGAAGCAGTTCAGCTCATTTACGTTTGGATCAAGCCAAAGAATTGCATCCCCTTCTGGCGGTGACCTTCAAGGACAAGGAAGAAAAAAATCATTTGGAATTTGTCCATAAAAACACACTGGTCAAGCAAAAAATACCAATAATCCTGCATTTTCATCCAATTACCCCTGCAGTCACTAAACTCCCTTAAAACTCATCTTTGATCATCAAAATGACATATTTAAATGTTACTTTCCCTTAAATAATTTCTTCATGCTCTCCAACTGTACAAACTTACCTCATTTACTACACACAAAATCATAAATATGCAAACTAGCCCCACCTCCACTCAAACACACCAGCTTGGACTACCTGCTCCACTTTCACCTGGTTAACTGAATTAGTAAATACTACACAACGGCACACTGGGTTAATTTAGCAATATTTGTTTGAACCAGAAACTGATTCCGAAGCAGAAGAGGAAGAGCGTCTGTATGTGTCAGAATGGTAATGCATTTTATATACTGCAATATCATTAGTCTTTGGCTTGACTACATTTTCGAATAGCTAATAATTTGTTGCTAATGTTACACAAACCATGTTCCTGTTTGCTATCTTAGGCCTTGTCCACGCTAATACGTTTTAGTTTGAAAAGGCATCTTTTTCTCTCCGATTTGGACTTCTGTCCACACTGAGACGGCATTTTTGTCAAGGAAAATGGAGCTTTTTGAAAACTCCCACATTAGTGTTTTCAAGCAATTTTCCAAGTTTCTCATTCACACTGTAACGTCAGAAAACGTTCATTTCGCCTTAATGCACTAATGTGGATGGAGAGCGTTTTGAAACGAAAACGCCGTTTTCAAATGTATCTGGATTAATGTAGATGCAGCCTTAGACAGCAACTGTCAAAAAAATAAATAAAATAAAATAAAAAAAAAACATTTAAAATTCAGCATTCTTAGGTAGAAAGGCATTGCTAATAATATGAAAAGCCCTGCCCCTTAAACTGACAGGATTGGCAGTTTGTGACAGTGTAGTTTTAAGGAGAAAATGCTCAGCAATGGTGTTGACTGATGAATCTGCACATGGTTTGTCTAAAAGAATATTAAAAACACCACACAGACATGTAAACAACAATAAAATCCTAATTTTCACCACAGGGGGTCTTTAAACTCTGCATGGTGGCGTTCCCTGTAAGAAGAGCTTTCATACAAGGTCTTTTTCTGGACTCTCTGTTGTCTCATTTAGCGCTCTTTTAGTCTTCCCACCGCAATCCTCCACAACACAACCACTCTCTTACATGTACCTCTGCTCTCTCTCTCTCCGTCCATCACTCACATAAACACCCCACATACAATCACAAACCCAAACAGAGCCATGCTCAAAACAGAAAGATGCACAACTGGCTTCAAGATTCAAGCCAAATGTGTGCATTTCCGTCAGATTCAGAACGCCGTGGCTTCTTAATCATTCCATCGATGGCAAGATTTTGCAGCACCTTTGCAGGTAATTAATCATTCTGTCAAAAGCCAGGCTTGTTATTCACTGCATGTGCTTTTTAAAGGCATATCTACAGCAGGGATTTCTGGCTCAGATGCAGCACCAAACTGGCCGTGCACAATAGATACTGGCCAAAGCTCAGCGCTGGGTGTAATTATACCTCCGTACTCTGGCAGTGCATGAGGAATTACCCTCTCCGTCCAGCATGGCAGCCACAGATTCTGGTGGCGATGGAGGTCATGTCCTCATGCAGCAGTTTTGACAATGCGCCTGGAGTAAGTTGCTAATTCAGTCGCTCTGCTGGCCCATCTCTCTCTCCCTCCCTCCCTCCCTCTCTCACTGTCCCATCTCTTTTCTTCCTCTCTTTCCGTCATTTTCTTTCTATCTCACATATATACACGCACTTTAGGTTATGAAACCTTCAGCTGCACAATGCTTCTGCGTAATGCTACTGTACAGAATCCAGGAAGAGAGCGAAGCCGGGCACATTTTTAATTTGTCCTGACATAAGTGTGAGGTTTCAGTGACAGCTTCATTCGGTAGCTGTCATTCCGGTGTATAGGACATCTAGACCAGGGTGTTGTCATGTTGTAGGTCGTATTTGACTTGAAGAATGTCTCTCATTATGACTCTGGGCTACTGAGGTGTTATTCGTCAGGGTGAATAGACCTGGAAACCTTTGGAATTGAAAGGAATTCCATTTTAATCCATGTTTTGAGAGCATTTGACAGACACACACTTATAGAGCATTTCAAAAACATTTTTCCATCCAGAAATAATGGAGAATAATATATGGCAACTTATTTGATTTGTTCGTATAATTGAGTGGTTTTGTATTGCCAATGTTAATAAATGCATATAAAACAAATTACACAATTTGATGGGGACCTAAATGGCGCCCTTAATGTAAAATGTGCCTATTTCTGGTCCCAGAGCGTATGAGGATCAAAAAAATATACTTTGTTTTTATGGATTAGGGATTGAGCAACACAATTTTTGTGAAAAGAAAGAAGATTAAAGATCATCAAAATTCATAAAATATATAAATGCAAGGCATTTGCTGTTTTTTTGGAACTTTCTATTCAAAGAAAATTCAAAATCCAATTATCAGAGAAACAAAACAATGTGTCACAGTTTCCACAAAAAATATATAAATAAAAATAAATAAAATTAAAAAATAGTAGCACAACTGTTTTCAACGTTGATAATAATTAAAAAATATTTTCTGAATAGCAAATCAGCATATTAAATATGGTTGCTGAAAATTCAGCTTTGCCTTTACAGAAATAAACTGCATTTTAAAATACATTAAAAGAGAAAAGTTATTTTAAATTTTAACGATATTTCACAATATTACAGTTTTTACTGTATACATTTATTTGACCAAATAAATGCAACCTCCGTACCTTATGCAACCTTAATAGCAAAAGATATTAAAAAACCAAGAATAACCAAATTTTACCTAAAAAAAGGTAAAAAAAAAATAACAAAACAAAACAGATAAATAAATAATAAACAAACAAACAACTTTACAGCTGTTACTGAATAACTTCAACACCTTCAATAAAATCATAAACCAGTTTTAGATGACGCAACATTGTAAAAACGATTAATGACCTTAAATCATCTGTCATTGCATGCGATGTCCACAGTGAATAACAGGTATTTGGGAAAGTAGACAAACCGCTGCTTTTGCACAGATGGGGGTCAAATTAAGTGAAGGTTAAGTACTGGTTGTCCCTCCCAGAAAACCTGAACCGTTTGCTCTAGTTTCCATTGCTTTATTTTTCCTTTCACTGTAGCAGAGCTCGGCTTATCCTGAGCTCACTTTCTTTCCTGCAGTCATCGTCCAATCAGCACGCTTCACTGGAACGCTCACGAGTCAAAAGGTCAAAGAGAAGATCTCTGCTGTCGACACCTTAGTACAGCTCCATTTACTGGGACTAAGTGGCCTTGTTTAACCTTGCATACCAGCCATCGGGTGAGAAACAACAGGAACAGAGCATAGCTTTAGTATCCAAGTGCTACAATCAAACAATCTCAGTACAAGGTGCTAAATGTAGTACCTCTAATCCAGATGAAATTACCGTTTCTCCCTCAAGCTCAGGCCAGGATAATGTATCAGAATGCGATAGTGGCAGAATCCCTCTATCAGAGTTGTACAAAAGTGCTGATTCTTCTGCTCTGTGCTAGAATGGGAATTGCTTGAGATTTGAAGTTCACAGACCTTTGGATTTGTGGGATTTACACCTTGCTTTACATGTATAAATATGTGGGAATACAATGCTGAATGGGAGATTTAGGCCTCAAATGGAGATAAATAAATAAAAGTGAAAGTTTCGACAGGCATTCAGTCAGAAAAGAGTCAGCGTAGCACTAGAAAACCATCACAGACACATTCAGAGCTGTTTTGAGAAGGGATTACAGTTCACTTCCATTCATTTATGCATTAAAATCTGAAATCTGAAGCTCTATTGAGATATTTTTTACATGGACCCCTTTCCAAATCTTTCCATTCCTCATTTGACTTCACTAACAAGCCTTGATTTGAGATCGCAAATGTAATATAAAATAGATTTTTTACCAACAGGTTACAGCACTCCATTATTTTCATTTTACAGTGGGCCATTCAAGTGTTACTAATGGCGCTGCTAATGGCTGCGCAGTGATTTGGTACAAAGTAGAGCTCACTTGATAATAGCTGGTGAAGTCTGGTCAAACGGTTGACATTTAACTGACATTTATTAAGGCGAGTTTCCCAGCATCTCAGGAGACACACCACACATGTCCTAACCAACTGTTCTGCTTGTCTTCTTCACTTAATGCAAGAATGTAGGTCTGAGTTCGCTTTTCATATCTGAAAGGGATGATTTCTACTGTTTGGTAGCACTTTGTAACATAAGAAACAGTAATTTAGTTTCATATGACAGTTTTTTACTCTCTCTTAGATCCTCAGAAGGGATAGTTAAGTTCACCCAAAACTGCTGTGAACCCCATTGACTTGAAGTGTTTCAAACACTTAGACATTTTTCAAGATATATTCTTTTGTGTTTCACAGAAGAAAAACATGCCATGCAGGTTTGGAATGACATTAGGGACAATGATGACAGAACAGGTGTGAGTAAGATGACGAAAATCATATTTCACAATAGGAGATATTTTATTTCATCATAATGACATGTGCAGGCTCACTTTCTGACATAATGCACATTATTTACATGCACTTAAATTACATTTTTGACATAACTTTGTGTGTCTGACCATTTAATCACAATAAACTATGAATTAAACTGAATTCATAATGACATGTTGTCTGAGAGATGGCCTTTTGTGTGCATGCATTGCAGTGCAAGTATCACAATGAGTTATTTTTCATGGCTTATTGCACTCAATAACTTTTTTCAATATCATGCAGATACTGTGCTTTATTTTCTTATTCATGCATGTTTCATTATTGCTCTAACATGCTGATAACTTTAAGCAGTGCCAACAAATATATTTACATATTATGATATACACAAAATCTCTATCGTGCTATCATGCACATCCATGCTTTTTTTCTAATTCATTCATTTTCTTTATTGCTCTAATGTGTTAATAACTTTCAGTCCCATGAACATTTACATAATATGATACATTATACAGCAAAATCATCATTGACATATTTAAGTACTTACTTAATCTTAACTCTTTTTAATATCATGCACATCCATGCTTTCTTCTAATTCATTCATTTATTTTATTGCTGTAATGTGTTAATAACTTTACAAAGTGCAACATATATATTTACATATTGTGATACACATGAATCTCTATCGATACACATTATCACTTTAATCAGGTTATTTTAATATTCTACTTTTAAGGCTGTATGTAAATCACCTCTCTTTTGATTGGCTAATCACATTTTTTTTTTAGCATGTTTTTGGTAATACATTATCCCTGTAGTAACATTCATTTTTGCTTTTTGATAGCATTTATAATTAAAGGGCCATTCACACAAAATATCTTTGGAGTTGTGATATGTTGTTACGCTCTGCAGCGTCTTTTTTAACACCATAAATTTAACATATAAAAATGTTCATGCAAAAATATACAATCTACTCCAATGTTGCAAACCTGCAACTTTCAACACTGTGTTCATTTAATTCAGCTAAGATGTCACGTCAAGATGTTTCATTCTACTGTTGGTCACACGTCAGAGTTCACCAAACTTGAACTTTGCAATGCAGCTAAATGCAAGATGAGCTTGTGTTTCAGGTCTCCAGCATTCGCATGCAAATGATTGGAAGTGAATGAAATAACCTAGCTCTTTTTCAAATGACCAATAAAAATTGGTCTTTTTTCTGACACATATCGCAATAATATTAAAATAAGGAAAGACAAAAGCCTGTCTGTGCATGTTCAGGAGCGTGTGCGGGTTTCCCATGTGTATTTTGTGATGTCTTGCTGCCCCAGAAGCAGCTTGCTGCACTCTCCCATATGAATGAGTTAATGAAGAAAATGGAGCAAAGAGGAGCTTCCAGATACATCAGGTTTCCCCGATACGGTGTTTCTAATCTCCCTAACATTGCTTTCATAGAAGCAAAACAACAACCTCTAAAGCACCACAGCGCCGAGGTCTCAGCTGCGGCAGGCTTCCCTCTCCGTCCTGCTCAATGACAAACCATCTGGCAGCAGCCGAGCATTTTTAATGGCTTCATTATAGGATGGGAACGTTTCAGCTGCAGAAGCTCCAACGGCGGGGCCGCTCCACTCGCCATAAAACACACCGGCGATAACTCACGCCACGTGTCGTTATGCTAATCGTAAAGGCCAGGTAAAACCAGGAAAAGTCATTTTTCATGACCGCCATGTATACAGCCCAACGGATGCGGCTTTGCCCCGTGCATTATAACTCTGACCGTCATCGCAGCCCTTAAAGAGAGATAGACCGTGAGCTATTAATCATAACTCTATTTAGCCTGGGTCCCGTTCACAGGCTTTACATATCCAAATGTTTATCCAGCGTGTCATGTGTGCAGCCGCAGCCTCTAGTGCCAAGCCAGCTTCAAGCAAAGAGCACAAATACAAATACGGACGCAAATACGACGCACCATCTGGCCAGGGTGGTGATATCCCTGATTCATTTGTTTCAGAGTGACTGGGCATACATTTAGATGCAACAAGCCAGTCGTTAACATTGGCGATTTTTACTCGGAATCTGTCAGCGACAGCACAGGAATACATTACTCTTGCTGGAACACTCCTGGAGGCGAGTTGGGTACAGTGTGACAGCGCTCAGACGCACGATAGAGATAGAGAGAGAGTACATAGGGAGGGGAGCGATACGGCTATTCCCAGCATTAAGCCGAGGGCTTTTAATTGGAATGTGCCCTGGAAAGCCCTGAGAGTGAGTGATGAATGAATGAGATGGCTCAGGTCTCCCCTGTACGGGTTGAGTCAGCACTACTTTAGCTGCATGAAAACACTTAATGGCTCATAAACTTGCAGGCCGGCTGAATTTCCCATTGGCTTTGTTCTATGATGCTGAAGAGCGATATCTCGTCCTGCCAGCATTCGGCCAAAGCTCTTGTTGTGCCGGAACGCCAGGATTGTTTTATTTTATCACTTTCATTTTCCTGTTTTTATATGCTTCTCTCTCTGAGGACAGTTATTTATCATGGGCCCTGCTGAGAGGGAAATGCACAACAAAGCACAAACTCAGAGAAGGGGAATGATTTATCGCCTCTAGCGCTGCTCTACTTTTTCATCGCCGGAGCTGAACAGAGAAAAATTCACCCTTCCGTTGCTGCCGAGCGAGATTCAGGCCCTCGCAGGACCCCAAAGCGTTACCATTGGTTGAGGTTTTTGGGTATTCTATTCATGCCTGATCGGAAAGCCGACAACCTCACTTGATGATTAGAATACTCTTAACCATGTAAATACACCAAGATCATATGTGAGTCATGACATGATATAACTGAAGCAACAAATCGTCAAGTATTTATAATTCTTACAGTTTGCATGTTATTACTAACTGCATTCTGTCATTCATTTCCTACAGTTAGCATGCTACTAAGCCTAGTTAGCCTACTAAGCTAACATATCCAGGGTATATTGCTTCATATAATCATGTAAATTTATTTATTTATTTTTTTGGCAATTTTGTGATGTATGGTAAAACTGAGATGGTAATATTACATTTTTTATTCATAAATTGAAATGAACTTTTTTCCCTTTCAAAATATAGCAATATATTATAATAAATGTTTACCCTCTGACAACTGAACAAATTGACAATTGACATTTTAACATCATGGTAACTGTCAAAGATAATAACAATTACACACAAACACACACACACACACATATATAATATGTATACACACACACATATATAATAATATTATATATAAATACTTAGTATATAACAATATATAATATTATATAATAAAAAAAATGTTATTTTAAATTTCAATAATATTTCACAGTATTACTGTTTTTTTTTTTTTGTTTTTTGTTTTTTTGTAAATGCAAATGCAGCCTTGATGAGCAGAAGAAACTTTAAAAAACATTAAAAATCTTACTGATCCCAAACTTTTGAACGGCAGTGTAATCATTGAATATATTATATTATATTATATTATATTATATTATATTATATTATATTATATTATATTATATTATATTACATTACATTATATTTCCTAATAATACAATTATTATTATTAGAAGCACAACAATAGTCAATAAAATATCCAAAACTAACTATACATTATGGTATAATAATAACAGCATCACAGCAATATTAAAAAAAAATATATTATATTATAATTTCCATACAATATACAATATGCAGTGAAATGTATCGTAAATAAATATACGATTCCTGCTACAACAACAACAAACAGCATAAACCAGCCCAGACTGATATGCTAGTCTCTTATGCTGGTCTGGCTTTCTGCTTTTAGAATGGTTTGGGAAACTTGAGAGAGCAGCTGAAGAACCAGCTACACCCCATCAAACCATCTGGTTTAACCTGTTAGATTTATTTTTTTTTTATTTTTTACTCTATAATGTTGTTCAGAACTGTTTAATTATTACAGAATTTACATGAGGAGCAGAGAGGTGTGGTGATATTTCTGATTAGGCATTACAAACAGCTCCCCTTTCAGGTCCAAATGGCATCGCATTCCGCAAGAAGATCGAATCTTGCACTGCACCGGCATTTGCTCTCTCACCAGTACTATTACGTGTCGATTTCACGATTCATCTAATGCTAATCTAATGCAAGCGACAGGTCGTCTTATACGTCGCCTGCCATGAGACTAGACTGGCTAATTTGTGCTAAGGGCCGGCCATCTCTTCCAGTCATGCAGCTGCTGTCCTGCACAACCAAAACCGCCCGTGGAGAACGAGGACTGTCCTACAGTAAAAAAAGAGTCAATGCAGTGTCATCATGGCTGTGGGAAAGAAGTCTTTACACAGTGGAGACGACTCCAGTAAATTACTAGCTTTTGCAGCTCATGCCAAAGCCACTGGAAGCCTTCGGCACACTGTACATTCAAAGCACGGCATTCTGCATGATTCAGATGTTTGCACAATGTCGCCTGTAGATATTCACCATGCCATTGTGCTCTTTGGATGCTTCGACAGCCACAGACTGTGAGGAGGACTGAGAAGAGGAAGGCTAGAAGGCTTATTGTCGCTTTTTACCATTTTTATAGTAGGAAGTACAATATTACAGATGAGTGTTATGTTGCAGCTGACATGATATGCAAAGCTGAAACCTCTAAATGAATCTTCTTGATTTCTAAAAATCAGTCCCCTCAACATATGTCTAAACCTTGAGCCTAGTGAGCTGCCTTGCTGTATGTATAGACAGCTGTCTGGTACAGCAGCATCTGGACTGAAGTGTAGCCTCGTACAGTAAGTGACTGATGTGACACACTACATACAGTATGCAAGCGCTCCATGTGTCATATAAACAGTGCTCTGCATAAGAAGCACACTGGAGACCTGACTCGGGCTACAAGAGGAATGATGCAATACTTCAGTAAGCTTAAATATACATAGCACACAAATGCTGGGTAAAATAGCATGTTTTTAATTAGTTTATTGTTTTTTTTTTTTTTTTTTAATAATTTTCAGCCTTGAATGAAATATTAAAAGTATTACACTAGATTTATTAAAAATAATATATTTATTTATAAATTAACATTTATATTGCCCCATGCTCCATCCTGGATTACCACTCAAATGTTCATATATTCTTATACATGCATTTATTTGATCAGAAATACATGAAAAGGGTTAATATTGTGAAATATTATTACAATTTTAAATAACTACTTGCTATCTGAATATATTTTTAAATGCAATTTAGTTCTATTATTCAAAGATGAATTTTCAGAATCATTACTCCAGTCTTCAGTGTCACATGATCATTCAGAAATCATTCTAATATGCTGATTTGCTGCTCAAGAAACATTTATTATCATAATTATATATAATATTTATTTATTTATTTATTTATTTATTTATTTATTGTGGTAACTGTGCATACATCTTATTTTCATAACTATTTGATGAATAGAAAGCTCAAAAGATTTAACACTTCCTTGCTGAATATTTTTTTTAAATAAATAAATAAATTTAAGCCAAAGATTTAAACAGTTTTTCACACTTGTTGCAATGCATTATGGGATTGCATTCTTTGCAATGTACAATGTTTCCTAATTTTCTGAATAAAATAAAGTGCTTAAGTTGCCTACTTTATGATACAGATTGCTTACTAACTTTATCTGTGTAAATGTATATCCTTTCAGCTTAACTCAATGTGAGCTTAGCATCTATCCTACAATACATGCAAAAATGCCATAAAGGGATATGATATACAGTAACTAACTATATGCAAAGTACTGCTTACTTGGACCAAACTCCAAAACGTTTGTCCACTTCAAAAATGGTTGATTTACACAGCTTTACAGATCAAACAATAAACATTTTTAACAGAATTATTGCTTTAACGCAAATACTAGCTTAACATTTGTACATGTAGACACAGCTATTTTTGTTAGGTCACATTTTTTATGCCTCTGATATACAATTATACAGTATAAGTACACTTAACCATGAATAGTCCTTTAAAATTCATGCTGGTTTTCTTAAACTCAGTGATGGGGAAGAGCTGGTTGGCTCTTTTCAACAGGGTACCGAGACCATCCATCAAAACAGATGTGACCACTGTGAAGTCCCACATTACATAAGTTTGCCACTGTGTGCATGTCATGTGTGAAATACAGAGGGCCTGTTGTTATTTTTTAATCTTTCTTTACAGCACCATGGGGTGTCTGAACTAGCCGCTGATATCCCATTGGCTGAGAAATCATCTTCTGCCCGCAATGATAAAAATCACAATTGTGAAAAGAACTCGTGCAAAACCCGCTCCCCTGCTATTTTATCTCTCTGATTCCCATTTTTCTCTCATCCCTTTCTCCTACGAGGCCAACTCTCACTTAGCTCTTTCCTAAACGTTATTCTGTCTAATATAATGAATCTAGATAATAACCTTCGCAACAGAAAGAGGGCATGAAAGATTCATTTGAACGCTAAAATAAAAACCGTTCTCCATATGTTAACGATAGCAAGTTTCAATAGAAACGAAGCCACATCTTGTGCTTTCTTTGCACTAAACCTAACGTCTCTACGGCTGCCCAGTCTGTTGTTTCTTAACATTTAATTCCAAGTCACATTTTGCCTAAAGCTCATCATCATTAGTCTAGAGCTGCATTTGCTCAACACACGCTTGCTCATTTGGTTCACTCAGAGCTAATGGTGCCTTCAGTGTCACGCCACTCAATCAAAGTCCTGGTCTCTAGGCCTCTCTTTCAACGTGGCATCACACATTTGTGCGAATGCCACGGAGCTGTAATTCAAATTGATTCTCTGAATATGACAAATGGTCATTTAGTAGCTCAGCTAAGATCATTGAGACTGTAATATTTCTTAGAGCACATCAAAGCACAGTTTTAATAGAGATGAACTGAATGGAGATCTAAAAGAGAAATCTCCACTGCAGACCTCGAATCTAAACCGCCATGGGCACAAACACCTACAGTGCCAGCGTTGGCCTACCACTGAGGCAGCTAATAGGAATAAACCCAACTGACATTTAATGGGTGTTTATTTTGGAGGGAAACTCTGTTCTAAAGGCTGCCGAGCCACTTGTGAAGGTGGCTGGGATGCCTTGTGTATGCTAAATGATGTCTAAGTCTCCTGTGGTTGCGGGTGAATCCGCTAAAGAGTCGTCAGAGTTGTTTTGCATTCTGCTTCAGAAGTACTAAACAACTCAAAATAATGGAACTATAGCAACCAGCTACCTTAGATCTTTGCCACATTATTCCATCTGCTCTGTAATTTGTTGTAAATGATCGTCTGATGCCGAACTCTTGTGCACAAATGCAAAAAAACTGACCTGCACTACCACAAACATTCTCAAATGGCGGCCTGTGACATTAACATTTACTGTGGACTGTAATTAAATTAAAAGCTTTTACGCGCTTTAGCAGGCTACTTTGATTCACTTCGGTGGGTGGAAAGAGTAGCATGGAAATAAATACTATAATCGAGAGAGTAGTGGATTGGGATGAAACTTTCAGTGTTTTTGAATTGTTTCTTCATCTGAACAGATATGCATTACATCACTTGCTCACCAATGGATCATCTGAAGTGAATGGGTGCCATCAGAATGATAAAAATATCACAATAATCCACAAGAGAGATCCACACGATTCCAGTCCATCAAATAACATGTTGTGAAGTCAAAAGCTGCATGTTTGTAACTTTAAACCATCACTTCTGGCCAAAATCCATAATAATGCTTCCTGCAGTGAAAAAGTCCATCCCCTGTTGTCCTCTCACATCAAAATTCACCCAAATATTTGTAAGAACTATTTTGGACTGTTTTCGCTTATAAACGTTGCTTAATCTGTGCATACTTCTCTCCTGATTCAGACCAAATGACTTTTTTTTTCAATAGAGAAAGCAATATAATTGATAGAGGATTAGTAAAGGTTAAAATGTTAGATCTTAAGTAAAAATGTTATTACAAACACGAAGCTTTTCGCTTCAATAGATGTTAATTGATGGACTGGAGCGGAATGGATTACTTGTGGATTATTGTGATGTTTTTATCAGCTGTTTGGACTTTCATTCTGACGGCACCCATTCACTGCATAGGATCCATTGGTGAGCAAGTCAGGCAATACTAAATTTCAACAAATCTGTTCTGATGAAGAAACAAACTCATCTACATCTTGGATGGCTTGAGGCTTAATACATTTTTAGCAGATTTTTGTTTTTGTGTGAACTATTCCTTCAAGAGATTACTGAAAACTACTAAATTGTACTTATGTTTTCTACAGTTTATATTTGAAAGCTTAATTTAAAATATTTTTTTAATCAAACTGTATTTGTAACATTTTCAAACACTACTGTATATAAAAATAAGCAAGAGCAATACAGGAACCTGGGTTTTTAAATAAAACCGTTAAACTCCAGTCCGGTGTATTATTTATAGATTTTAACATCATCTGGAACAGACAGTTTCAGTGTGCATGCAAAAACATGGTGCATCTGTATAATTTGACTTTAAAATGTCCGCTGTAAAAAATAAAACCAATGCCCTTGGGTTGAAGCATGTAAAAATCCACTTACCATACTGGACAGGACATGCATTTAAAACATTAATGAATAAGCAAAGCTGCTAAATCTAATTGTGCAGGAACATTTCTAAAGCATTTGGGTGAGAGAATAACAATTAGTTATTTGCACAGCTTAGTCTTCATCGATGGTTTAAGTAATTATGTTTATATCAATCAAATATTTGTAGTACAGCCAGTCCAGTGGATAAGATTCCTCTTTGATCAAAGAACAATTTCAGCCCTGTGTTCAATTCCCTAACTCAATTCCCCATTCAATCACGAAAAGAAACAAGTCTTTTAAAATGGTCTGCACTGAAAGTTTTTCTTCTTCTTGGTGTATTAAACTTGAATCACAAAAATGCCTCACTTTTATTTGGTAAAGTAAGTCAGATTTATGAGGATGTGTAAATATGTGTGACCTCAAAGCATTTCTTTCCTGAGGAAGTTAAATATAACAGTAGCATTGCAAGACAAAATAAAATATTCCCACTAAAGACATCCAGATTTATTTGAGAATTTAAACATTCACACTTTATCCAACATAGACTTTTTTATTCATATACCAAGCTCACTTTTACCTCACACACTGTACTGTATATACACAAACACAACAGACTGTCATACACACAATGCATCATGCAGGTCCATATTATCCTTTCATTGTAGACTATCTTTATTTACTTAACCTGACTGTAAACAAAAGTTATGCAATACTTTCACTCTCCTCATTATGTATCTTTGGCATTCATTTGTAAGACGATCATATGTAAGATGATACTGAATGTCTGCACATCATGTAAACTACATGTTTTGATTATGTCTAAGCCATGTCTCAGTGCCACAGACGTTTCATTTGACGCCTCTAAATTATTTATTCATGGATTCATTTATTTTGCAAGAAATGGTCTGCAAGCATTTGCATAACATCCACTCAGATATGTAAATATAATATAGTTTCTAAATAGTACATATTTTATTAGATTAGATATCTAATTCATATATATATATATATATATATATATATATATATATATATATATATATATATATATATATATATATATATATATATAGTTTTTTAATACACTGGGGAAATGAGACCTAATAGTGATGCATTACAATGGCTCAGTAGAAACTAATTTATCAGGGCAAATGTAATACTATATAATCTTACTGAACAATTACTAGCAATGCTGTTTCGTTGTTTCATTATATTATTACAAATTAGACCTTAATATTATTACATGCAGCTTGCAGCAGAACAAACAGTAGAGAAACACAGTCTTTTCATTAAATTAACTGTTACTAAGAACTTGATGACTTTAGTTAATGAATAGTTTGTTCCCATACAAAAAAATATTTGATTTATTTTTAGCTCTACCTTTCAATTCTTGTGTTATTCCACATGGACATTTTTATTTCTCCCTTTTAAATATTTTATGTTGACTTTATTTACAATGAAACTCTCTCTGAGGCCTGAAGCCACACATATGTGTCACACAACATTGTTTGTATCCCATTCCGTTTTCATTCTAAAATGGTTTCTGTATTGCTTTGAGGATATTGATTATGACACCGTCACGTGATCGATCCTTCATGAATGAGAGACGCTGTTTACTCACCAGGAGCAAGACTGATTAACACATGGAAATTTATGCTGGAGGCTGATGTTACATCTTTATTTTCACATATTAGAGAAGATGCTGCAGTGCACCTCAACAGCGGTGGAGATCTAAACGATGCTTAAGCACTCGGCTGCCTCCTCAGTATTTTCTAATTAAAGGCAGTGCAGGCTTTAGCAGAATGGAGCAATAAATCACCCATTCTCAGATGCATTGCCCATGTGGTGGCATTTTACTGTCAGTTAAAATGACTGTGCCTCCCCTCAATATTTCTGTGCAGAAATACCTCACCTCAAAAGAAAGCTCACTTCAGATACACAACTTAGGCCCTATATGGCCTACATTAGAAATTCCCCTTGACCCCTTCAAGTACAGAAGTCAAAGACCAAACCACACCAAAGTTCAAAGTTTACACTGCACAGTTTGTTTACAAATTGCATTAAACAATGTTATGAGAGTGTTTTCACTAGTTAGCTCACCTGAATATTCGTAGATTTGTATTGGATGTCTTCGACATGGAAAGCAGTTTTCTTCAGAATGCAAAATATGGATATTTTGTTGATAAACATTGTACTTTTTCGCTTATTTCAGTTAAACTCATAAAACAAGCGAGCTAAACCAGCAGAAGTACTAACAGTCTCGTGTAAACATGCTGAAGGCACAAAAAGCTGAGCAATCCAATTGAGTGAGTCATTTACACTGGAACTGCTCCGATTGATTCAAACTCAAACTCGTTCCTTTCATTCAGTTCAAGCTATTCACTAGCTCCAGTTCAAAAGAGTCATCCATTTTCGAATTTCGCCTAGTGAATCGCGACTTTAGATCGGAACTTCAGAGCTCGTATCGCGAATCTTTTGATTCAGATCGATCGGAACTTCGGAGCGAGTTCGAATCATTTGATTCAGATCGGGACAGAAGATACAGTGGTAAGTAATAGTGATGGCGAAGTGAAGCGTTCAAACGATTGAATTGGAAAAAGTTTCATTACTCGAAGCTTTTTAAAACGGTTTATGCTGTGGCCATCTAGTGGTCATAAAAATGACTAACAACTTCCAAAGTGTTATGTTGCATTACAGCCGCTGGTTTCACATCTGGTTCTACAACTGATTCTTTGTTTTATTATATTTTATATAAATAATGGTCATTGTCAAAGTCATTAATTTGTGTCGGTGTGTACTGGCACTAAAATAAGTAAATAAAACATAAATTCATAAATTAAATCTATTATCTGTTTATTTTAAATCTGCCTCAGTCCTTAGACTGTTATTTCATGACCAAAGTTAATTTTTGAGCTCAATATATAAATTTCGATTTAAAAAATAAAATAAAAAAAAGATTAAAAAAAAAATGCTAACACATTAAAATGTAACATGATGTTCGCTTCGTTTGAACCAGATACTGAAGCAGTCACGTGGTTTTCAGGCGAATGAAGCTTTGGACGTCATAGATCACGTGCTTTTCCCAAAACGAATCAAGCTCCGATACAGCGCTTCAGTGTGAAATGTGTTGTGTTTTGATTCAAGCTTCGGAGCTTCTGTGTTGAAGGTAACATCACTAGTAAGTAATATCGTTTCACGTGATTCCGAGGTTTAAAAAACAGTGATGTACGTTGCGTGAATGAATCACTCTTTTGTTTTGAGCGATTATTTTCGGTGAACCGGCTCGCAAAGAGACGAATGCAGCATGTACAGTAAACATATTAGCTATATAGTGACATTTTCAGAAATGCAGATGGATTTGTAACGTAAACGTACCCATTAAGCACACTTCCATTTTTGAGCTCAGATTATAAAAAGAAAAAAATATCCTACTTGATATCTTAACCAACTGATATATTTGTTACTAACGTTATACACCTCCTATAATTTCAAATCAATCAGACCATTGCACACTGATATGAGTCTCCATGTGTTCACACTGTCTGGCGGCCATTTTGAAAGCTGTCTAAAAACTTTCACCAAAAGAGAAGCCCCTTAAATGTGCATTTTTTAGATGTTTAAGCATTTATTTTGGGTAAGTTTTACTACTTACTGTAAAATTAAGAGATTAATGTTCAGACTTTTGCATATTATAACCTAAAACTTGGATGTGGGAAATAATTACAGTTAGATCCAAAAGATAGTTTTAGCAACATTGCGCAGATGCTACAGAGCAGAGTTAGCTGACTAGCTGTATAAGATTGTGTGCTACGCTAGCATATTACTTCACAGGTATTACTGGCTTGTACTTTTATATCCATAATATTATAAATTGACAGTTTATTGCTGGTCTGTGGTTTTACAGTGCTGTAATTTTTAAAGATTTCATATTATTGTAAGGTGAGCTTAAAAGGGTGCACGGCTATGAAAATCACAGTTTCAGTGTGACATCAATAAGAAAAAGTATAATTTCATAGATGTTGTCAATAATAGTTGTTAATATTAAAATATGTATGAACTTAATACATGACCTAGACTATTTATTTAGAAAAAATCCTGTCATTTTAATAAATATTACATGACATTTATTAAAAATTGTTGCTGCTCCAATTAAGCTCAGTGTGCTCTCTTTAAGCTCTTCCACATTGAACTTCTATGTAAATACTTCATAAACAGACTTTACGTATAAACTGATGGTTGTCACTTTAAGTTAAGTTAATTGATTTTCTATGGATTCTGTCAACTCAAATCTACAGATCTTTGGCAACTAGCATCAACTTCTCCAGACTGTAAATCTGTGGAAAATCAGGGCAAAAATCATGTAGTGTATTCCAGCCTTGAGAGACTATACATAAGTTGACATCCATTTAAAAAGAGGCTTCATAATGAGCCTAGTTTCTGTGTTCAGCCCCATGAATGAAATGTTTTATTGGTTTGTTTTATCTGATTTTTGAATGTGTTACTTAGCTGAACGTGGACTGGTATAGATGTTGTAATGGGCTTAAATGACACTTCATTATGAATATATAACTGATCGAATTGAGTGACTTGTTGCTTGATTTTAGTGTTCTGTTATTTTTTTGTTTTTGTTTTTTTTTTGTGTGATTGACTTTGTACCTTCAAAAATATATATTTTTCAATTATTCTTTAAAAAGGTTGTTTAAAATAAACAAGAATTTTTAATAAAACATGATGTGAGCTTAATGGGAACAGGGTTGTGCTTAAAGGGTACAAAAATGTACCCATTAAGCACAGCCAGACTTTTTGAATTTAATGAAGTATATCTTAATTGAAACGCTTTTGTCATTTAAAATAAAATTAAATATTTTTGTGTGAGAGATTAATATTTTATTTTAACATAACTTTTTGTACTGAAACCAATATCTTGTGCACTAAAAATGTCTCAGTGTAGATTTTGGTGAGCTTGTACGTTTACCCTATTCCTCATATTACACTCGTCTTGGACACCATGTTGCATAACTCTAACCCTAATGCAAAAATAGCTATACTGTATTAGCCTACTAGAAATGCGTGCGTAATATATAAAAAGTGTTTCATAAAGTGTTCTGTTTATGGAAGTAAAATAAGTAGTAGGCCTGTTTGACTTGTCAGGTTATCTGAAATGGCAGCCATGTGAGGTGATGTAGGCCTATATTCTGAGATCATTTTTGTGTAATGTCATTTTAATGTTCACGATTTTAAACTTTTCTTGTTTTTGTTACTTTAACTTAAGTACTTAATATGTACAAGTCCCTGGTTGTACAGCATGAGAATATGTTTCTGTGGACCACCCAATGCTATCAATGTTAGAGCCTCAGTGTTTACAGGCTACTGTGAAATTAGACTACAAATTGTGCTTATAGTTTTTTTTTCTGCTCATTAAGCTGGATATAGGAGGTGTTTTAATACTGAAAAGTTACACACTTCACCTTTAATATGCAAGCTTAAAAAGAATAAAATTGTAATCAGGTAGAACAAAAATACAGCACAATGCACCTGAGCATGAGGTGAAGACAGAACTCTGCAAAAAATTTAGATTGCAAAGTGTTTTTTACTGTCACATAAATTAACTTTAATGGAAAGTTAATGAGATGCACAAGCAGAATGCATTAATAAAATCAATCTCTTTGTAATATAACAAAGGTCCCACTCCCAGGTTAGTTGAAGGCATGAAATTGTTGCATCAGCCACACATGGGTTCATGCTGCTGTGTGCTGAAATTGAGGTTCTTAGCCATTGATTTAGTTTAATGTCCTAAGACCATTAATGAACCACAACAGAGCATTTGGGCTGATCTCGAGTCAGTAAGATGCGAAGTGTTTGCACCATTATTTGGAGGCATGTTTTCTTGTAACAGCCCCGTGTTGGCATTATTTGATGTTTTTCTTGAGTCAGTACTTATGAATATTTGTCCAAATAGATTCTTGTTTTGATGCTTGATGTTGCCAACTATCAAAATAGTTGCCCAAGATAAACATTTGCTGTCATCCACTGGTTTTTATATATATGAAAACTGATGTGGCATGTTCCTGCATGTGCACATTAAAATTCAACATAAAACAGCATTGTTGCTTTATTAATCTGACATATTTCTGAGTGAAGCAGAATTGAATGAAAAAATGAACAGGACTTTTTCTTATTTTGTCTTGTCTTTTCCAGTAAAAAAAAAAAGTATCTAAATGCACATAGAACCAAGAAAATAATAATTTCATACATTTCTTGCTTTAAGAAAATATGTCTTAAACTAAGCTTATTTTTTAACCCCATTAGCAATGTTTTTGTTTTTCTAAAATGAAAGCATACACATCACTAAATTTTGATGTTAAATTTCGCTAGATTTATTCTTGAATATAAAACTTATTTTTGCTTTGGAATAACATGAACTAATGAATTGTTTATAATTAGACATGCAGTAAGAAAGTTTAAAGTAATTTTCATGTTGACTTTAAGGTCATGAGTATGTAAAGAAACTGAAATGCCATTTTATTAATAATTTTAAGGATGACTGTACCATAATACAACAGTATCTCAGCAGCATTGAAAAATGACACTTTCTTAAAATCTAATTTGCTCACACAGTCACAGAACGTACAATGTAATTTTATTGATAAGCGAGGATGGGGACAGGAGACCCTTCTTTATCTGTATTGTGCCGAGGAATGTTCTTATCTGCTCTGGGACCTACACAGATGGCTATAAAGTGACTGGCATGAATACTAATAACTTACCACTCTTCATAATGCATAATGAGTAGTCTTGAGTGAAGTGTCTAAAACTGACAAGGAATCCGGTTGTTTTGTTCTCAAAGAAGTGCACTTTGTGCAAAGTGGCCTGTATGTTCCATTAGCAGAATGTCAGCTGATCTTCTAATACTCCTTACTTCTCTCACTCCATCCTCACAGACTTGACATTTCTCAGGATCGATATAAGTGCCACACAGAGTGGATCATCATATTACATGAAGAGCCACTACTCAATTGGAACTATGTGGCATAGAGTTTAAAAAAAAAAAAACTGTATTTTTCTCTTGTTTTCCAGCATAAATTTTAAATAAAAATAGACTTATTCCTAAACATATTCTCTGAAAATGTCTTATTGGTGTTTGCCAAGGCTTATAGGCCTATTTACCATTACAAATGGTTATCATTAATAAAAATATCATAAATGAAAGGTTTTGTCAAATGATTTTTTTTTTTTTTTTTACATTAACCTTTTTTTTTCTTAATTATCCATCAATATTATTCATTTGTCTTTGACTGAAGCCTGAAACTGTGAACACCCTTTGACTAAGCAGTAACTATGACGGATACTAATTTACAGAATTTCACTTGAGGCTAATCGTATGGATGATTCAATCCATCCAATGTTTTGCAGTTGACTCAGGAACTAACTCCTCATTAGATCAGGAGAGGGAGGCAGTGGCTTAAAAAAGCCTCGACACCCAATAGACAAATGCCAGAGAGAAATCTAATTAGATTTATTTAAAGCTGAGACGTGTCCCTCCCCAAACTACCACTAAACACAAACACATACAGGCAAACAGACATAAATTTAAATGCAATGTAAATCTCCTCCGTTAAGCCAGAGAACTCCCAGAGCGCATTATAGGGTCATATGCAAACCTAGATCAAAGTATATTTTGCTCTTTGCATTACATGAGTTCTCAAAAACGTTCTCTGAACGTTCAAAATGTCCAGTTTTTTTTAAATGTCTTTTAAAACATTTTTTCTTGGTAATGCAAACGCTAAGAGAACATTCCATTTGTATCATTTTGAAAACATTATGTTGCTTTTGGATGTTCTCTGAAAGAAGTAGTAACATTTAGACGAACATCAAACTAAAATGTCTTAGAAAAAACCTTCCATGAACTATGTACACTACTGTGCAAAAGTCTTAGGCCATTAGTATTCTTACCAACAAAAATGGTTTTAAGTCAGTTATTTCTATCTTTTGCTGTTTTGTGTCAGTGGGAAATATCAGTTTACATTCCCAAACATTCCTTTTGCCTTTAATTGTAATAATCCAGTGAGATTTTTGTATGCAGGAGTCTGATAACAGCCAGTGCTCCACACAGAGATTTGATCTCATCATCATCCAGTCTCTCTGGAATGACATGAAAAATCAGAATCCAGAAATCCAAGAACTGTGGCAATGTCTCCAAGACGTTTCAAGAAGCCTACCTGCAAAGCTACAGTACTGTGAAAAGTTTTAGGCACTTGTGTAAAAATGCTGTAGGTAAGTGAGAATGCGTTCAAAAATAATGGCACAAAAAGATTTTATTAATCAGTTAACTTCTGTTTACTAGATTAAATCAATAATTATTGTGACCACCTTTTGCTTTTAATCATCTTTTGTCTTAGGTACACTTGCGCATAGTTTTTCAGGTAGCTTTGCAGGAAGGTTTCTTCAAGCATCTTGGAGACGTTGCCACAGTTCTTCTGGATTTAGTCTGTCTCAGATTGTCCTGTTCCTTCATGTAATCACAGACGGACTGGATGATGGTGAGATCAGATCTCTGTGTGGAGCACACAGCACTTGTTCAAACAAAAATTCCACTGGATTATTACAATTAATTGCAAAAGGAATGTTTGGGAATGTAAACTGATATTTCCTACTGACACACTAGATAGAAATAAATAGAAAAACTGGCTTAAAACCCTTTTTTTATTTTTTATTTTTTTTTTTTTTGTGAAAAAACTAATAGCCTAAGACTTTGGCACAGTAATGTATAATGATTTTGTGCTAATGTTTTGAAAACATTATTAAATGTTACTGCCAGAACTGGATGAACGTTTGTTTACTTTCTAACTTTGAGAAAACCCTGCCAGAACATTAACCAAAGTTCTGAAAATGTTTCCTGTTAGCTGGGCTCTTATTAATTTAGACTAACGTAAACCAATATTGCAGCCCAAGGAAACTATTGTTGAACATAATGCTCTTTCATGGCAAACCTAATGGAGGTTTTTTTTTTCAAAGTATTTATTTTCTCAGTTTTTTCCTTCAATCGTTGGCACACAGTAAAAGAATAAAGTCACTACATAATGTAGACCAGTGGTTCTCAACATTTTTGAACAAGAAATCCCCCAACTCCTATGCAGGATACAATGTTTTTGTGAATTTTTTTTATATATATATATATATTTTGTATATATATATGTGTGTGTGTGCATATATATATGTATACACACACACACATACAGTCATGGCCAAAAATATATCTCTGAAGTATATTCCCATTCATATTCACAATTTTGAGCACTGATTATGTGACTATGAACATGAAATTATCCAGCCATGGCTTCCTGTTTCACAGAAATATAAATAGGAGGGAAAACAAAGCCCAAATTCCCTTAATCATCCATCACAATGAGAAAAACCAAAGAATATATTTCTGATGTGCAGCAAAAGATAATTGACCTTCACAAATTAGTGAAGTGGCTTTAAGAAAAGAGCTTGAGCAGTGAAAATTCCCATTTCCACCATCAGGGCAATAATTAAGAACTTCCAATCAACATAAAATGTTAGGAAACTGCCTAGAAGAGAATGTATGTCTATATCGTCCTAATGCACGGTGAGAAGGAGAGTTTGAGTGGCTAAAGACTCTCCAAGGACCACAGCTGGAGAATTGCAGAAAATAGTTGCGTCTCGGGGTCAGAAAAACTAAAAAAAAATTGTCAAACAGCACCTACATCACCACATGTTGTTTGTGAGGGTTTCAAGAAAAATTCTCCTAGCTCATCCAAAAATAAACTCCAGCATATTCAGTTATCAGACACGTCTGGAACTTTAAATGGGACTGGCTTCTATGGTCAGATGAAACTAAAAAATGAGCTTTTTAGCAGCAAACACTCAAGATGGGTTTGGTGAATACAGGGATAAAAAGTACCCCTTGTGTACAATGAAATATACTGCTGTATTTTTGATGTTGTGGGCCTATATTTCTGCTGGAGGTCCTGGACATCTTGTTCAGACACATGGCATCATGGATTCTATCAAATACCAACAGATAAAAAATCAATAAGTGATTGACTCTGTTAGAAATCTTATAATGGGCCATGTTTGGATCTTCCAACCGTACAATAATCCAAACACAAACCTCAAAAACAAAAACAAAAACAAAACAAAAAACAAAACATGGGTCACTGAGCACAAAAGCAAGCTTCTGCTATGGCCATTCCAGTCCTCTGACCTGAACCCTATAGAAAATGAGTGGAGTGAACTGAAGAGAAGAAGCACCAACATGGAGCTGTGAATCTAAAGGGTCTGGAGTGATTCTGGATGAAGGAATGGTCTCTGATCTCTTGTCAGGTGTTCTCTAACCTCATCAGGCATTATAGGAGAAAATTTAGAGCTGTTAAACTGGCAAATGGACGTTTCAAAAAGTATTGAATAAAAGGGTGCCAATGTGGCCATTGTGTATTAGAGAAAAAATTTCATAATGATACCCCCCCCCCATGCAGATTAATTTTCACAGCCTTCTTTGATCATATTTACCAGGGGTGCCGATATTTTTGCCCATGACTGTCTATATCTATCTATCTATATATCTATATATTATATATATATATATATAAAAATTTTTTTTATATACATACACATACCTGAAGCCCCTGAGAACTACTAATATAGATAGCAAAGCTCACATAATGCAGCTCAAAACCTCCACTTACGCTCAATATAAAATGATTTCGGTCTAGGAAAAAAACATCAAAGACTCTCATTTGTGGTTTTACTTTCCTGTAGGATCCAGTGTGTGATTCAATCCACAGTTGTTAAGCTTTGCCAATCTGATTGGAAGCAATATTGCCTCCTTTTTTGGCAGATGAGGATGCTGACTTTGATTGTATTTTGCAGTATTCTGCATGACAGATGACGCCAACAAAGGCCTTGCTGTTCACTGGTGTTGAAAACATTTACTTGAGTAAGGACTGTGACCATGATCTCAAGTTTTACCCACCTGTACTGTGTCTGAAAAGCAGCATCGTCAGGCTAACAAACAGAATAAAAGAGTCAGAGATTAATTTGGTATGCTGTAAAGCACAGATCCTTTTGACTCTTTTAACATTGCGGGAGCAGTGGTCACTTGTGCTCAGTTCCTGAGCCAAAACAGATGTACAGTAATTGAGCAGGAATGGTTGAAATGTCCAGTAATTAAATGTGAAGTGTGTAACCAGCTGGCACATTTGCTGACCTCTGTCTCCTAGACTCCAGCTAGTGTTCACCGTCCTGAATGTGCTTTGAATTTAGGATTTGCACCTGCTCAAGTAAGTAATGGTATTCTGTGCAGATTGAAATCCTTTTGTTGAACCCATGGTCAAGTTACACCAGAAAAGAACATTATGTAAATGAACGGCCTTGTGAGTGCATAACACGTGCTGCGTCTCAAATGCAAAGTGGTTTTGTTTTATTCATGACATGTCACCTTTGTAGAGAGGAAAGGGAACACATATTGTAAAGTTAAAGTTAGATGGGAAAACACTCAGCAGAGAGCAGTGGAGATGCATTTGACACAACCTATCAGCTTTTCCCTTGGCTGTCTAATCTTTGACGATGAAGTGAATATCCTGGAAGGCGAGGAACCAGCATTTTTCCCCTGGGTTGCTGTCGTAATCTTTCACTATCCACTGGTCCATGGTTATACAAGCACAAAATTACATCTCCAAGACTGGCCAGTTGCTGGAGTCCCTTATTTGATAGCATTCCTGTAGGGTAAAACTGAAAGGGAAGAACTCGATTACAAGCAGAAGCCTTTGCTATGAATCTCACCAGTGCATTCCGCGCTCTTTTTGATGAGATTATTGTTGTAATCTTGACTGGCAGTCTTCAGTTGACCTAGTGACTTGGTCACTTTCTATAAATGACACACTGTATTGGCCCAAAAGATGTCAGAAATTACTTGAGTGAGAATCCAGAAATGGAGCATGAAGTCAGTAGGGTGAAATACATGCTTGACTACTGCGCAGTGATATTTCTTCTCTCCTGAGGCTCTTGTGACCCCAAAGAAAGAGAGCTCAGGGATGTCTCTCGAACAAAACCTTGAGGAATGGCAGGTCCCAGCAGAATGAGATTCTGGTGTACATTTTGTCCTTGATGTACATCAGATGTAGACATCTCTCTTCAGTTACTCACATGACTGCCACCGGCATCAACACACGTGGCAATTCAACATTATATCATCCTGTCTACTAAGATGCTTTCATCTAGTTGTTGGGAAGAATAGAGATAACATTGAATAGAACAGTTGAATTGAATTAAGTAGATTTTTTCATTTAATTTTCTATTGAAAAATAAGTGTTTTGGTCATTAAATGTCAGTGTTGTTTTAGTATTGTTTATTAAATTTAGTATTTTTTTTTAAATGTACTTTGACTATGATTATGTAGTATTATAGAAATCATTCATATTTTTAATGAACTCTTATTTTTATAATTCAGTTTTCATTTTAATTTAAGTTTGTCATTTTATGTGCTTTTATCATTTTTATTTGATTTTGTTTTATTTCATTTCGTTTATATATATATATATATATATATATAATTAAATATATATATTTATATATATATTTATGATCTTTTGTCATTTTCGATTTTATTTTATTTCATTTCATTTCATTTAGTTTTGAGGTTATTTTATATTTCCATATATCTTTAATTTTTAACTTTAATTTTAGTCATTTTAGTACTTCATCTTAAGCTTATTTATTTGACTTAATTTCTATTTCTTTTACATTTTTCATGTAACATTGATATTATTTAACAATATTAGATATCAATATTAGATTTTAAAATTGATATTCATATTATTGAAATTGTCAATATTAGATATATCAACATTAGTTATTAAAATTGCTATTATCAATATTAAGGTAATTAATTTTGGTTTGCGTTGTAGTAATTTTTGTACTTTTGTCATTTTTATTTTATTTTTTTCCATTAAGTTTTGGGTGTGTATATATATATATATATATATATATATATATATATATATATATATATATATATATATATATATATAGCTTTAATTTTAATTTGACTGATTTTAATACTTTACCTTAAGCTTATTCGTTAAATGAGTTAACTTCTTTTACATTTTCATCTAATGCTGATATTATGTAAATTTTTAGTATATTGCAGAAAAGATTTTTAAGTTTTGGTTCCAGTTAACAGTAACAACCCTGTTATGTGTAACGCTTACTTGAATTTGTTGACATGATGTTTTAGTGCCTTGAAAGCCTGTCTGAAACTTCTCTCAGAGGAATCTTCATACACAAACCCTGTCTAAGTCACTGAATAAGTGGACAGCGAGGCAGATGTCTTCGGTTTCGGACACAGCTGCTGACAGGTGCTCCGCTCACAGTCAGTTTGAGTTTATTTTTCATGTGATGCAGAACACAGAGACCTGTTATGTAGTCCATACACAGACACTCAGTGACCACTGTTTTCCACACACAAAAAACAATGTCACTTTTATAAAATAGTAAATGAAACAACCACAGAATCCAAAAACAGCACTGTGTAGTTCATGAATCGTTTATGAAACGTATTACTAGGCCACTGCTGCCACTGGCATATGCAACTGTGTGTCAGAGTTAATGCGTGACGCTGGGAGTGTTTTGGCATTGAGTCATTGGGGAACATCCCGCAGCCCACCCTAAAGCCCATTTCTTTGCCATCAGCCAGTTTAGTTGCCATGACCAGGAGCGCAGAACAATGCCTTATTTATAGTCACATCTAATCCACACTCCCTGCCAGTAAATTTTGCCTGATTTGGCCCATGGGTGGTGGATTTTGCTAAAATGTTTTGATCGAATCAGTTTTGACACTACATTTTGAATCCCTTAAGCAGGCTTAATTTTTATCTATAATGGATGTGTGCATGCATGCATAATGTATGCCTGTTGAAAGGACGGCGTATGTCCCCTGCTCATTTCAATAAATCTCACAGTTTGCTCTACATTATTTGTGCAGCGACTGATGCTAGCTATAATGGCATGAATTTTACATCAGCGCCATGTATACGCTGTTTCCCCAAACAACCTGCTTGTTTGTCTTTTACTCTGATCTGTCTGTAAATTTGCAATGAAATTTGTGAACATTTGAGAAAGTCGGCAGACAATTCAGTTCATCAGATTCTAGCTTGTTTGCTGGTTAAAACATCAGGTAGTTTGCTGCTTTATTTAAAGTACCTCATTGATTTTTTTTATATATATATATTTATTTTCATGAATCAGGTAATTATGGAAGCTTGTTTCCACCACTGAATAAAATAAAAAATATAATTGCAACTTTTTATCTCACAATTCTGACTTTTTTCTCAGAATTGTGAGATATAAACTTGCGATTCTGAGCAATAAAGTCAGAATTGCAAGATGTAAGCTGACAATTCTGAGGAAAAATTGCAAGAGCTTGCAAGTAAACTCGCAATTGTAAGAAAATAGTCAGTCTTTTTTCCCTCCAAATTGGACTTTATAACTCACAATTTTTATATCTCAAAATTCTGAGAAATGTCAGAATTGCAAGAAAAAAAATCTGAATTGCGAGATATGTAAACTCACAATTGCAGAAATAAGTCAAATTGCTAGAAAAAACGTCAGAATTGCGACATATAAACTCACAATTGCAGAAATAAGTCGTTGCAAGAAAAAAGTCTGAATTGTGAGATATAAACTCACAGTTGCAGAAATAATTCAAATTGCAAGAAAAAGTTAGAATTGCAATTTTATTTCACACAATTCTCAGAAAAAAAGTCAATTGCGAGATGTAAACTTGGAATTGCAAGAAAAAAGTTAGAATTGCAATTCAAAATTTATATATTGCAATTCTGACTTTATAACTCAGTTGCAGGTTTATGTCACAATTGTGAGGAAAAAAGTAAGAATTGTATGATAAAAAGTCGCAGACCTCTTTTTACATTTTTATTTAGTGGCGAAAACAGGCTTCCATAGGTAATAGAACAATGCAAACAGTGTACGGAAATAATCCACTATATGCTGGATGAAGTGCATCATCTGTAAAAGCAAGAAATAACAATAATACTTCAGTGTTTGCGCCTCTCTCACACAAAAGCATGGCTTATTTTACATGATGAGACAGACGGATCATGCTAGAGTATTGTTTAAATGAAGCCAACGATAAAACACCTGATCGATGACCCGGACAGAATTTTTAAGACATGAACAGGTGTCAAAAAAACCCTAAAAATGATAGTGTTGCTTTTCACATGTTTTAAGTGCAAGTTGCCCAAAGCCTGTTTTTTCCAACTCCAGCTCAATTCGAGGGTCTTCATAATACATTTATGTCAAGAGTCCGTCACACAGCATGATTAGAGCTCTCTTGCGATGCTTTGGGGTAAAAATGGAACTGTCTCTGATATTTCAGTGATAAGCTAATAGACAGAAGAAAGTCATAAAATAATAAGAATTTTCCCAATGCGTCCTGAATTAAATTTTAATGATCCTTCATGACATAATTACATCTGACTGCCTGAAACCTAATAAAAAAACTGTTTTATTAACAAGACTTCACTTTTCAAATGATATTCACTTTTCTTGCTTATTAAATGAAGAAATTAAGAAACACTGCAACAATGCAAGCCTAATGTCAATTATGTTGTGCTGTACTGAAAATAGGCTACCTAATTTGGTGTTACCAGCCAAAAATGACTGGTCTTTTAAAAACTGCTTGTAAATCTCTCATTATGCTATGTTAGCATCAAATCTTGGATTCAATCTTTTTGTCAACTTGTTTGCTTTCAATAAAGCACAGGTTTTGTATTTATTTTTGGAACTGATTGATCGTATGCCTCATTGATCTGAGCTTATGCATCTCAGATTTTAAGTGAAAAAAAAGCATTATTTGTGGGTAATTTTGGCAATGTTCACTCAAACACTGATGTGCATAAGCTCAGATAAATGAGGCCTATGACCAGTCAGTTCCAAAAATAAATACAGAACCTGTGCTAATTAAAAGAAAAGAAGTCGATAAAAAAGATGGATCCCAATATTTGTGGTAATATAGCATAACGAGAAATTTATAGGCACCTTTTTTTGGGATGTTGTTATACCCTATTTGAGCAAAGTCAGTAAGTTTTAGTCCAATGCAGTAACATTAACCAGGATTTTGTTTTTCAGGAAAAAATGACCAGAACATAAGGGTTAATATATGTTACCAATTTATACAAGGATTTTTTTAAATGATCAAATATCAAATTGAAAGATTTTACATAGTTTTCTTTATTGTAATGTTAAAAGAAACTTTTTTTACTAATAGATTAATCTTTTATTGTAAAACAGTTTTACTATGAATTTCTGTGAAAATAGCATTTAATACTTTAATGCACGCTTATTGTAATTTGCACTGCACAGTTTCTTGTCTTTCAGGCTGGAGCTCAGTACTAGGTTTTGTTTTGTTTTTTGCACTGAATTACTGTGCGCAAAAGAAGTGGTGTTTAGCAAATTCACCCCACAGAGTTCTACAGATTTATTCATGCTCATAAAAAGACACACAATGATATACGCAGCACATCTTGCCTCAAAAAGCAGTTCCATAGTCCTGCGCTCTGTTTATTTGCACAGAGAGAGTGGGCCATTCTAGCACCCGTAATGACCCCAGGCCTCATAAACCACAGACAGAGGTCTGGAGGCTTGACCAAAACCTGCTCATGATGTCCAGTTAATTCCTCACTAATTTATGAAGTGTCTCATTGGTCGCTGACACACCATATATCCCCTCACAAACCCATTCACAGCCTGACCAGCTGTCTGAACCGGCCAATGCACATCACTCAGTATTATTCTTAATTGAAAACTTTATGTCAGGATTTTAAGATCTGTTGTCTGTGGTTTTACTGAGATACTCAAGTAGTATGCAGTATGAAATATCATACACAGGCAAATCTTAAAGGGATAGCTCACTCAAAAATGAAAATTCTGTCATTAATTACTCGCCCTCATGTCGTTCCAAACCCGCAAGACCTTCGTTCATCTTCAGAACACAAATTAAGATATTTTTGATGAAATGTGAGAGCTCTCTGACCCTCCATAGACAGGAACGCAACTGAAATGTTCTCAGGTCCAGAAATGTAGTGAGGACATCAGTAAAACAGTCCATGGGACATCAGTGGCGCAACTTCAATTTTGCAAAGCTACGAGAATACTTTTTGTGCGCAAAGAAAACAAAAATAACAATCTATTCAACAAATCTTGACAATTAAGGACAGAATTTTCATTTTTGGGTAAACTAACCCTTTAAAGGAATTGATCATACTAAAATGATAATTCTGTCATCATTTACTTACACTCATGTATTTCTGAACTTGTATATCACTCTGTCTTTTGATTTTGAATAATGTACTGGTTGCTCTTTTCCAGGCAATTTCCATGCAGTGAATGAGGTTTGAAGCTTCAACAGGACACTAAAGGATCATACAAGTTTCATGTTACTTCACTATATTACAGGTCTTCTCAAGTATAGTTTTGTAAGAACGAACAAAATGTCAGTATTCACTGGTCATTTAAGTGACCAGATAAATGAATCTGTGAGTTGAACTCACTCATTGGATCAGTCAAATTCATGAACAAATCATATTGTTAACTAATATTATTAGTAACACTTTAGATTAAGGAACACATATTATGTTAACTAAGAATATGTCCCTAATAAACTCCTAGTTACTTGTTGTAGTATTTATTTTTAGGTTTAAGAGATCTAAAATATGGTCAGGCAGAAGACATTAATATGTGCTTTATAAGTACTAAAAAACAGCCAGTTTGCTAGTAATATGCATGCTAATAATATGCATACTAATAAACTAGTTAACAGTGAATAATGTTCCCTAATCTAAAATGTTAACACACAATTTGTTTTTGTTAATTAAACAAAAATAAATAAGTCAAACAATAAAATAAAATAAAAATATTAGATAAAAAATTTAATGAAATGTTGAACTGTAATAAAAACAAAAGTTACCATGGCAAGTAACTGAAATAAACTACAAAAATTATAAAACAGAAAAAAAACTAATTCTATCTAAATAGAAATATATAAAAACCTAATAATATAACTATTACACTGTATGTGTGTATAAAACTGAAAATATAAAAATGAATTCAAAATATTTATACATATCTCTGATGAACGTGCAAAGGGTGGATGACAAGATGTTCAGTGGATAATTACTTTTTTTCTTCTTCTTCTTTTTGTCAGACAAAGCTTGTGTGGTTTTAGAAAACTTGGAAAATATTTATGGTGCTTTTTTGTAATATTTTTGATAGCCCCAGACCTCATTTATACTTACATTATATTGAAAAGCCAATATATTCTTTACAAACATGAACAACATGAGGGTGAAATAATGACAGAATTTTCATTTTTGGGTGAGCTATCCATATAGTCTGTGTAAAAACTTAACCTACATGGCCGGGTGTTTATAAAACCAAGTCATGTATCGTACTGGGAGAAGAACCAAGAGCTGATAACCCATTAGCCTAATTTCCCACTATGAACACTGCCTGTCACTTTGCTCCTCTGTTAAATTGTCACCTATTAAGAGGCTCTGTGCACCGCACACTACAATCTCTTCCACCTGCTTCAGACTGGCAGTCTGTATATAAACTGACAGACATCCAAAAAGAACAGAAACAGGGCCTTAGCAAAGCATGCTACATCTTATTATCTTTGCACTAACTAAGCACACACTGACGTTGTGAAACACCTCAGTCCAGCATTGGTTGTGCATAGATGAAGATGAACTGGCCCTATACAGGTTTTTTGGGTGAAGCAATGAATAGGATAACATTACTGAATAACACAAGGCTAAATGTGCCTAGAGGTGATTTGTTGAATATTCACCTCCAAGGGTCTATGACAATATAGATCTCAGTTTTATATTAAGGGGCTTGATTTGCATTTTAATGGTCTGTGTCAGGACTGCATTTGGCCTCCAGCTATTCTGTTATGGCCTAAGAATCTAATGAAATACGCAAAATGGTACACATCATAAAACACGGCGCACATCACAACTGGACCGAACGCCATTTGCTCGTACATCATTATTTGCATTGAATATTTACAAAAGCAGAGAAGGAGATTTAAATTTATTCAGAGTTTTAAGCTGAACAAAGAAAATATTTCTGTGGAAGCCCGTTTCTGCCACTGAATAAAAATAAAAGGTAATTGAGACTTTTTATCTCACAATTCTGACTTTTTTTTGCTCAGAATTGCATCATATAAACTCACAATTTTGACTTTTTTTCTCAGAATAGAGAGAAATAAACTCGTAATTGTGAGTTATAAAGTCAGAACTGTGTTATTTAAACTCACAATTCTGAGAAACAATCAGAATTGCAAGATATAAGCTGTGAGTTTATATCTCACAATTCTGAGACAAAAATTTGAATGTGAGAAAAAAGTCAGAATTGCGAGATATAAACTCGCACTTGCAGAAAAAAGAATTGTGAGAAAAAGTCAGAATTGCAAATTAATATCTCACAATTCTGACTTTATTTCAATTGCGAGTTTATATTCAGATTTTTTTTTTTGCAATTCTGATTTTATATCTCGTAATTGAGAGTTTATATCACAATTCTGAGGCAAAAAGTTAGAATTATGAGAAAAAAAGTCAGAATTGCAAGTTCAACTTTATTCTTGCAATTGTGAGTTTACAACTGTGAGATATAAACTCGCAATTGCAAGGAAAAAACTCAAAATTGCAAGATATACACTTGCAATTGCAAAAAAGTCAGAATTGCAAGAAAAAAAGAATTTATATCTCACAATTCTGACTTTATTTCAATTGCAAGTTTATATTCTGATTTTTTTATTTTTTTTTTGCAATTCTGACTTTATAACTCGCAACTGAGAGTTTATATCACGCAATTCTGAGACAAGAGTTTATTTATCTTAATTTGTCGCAGTTGTGAGATATAAACACGCAATTGCAAGGACAAATGTCAGAATTACAAGATATAAACTCACAATTGCAAAAAAAAAAAAAAAGTCAGATTTGCAAGAATAAAAGAATTGTGAGAAAAAAGTCAGAATTGCAAGTTTATTTGACTTTATTTCCCACTATTGCAAGTTTACACTTGTGAGATATAAACTCGCAATTGCAAGGAAAAAAGTCAGAATTGCGAGTTTCTTTAACTTTGTAATTCGCAATTGTAGAATTGTGAGATAAAAAGTCACAATTATTTTTTTTATTTTTATTCAGTGGCAGAAACAGGCTTCCATAGATTCAGTTCTTCAGTTAGTCATCAGTACAGTTTCTCAGTTCCATTGTTAAGATAATTATTCAGTCATTGCTGATCTGGGAAAACCATGTGAGATTTGACTGAAGCTATAATCTGACACCTGAGGCTCGGGGGAAAATCGAATATTTCTCTCTATATTAGATAACACTTCTCCCTGTGAGCTACATCTCTGAGTCCTGAACTAATATCCAAACGTATGCGCTATACAATATAATACATGCATTATGTAAGCGTATGAGGCTGTGCACAGGCACACGGGACACCCCCACCGCCAATAAGCAAGGGCCCCTCACAGCGTTATGAGCCAATTATGTTATGGTTAAATTAGCCTATCTAGAACGATTTTACTCTGCATTGAAGCTGCATCAAAATGAAAAATAATATTGTGTTTTAATGCTACACAGAGGTGCAATATCACAATGCTACCTAAATGAAGACAGAAAGATGAGAAGAAAATATTTCAGTACATAATTGGCAAAATACAGGGGAAAATATTTGAGAGAGTCCAGAATAACCTACAGTAACATGATATCATAATTTGTGTGTGGAGCCCTGTTATGTTTTTGGGGTTTCTTGAGGACATACTGAGTCAATGACGATTAAAGAAAAGTAGAAATGTAGTTTAAAACACATACGATAAGATTTTAGAAGTATTTTCTTTGTATTCATGTTGGTTGCAAAAAACTTTTATACTGTTTTCAAAAAAACTATTTCATGTCTTGACAATTTGTAAGCAATGAGTATCTTCATTATTTTAAAAATGTTCTAAATATATTTTACCAAGATAGAATTAATTAAAATTAATTGTTAAATAAAATATATAAAAAATAAATAAATAAATAAATACAAAATATTAAAAATAAAAATTAATAAAGAAAGAAAGAATTCGTTATGCACAAATATCATATATCAAAGCTTTGGTTAATCAAACCACATGTGGGCATTTTTAAACCTTAAATAATATAGTTTAAACAGATCAAGCCTTATTTAAATAAATTAAATTCATGTCATATTTTTTTATTTAAGAGACTTATTGACTGTCATGAGGGACTGCAGGCATTCTCTATATGACATATTTCCTGTTTTATGAATTTTTTTTTTTTTTTTGATGCATGTTGGCTGCACCACATGACTTTGGTTTAGTGATTTTTATTTTTATTTTTATTGTTATTTTTTATATTAGAAAAGTGAAGCCATTTTCTTAATATTATTATAAAACATTATTATTTATTTCAAACTACTTAAGTTTTTTTTTTTTTTTTTTTTAAAAATATTTTAATGAGGATTTTTCTTCATTATAATATCAGGACAGTTGTATGGCCCTGACTTTTTTGACTTTATGTCCCCCCCAAAAAAATATCAAAATTCATGTTTACCAAGAAATTAAAAACATCTTCAAGGTGTGTTCCAGTATGTATAAATTGCTTTTTGATGTATTTTTGAACAATCTACTATATTGTTCAAAAATACATCAAAAAGCAATTTATACATACAGTAACTGGAACACACCTTGAAGATGTTTTTAATTTCTTGGTAAACATGAATTTTGATATTTTTTCATCAGTCATGTGACTGATGCTACTCTAATTTATCATGAACGTAAAAAAAAAAGACTTTTGGTCATTTATAATTCAATGTATTTATCATTATGGTTCATAAACCTCTCTTTACATGACTATTATTAGACTGAGCCCACGCTCAGAGTGAAGGATGGGATTTCCGAAAAGGTCATATTGTTTACAAATCATTTTTCATAAGCACTGAGGGTAAAGACAGCAATTACAGTGCAGAAGCACTGAAGAACTCGTGGCTGTGGATCCACCAGCATCTTCCACTCGGTTTTTAAGGGCTGCCGTTAATTCTTCATGACGGCGGCCATTGCGTTGTCCTCAGCTTGGAGGTTGCTTTTTATTATCTTGGCGGGGTGGAGCAGCAGTGCGGCACAGAGGTATTCAGCATTCAGCTCAGAGTTTCAGCCCGCAGAGGCTTCTGGAGAAATGTGAACGCCACTGTCACACTTGGCTGCGGTCCCGATATTCCTTTCTTTCTCTCTCTATCTCGCCATCTCTGGGCGGAATACAGAGGGATTGTGAAAGATGTCCTCCATTTTCTGTTCATGCGCTGTGCGCTTGATAACATAATGTGACCAGATAGTATGTGTAGGGAAACGTCTAATATTTTTCTTCAGGAAAATTCTTTAAATGAGTAGGCTATAACTTATTTTTACTGTTTAATGAATTTGCCCCAGCGTCTTCTTCCAAGCAAAATGTATGTTTGCGGAGACACTGTAGGGACATCTTTTTTTTTCTTAATGTGTTTTTTCTTCTTGATGACCCTTTGCTGGGAGTTTGATTGACAGGTGATCTGACCAATCATACACCGAATCTGCCATTTTGTCCGACAAACAAACCAGACAGGAGAGTAGATTAATATTGGTGGACTTGAACTTGAAAAATGGTGTGTTGACGTTTTTTGTGGTTGTGAAGGGTCAATTTTGTCATTCTAGACTAAAATGTAAGCATTTACAAGAGGCCATTGCACAGGTTAAAGGGATAGTTTACCCCAAAATAAAAATTCTGTCATCATTTACTCACTCTTAAGTTGTTCCAGACCTATACTACCAGTCAAAAGTTATTGAACAGTAAGATTTTTAATGTTTTTTTAAAGAAGTCTCTTCTGCTCACCAAGTCTGCATTTATTTGAGCCAAAGTACAGCAAAAACAGTAACATTTTGAAATATTTTTGCTATTTAAAATAACTGTTTTCTATTTTAATAGATTTTAATATGTAATTTATTCCTGTGATTTCAAAGCTGAATTTTTAGCATCATTACTCCAGTCACATTATGCTTCAGAAATCATTCTAATATTCTGATTTGCTGTTCAAAAAACAATTATTATGATTATTATTATTATTATGATGATGAAAACAGCTAAGTAGAATTTTTTCATGTTTCTTTGATAAATAGAAAGTTCAGAAGGACAGCATTTATCTGAAATAGAAATCTTTTGTAACATTATGAATGTCTTTATCATCCCTAATGATCGATTTAAAGCATCCTTGCTAAATAAAAGTATTAATTTCTATAATTTCTTTCCCAAAATATATAATATATTTACTGACTCCAAGCTTTTGAATGGTATAGTGTATAATGTTACAAAAGCTTTTTTTATTTCAGATAAATGCTGATCTTTGGATCTTTCTCTTCATCAAAGAATCCTGAAAAAAATGTACTCAATTCTTTTAAAATTTTGATAATAATAATAATCAGAAATGTTTCTTGAGCAGCAAATCAGCATATTAGAATGATTTCTGAAGGATCAAATAGTAGAGCATGGCGCTTTCCTGTAGCTAAAATAGTAGAGCATGGCGCTAGCAACGCCAAGATCGTGGGTTCGATTCCCAGGGAAAGCAAGAGCTCATCAAATGTAAAAAAAACTGTAACTTGAATGCTATGTAAGTCGCTTTGGATAAAAGCGTCTGCTAAATGCATAAATGTAAATGGATCATGTGACACTGAAAATTTTGCTTTGATCACGGGAATAAGTTACAGTTTAAAATATGTTCAAATAGAAAACAGTTATTTTAAATAGTAAAAATATTTTTAAAATTGTACTGTTTTTTGCTGTATTTTGGATCAAATAAATGCAGGCTTGGTGAGCAGAAGAGACTTCTTTAAAAAAACATTACAAATCATGCTGTTCAAAAGCTTTTGACTGGTAGTGTGTATTACATTCTTTCCTTTGTTGAACAAAAAAAAAGAAGATATTTTGAAGAATGTTGGCAACCAAACAGTTGACGGTAGCCAATGACTTCCATAGTATTTTTTTCCATACTATGAAAGTCAATGGCTACCGGCAACTCATTGCTTATCAACATTCTTCAAAATATCTTCTGTTGCGCTCAACAGAAGAAAAAAAAAACTCATATGGGTTTGGAAAAACTTGAGTGCTCGTAAATGATGGCAGAATTTTCATTTTTGGATGAACTATCCCTTTAAGCTTATATTTCATTGTCAGAATGAGGAGGAAACTCTAGAAGGAAAGAGCCCCAGTGAGAGCGCAGAACATACTTGCTTCTCTCGGGTTTTTGATGGATTGCAGCTCTTTGTGTTGGGAAATTACATTGTTTTGTTGAAAATATGCTGCTGTTGGAAAGAGAGCCTAAAATAGAACCCAAAAGTGGGATGGAAAGAGTCTGAGACTCTCAACGACATGATATCGTTTGGGGATCTTTTAAGAAACAAGTGTTGAATAAATTATTCGTCCCTGTCTGCACTGATCTTAATCACCAGGCTGGAGATCACCAGTCTTATTCTGTTAAGGCTAATTCACGTCTCACCAACCAGCACCGGCAATCAGTAGGTTATAGTGCATTACTTGTCAGACATTATATGATTCGACAAACGCTGACTGAATGTGTTCAGTTGTCAAAACCCGTTGCCTATCGAGGTAATGCAATGATCTGAGAAAAGAAAACCTGTCAAATGTGTCTGTTGCCGTTGGTTGGTGTCTGTCACCACATTGTGAGCTCACCTTTAAAGGTGCACTTTTTTGTACTGTTTTGCACCTGAAGAAATAAGTCGTACTTTTGATACATTTTTTAAGTCATATACTCCAATCATATCAGTAACCTAATAAAAGCTGCTGTATTTTACATGAAGCAGGTTGCCTTAACTGAATCCTTCTCATTTTATTTAATAAAACTCATTTTGGAAAATTATTTGGGTTCATGGAATACATTAATTGTAGTTGACTACTAGTGTATTTGATCATCAATAGCATCAGTAACCATAAACTAATGTCTTTGGATGATTCTATGTCCACACCACTAGGTGTCAGTATTCGGTGGAAGTGCAAGATGCCAAATTATCCAACACAGCACAAGAGGTCAAGGTTTAGCAGATTAGCATGGTCATGTTAGCCTCTGCTGGTAGATAATTAATTAATTAAATAAATAAATAAATATATATATAATTAAATAAATAAATAATAATAATAATAATAATAATATATATATGTGTGTGTGTGTGTGTGTGTATATATATATATATATATATATATATATATATATATATATATATATATAATTCATACTGACTTGTCATCTTATCATTTACTGTGAAAAACTGAACTGACATTCCCAGAATTTCCTATAGGCTATATTTACTTATTTATTATTATTATTATTATTATTATTATTATTATTATTATACTTTAAGTTCAGCATGTAAAACCTAAATTGTAGCTTATTACAGTAAAGTTCTGGCACCACATTTTTTATTTAAATTTCAACATACCTGTTTCCCAGAGTTTCGTCACGTCACAGCTGATCTCCCAGAGTCTCGTCACGTCACAGCTGATCTCCCAGAGTCTCGTCACGTCTCAGCTGATCTCCCAGAGTCTCGTCACGTTACAGTTGATCTTCCAGAGTCTCGTCACGTTACAGTTGATCTTCCAGTCTTGTCATGTCACAGCTGATCTTCCAGAGTTCCATCACTTCTTAGCTGATCTCCCATTGTCACGTCACGTCACAGCTGATCGTCAAGAATCTTGTCATGTCCTGTCTGTTGCACCCAGATCTTCAAGGTCAGTCTTTCGGTATCCCAGTCTGGTATCTAGTGTGAGGGATGCACCGCTGGTGTCTGCATGCATAGCTGGTATCCCCAAACCCACTCACTCTAACCCTCCTGTTCCTGAACTAATTCCCCTGTCTGAAGCGCTTCCCATGATGGGGATCGCTTTATGTTGTGTTTGGGCTGTGTACTTCACCACAGAACTGCCCGAGGAGACGGCGTCCACTGAGATGTCTCCAGAGGTGGCGGCACATGCTGCAGAACCTCCCAAAGCGGTGGCGCTTGCTTCAGCTCCTTGTATGGTGGTGGCGCCCAGCAATGTACTCTCAGCCTGTTTTGTCATGGTCAAAGAGACTGTTACTGCTGTAGAACCTCCAGAGGTGGCGGCAACCGCTGCAGAACCTCCGGAGGTATCAGTGGTATCCATTCACCAACTCTCTGCCTGTCCTGTCACGGCTATGGAGGCCGTCTGCGAATCCTCGTCCTGTCCTGTCACAGCTATGGAAGCCGTCTGTGAACTCTCTGCCTGTCCTAAACCGGCCATGGAGGCCAATTATGAACCATTGTCCTGTCCCGACCCAGCTGGAGAAGCTGTCTTTGAACTATCGGCCTTGTCTGTCATTGCCAAAGAGGCCACTAATGAACTGTCTGTCTGTCCAGTCACAACCAATCAGACTGAGAATGAACAGTCTGTCTATCCAGTTTCTGTCAAGGAGTTTCCTTTTGAACTGTCTGTTTGTCCTGTTTCAACTGAGTCTGTTTGTGAATTGTCTGCCTGTTTAGTTTCGCTCACTGAACGGTCTACCAGTCCAGTTTCAGTCAATGTCCCTGGGTTTGATCTGTCTGCCAGTCTACTTCTGTCTAATTCTGAATCATTTGTTTTACCAGTCTCAGTTCATGAACCTAATTCCGAATTATTGGTAGATCCTGTTGCAGTCCATGAGTCTGATGTTGAACTGTCTGTCTGTTTTAAATCAACTCCTGAATCTAATTGTGAACTGTCAACCCAATCAGCCTTTGCCAATGTACCCAATATTGAACGGTTTGTCTGTCCAGCCACTCTCAATGAAACTTTCATCCCTGTCTGTCACAGCCCAAAGACCTGCCTTTGAACCCTTAACCCTGCCTGTCTTGAGCCCAGAGACTATAAATGCACCCCATGTCTTTCACGTTAACTCTGTCACTGCCATAGAGACCATTCATGAACGGTCTGCTTGTTCTGTTTCCCCAAGTGTGTCTGTTGAACTGTCATCCTGTCCAGTTTCAGTCTATGAACCAGATTTTGAACTGTCAGCCTGTCCTGCCTGCTATGTCACGAATCCTGTGACTGCCCTTCCGTTCACTCACCACCAGAGATCACCCACCCACCACATAGACTCTCACACTACACAGACTGTTACACTATACCCTGGACTACATTTCCCATCATCCATTGCACTAATTACACCCACAGCTGTAACCAATCACACACCCTACATAAGCCATGGACTTCCTCTCTCTCACTGCCAAGTGTTGTTTAGTGTATATCATTCTCTTAGCGATAGCTACTCTACGAAGCCAATTCTAGTTGCCATTGTTTAGTTATAGTTTTGCCTTGTCTGTTTTCCCGTGTTCTGATTCTCGTCCTGTGTATTTCGGATTACCCCTTTCGTCTTGTCGTTTGGACGCTGTTTGCTCCTGCCTGGACTATTGCTCGTATACCTGGATTATCTCTCTTTGTTTTGCCCTGTTGGATTACGTTCGCCGTCGACTGACCCTCGCTTGTTTACCGGACTGCTCTGTATCTTGTCTTCAACATACCTGTTTGCCATTGTTTGACCCATGCCTAATTGTGACCACGTCTGTAAATAAAAGCTCTGCATATGGATTCACACGCCTCTTGTCTCGTCGGCTCTGTTACAATTTCATTATGTTAGTGGCAGTGATCAATTATTTTGGAGAACTCTTGAAAGGGTTAAATGGACTGTTTTCTGCTTTTCGTGTCACAGTTGTGAAGTTAAATGCCAAATTAGTGCATAATTTGTTTGTGTATCATTTGAATATTTCATATTAGTGTCATAGCAGATGCTGTAGCAGTCAACAATTGTAATATGCTAAGCGTTCAGCCATACAGAAGTGCTGAATGATTGTCCACTCATTAATGAGGAAGGGCGGATGTCCTCTAGTTTGTGAGATTTTTATACCCCAACCTGACCTTCAATACCCTTGTAGATAAGCCACCAGGGTTTTCATCTCAACAGCAGACCTGCATTTTTTTCTGACGGCTGTGTTAAATCCATGAATCCTGTCCTGCCTCTGCCGGTTCGGAGAGAGCGATGTGATACAGGTGCATTTGCAGTCTGTATCAGTGCCTCAGCTCCTGCGTAGAGAGCAGATTGCAGGCTCTTTGACACGATAGTACTGCCGCAGGCGGCACATGGCTGAAAAACAACCCTGAACCAGCCACCGGAACATAAGATATGTGTTGCGTTATATCTGTGTATGCCTGTAATGTTTTGACATTGTGATCACCAGTGATTTGAGTCGTGCAGCTTGATGTACAGTGTGTTAAACACAGTGAATTGTGTAGCTGTGAAAGAGGGCATGAGAGCCATTCAAGCATACAGACAGAGAAATAGTTTTTGTCAAAACCGTCTATTTCAAGGTTTTTTTCTGGATGGTCTCACTGTACACACATAAATTATGTAGTTGTGATGAAGTTCACTATAAGTAGCAGAGTCTGTAAGACTTTTGAATGTTTTTTGAAGAAGTCTCTTAGGCTCAGAAAGGCAAGATTACAGAAAAAAAATATGTTTTAATATATTTGAAAGCAGAATTTATTCCCAACTAACCTGTTTCAGTCAAGTTCGTCTTTTCATTAACAACGTTTTTCTCTTACTGATTATATTTCATACATGTTTACATTTTTTTAAATGAATTTGATTAAACACCCTTACAAAAATTAACCATGGTTTTATTATAGTAAAAATGTAGTAACCGTGTCTTGTTTTTGCAAACTGATTTCCATTTGTATCTCCACAGTTTTACTACACAAACTATGGTTAGCAAAAGCATGGTTAATTTTCATAAGAGCAGTTTAAAAATAGATGAATGAATGTGCCGAAGTTGCCTTAAAGAAATTTAACAATGTTAAACATTTAGGCTAATTAATCTTAAACAGTATAACGTGTTGACAGCGTGACTTTGAATATTAAGAATTTTGGCATAAATACGTGAATTACAAACCATGAAATTATTGTGAAAAATGACAGAATAATGACTAAAATTTAATACAAATGAATAAATATGTTCTGATCTTTTTCAGTCACTATTTAAACAAGCACTGACACGTTTACGAGCCATGGCTTTATCAGATCGGCTTACCTTGGATAAAAACTATACGTTCTGTTGAGTTTGGAAAATTCTGTGCAGAGTAATCATCAGAATATCTCTTCGCCTGTCTCTGAAAATGTCCAGATTTGAAATAATCCTGCAGATGCTCAATTTAACAGGCGTTTATTCAACTAGGTAATTGAAAAATATACATAACAGGAAGAATCGAAACACTGCTTCGACGAGCACTTCCGGTAATCAATTCCGCTGTGATAAAGGTCCACTACTAAAATTACTAAAACTGATATAAAAATACATTAAAATTTTTTATTAAAACTGTAAATAAATTTAAAATGTAATTTAAAAATGATAAAGGCTCATTACAAAATTACTAGAATATATACTGAAATTAAACTGAAAGCTAATTCAAATATTAATAATGACTAAATATTAACACAACTATTAACTATACTCTTAAGTATTAACTCAAACTATTATGAATGCAGAAACTATTTAAAGGAAATAGTTTTCATATTTCTAATCGATGGATGATGAGTTAGTAAATAACCTCTAAAGCCTATCATTGACCATTCTGTCAAAAACGATTATCCAATTATTCCAATTATATAAATAGCTATAAAACCACATATTCACCCTAAAACGAAACCTTAACTGAAAATGAAAATATTAAATGAGGTAAAGATAAAAACTAGTGAACTTTTCAATACTGTAATAACCCTAATATGATTTAAAGAGCTCACACACAGTAGGGAGTGTCTGGCTGTCCGGGAGACTAATGAAAGCCAGCTCTGTCCCACTGTATTCACTGATAACACTTCACTCGAGTGTGAATCTCTCTCACTGTTTCACGCTGAATGCACACTACCTTTGGTGCGTATGGAATGTGTCCAAGAGGCAGCAGAGTGGAAATTGAAAGATAAAAAGGTAAATGCCAATTATAGAAGCCTACAACTTAAAGGAGTTATGAAAGAGGTTCATAATATCCAGTCTTTAGACTTGTTCAGTGTGCAGTAAAAGAACACGCAATTATCTTTATAATATTTCATTTTAATGTACACCTTCACTTTTAGACATAATCACTCTGTTCCAAAACCTAGTTTACTGCTTACTTATAGGCTGTACAAGATAGTTGCTTACATACTGCTTAAACTGCATTTAAAAAAAAAAAAAAAAAAGTTTATTATTATGCTCTTTTGAGTCAAATTAGCATGCAGAAGCAAAGGGACACAGCTGTAGTGAGAGACGTTTAGATGTTGATTATTTAACATACTTTTTGTGCGCTATGTATTGTGCTAATTCACACTCCAACAGAAGTCGACCAACCGTGTCAATAACAATGATGCAACATTGTGTCTGTTGCCGTTGGTCAGTTTCTGACAGTGCAGTGTGAAGTAGCCTTAAGTGTATCACATTGTTAGCATAGCAACATGCTAATATGAAACTCCTACACCTGTGCTGCTGGTAATGTCAGAATTACCATAATTATGAGATTCTGACTTGAAGCTTTCATGTCCTTGTAGAATTCGTAATCACAACCTGTAAACCCTAAATTTTCTAGGCTTGACTTGTACCACCTTATAGCTGTAACATTATGTGGAAACATATTTCTGTTTAATATTTTCTATAACTGACCATTGTTTATAGCTTAATAAAATGAAATTAAGTTGAAAATAAGCAAAAGAGTCACAAGTAGCTAGCACAGAGTTGAATAATTTTCTAATGTCCTGCTAAATAAATTAAAAATATATTAACCCTGTAAAGCCTGACATATGAAATTATAGTCAGAAAAATAATAATAATATATATATATATATATATATATATATATATATATATATATATATATATATATATATATATATATATATATATAAAATTAGTTTTTTTTAAATGGAACATTTAATCATTTTAGACTCTCTCTCTCTATAGTTACATATTTATATATATATTTAAACTTTGCAAATGTTTTTTTAATTTTTTTTTTATTATTGGTTTATCAGACTTTTGTGGCTCATATAGTTTGATACTGAACAAATATGGTGCTCAAACTTGAGGAGGAAGAACATGAAATTTGAAAAAGTATGAAATTTGGTGCAGTTGCTGATATTTATATGGCCAAAAAGTGAGATTAAATTCTGGTAATGTATATTAATGAGATCTTTATAACAGTATAGCATCCTTCTTACATAAAAATGCACTGAAATATCAGTTGTCACTCTTTATCTCCCAATATAATGTCTTAGTGAGATGATATTTGAATGCTCAGTTTTATGATCAAATCTCTGTTGCTTTTTGTAATGATGATTAAGAGATGAAAAAATAAATGCTCCTTCAAAAGCCTGTTATATCACATGATTTTTAAAAACTGATGAATAATCAAGAAAATTGCTTCATTAAGTGTTCATCTTGAACAATATATGCTAACAATACAGAGGTTATTCTTATAAAATAGAACTTTCTTAAAGAGCATCAACTATCAATCAGACGACAAAGCATGTAGTACATTGTCTACAACAGGTTTTTCAGCAACATATAGATTATTTTGATATTTAGAGGCCTTAGAAATTTGTGTATAATGTATGATGTAGTAGGCTTTATAGGGTTAATAATGCATTCACATAACAACTGTTACTTATTGTATTGTGGCTTTGCCTATTGATTACTCAAAGTACACACATTCATTCTAGCGTTAATAGCTTTGCCACAGAAATTCATAATTCTGAATCCGAGGATGTGAACGGCTACAAGTAGAAAGTCTAGGCTGCTATCTAGTAATTAGAGTAACTACAAATGCTGTGATTGCAGCAGCACTACTACTCAACTGCTGAATCAGGTGGTCGATCATGTGACCTCCAGTGTCTGCATCACTTCTCATTTGCATAAAGATCTCGTCTACTCTAACAAACGCTGCTGCTGATGTTTCCAGAAAACACTAAGTGTCATTGAAAACGAATGACTTCTGGTCACTTTGTTGTCGTGAACACCCAGCTGCTCGTGTAGGCAGCAGACAGCAAGGCAGCTGGTTTTGGTACGGAGCCAATACGGCTTTCTTCTATCAGTTCAAGCAACCGCAAGATAAACAACACAATGCAACCATTTATAAATGTAGTCATTTACAGGTGGAAAATATGCAATAAGATGCTGTCTGATAAGACATATATGCCGATGTAGTGCTCCCTCCTTCATTTTTCTTGTCTGCAGCACCACAAGGTGAAATTATTTATATCTGTTTTGTTTTTCTCCCACCATCTCACTCCCACATAACGTATATGCTTTCACAGTGGGAGCTGTTTGAAAAGGATGAGTCGAGGTCCCAGTACAACTCCATCCATTCTTTAAAGCAGAGTATTTTTCATTCATGTGACAGGCTAATGCACAGCTCTGTCTCTCTGCCTCCCCTGCTGTTTGCCCTGGTGAACTCACCACATCACTGATCACCACGCCGCACATCATCTCTTCTCATGACGCTGTCAGTCTGACCGCTTCGCTCCATCCCAAAACCGCTGAAGTTTCACTACAGCTTCTTTTGAATTATGGATGTAGAGTAACAGGAAAACAGACCGGAGGGTATATTTGTGAAGGACTAAAATGGATCTGTTATAGTTTATATGCACGTATGCTACACTTACAGTAGGATTTTAGCAACTAATTCAGAAGATCTGCTTTAAAACAGATGATTTGGGTTAAGAGATATTAAAACTAAATCATTCATTTCACTTCCAACCGTAAGTGCACTCTCCATTAATTGAAAAACTTGAGAGATGACCGTGAGCCATCTGTGAGATTCTGGCTTTGAGCCACTAATGATCAGAGCCGAGCAGGACAAAGTTCTCCAAGCATTAAACGCTTGATCCCAACATGAATGTTGAAATGATAACAATGCATGTCAAATAATATATGCTACAGCTAGATTTTGCATTTACATTTGTGCAGTTATCCAATGCAACCTTCATTCAACACTGTAAAATGTTTTTGGAAGATTATTTTTGAACTATGTTTTTACTTTTTTCTTCAACATTTGAAGTAAAATTGAAATTCAGTGTGACAATTCTTTGTAATTGTTTGGGAAATTTACTAGCAATTTCTGAGTGATGATTTCTGATTTACTAGAATTTTTTTTTTTCATTTCAGTGAAGTTATACATTTTATCAGATCATGTTTTCACTGCGATGAGAATACATGTGTTTTAGCAAACTCAGCTTAATATCAGGTTTCTATTTTTTATTTATTTATATTTTTGAGCAGAAAAAAAATCTCTGTTCATGTGATTATTCTCAATGGCACTTACTCAGATGTTTTTTTCAGATATTTGTTTTTAAAATATCTTTCAAAATATACATTGTTAAAATATATTGCTAATATGGATTTTAAAATATATTTGAATAAATATATTTTTAATATTTTTACCTATATCATCAATCTAAATATATTTGTTTTATCCAAAAAAATAAATAAATAAATAAAAAATGTAATGCATTATGCATTTACCTAAAATGAATTTTAATATGGGAAGAGTATCTTCTAGCCCCTTGATGTACATTTTGTATATATACTGTTTATGGCTTTTTTAGGGCATATTTGAAATAGATTTTGAGGGAAAAAATATGTCCATATGGGACTCCTAGAGGCAATTTGAAATTTGGCTTCTTGATGCTCAATTCTGGAAACAATTGTTTTTGAGCCCATCACCTGAGCCATAACTGTAGGGTAAAAAAATAATAATAATTTGAATGCACACATACTTTGTCAAAGGAGAAAAAACTGTTACAGCATCTACCAGCAGGGCCAATGAATACCATGATATTTAGCCACCTCAATTACTTCTGTTTTCTTACATGAAAGCAAATGTACATGTGACTTGAGTTTTTCGATTAAGAAAATGAAAACAAATTAGCATGTTCCAGGTTATCCAAATAGACTCCCGCTCCTTTCACACATTTCCAATTACACATATATATCGACCACCAGTCTACACACACACACACACACACACACACACACACACACACACACACACACACACACACACAGACAGAGAAACACGAGCACACATTTTGATAGCATTCAGTGAAAGTCCTCTAGGGACACTTTCCTCCATTGGCCATGCCTAAATTAAAATCTAGTCCTTCCATCCCCATACATCAGATAGCTGCCCATTCTCATTCATTTCAAGAGCAACTGATAAGTCAAGGGCAAACATGTTTATGCAGAGAGAGAATTAATTTAAAAGTGAGTTGAATGTAGTTACAGCTCAGTGAATTTAATGAGTGTTTATACCATCTAATGGAATGGAGAGTGTGAATTGAATACTGAGCATTATAGTAAATAAACAAAAAAACTTCTGCATCTAACTCTGGACAATGAGACTTTGAGTTCAGCTCCAGAACTGAATGCTGTATAGCTTCAAATTCTCTCTATACTGGATTTCTGTGTGTCTTATCTATAATCAGCTTGATTATTATTATCATTAATATGCCATTAGCTTATATTAGGCAAATGCATTATCTGTGGGGTACAGTTAAATGAACTATGAATTCTACCTCCAGGACTAACTCGTTTGGACTGAAAATGATTCAATAACCCTTCATTTGCCTTATCATTTTAACCTTTTTTTTTTTTTTACCCAAACGTTGAAGATTACTCTGAGGAGACTTTTTAATTTCACACACTGCTTTTGAACGGAACTAGAATGAATCCCAGCATCTGGGTTTAACATGTTTCATGAATATTACCAAGCATTTGACACTATTTGTCTGCATACCAATAACACTCCATTCAGTGATACACAACAAGAGAGGAGCACAGACTGCATTTTAACCAGCTGTCTGTAGACTTCTCTTTCATCTTGAGGTCAGATTTTGTGACTTATGAGTAAGGAGTCATTTTTATGCACTCTCTTCCTTCTCTCTCTCCCACTCAATATCTTCCTGGCTCTATAATTTACACAGTAATATCAGTGTGCAGTCATTAATCATAATTGTAAGTCCTCCCACACATAAAGAGATGAATGTCGTTATTCAGAATACTAATAAAATTTAATGTCATAAGGATTGAAATGGCACCAGAAACTTTTCATGCAATATATATATGTTGGTTATTTTATGTGATGTATAGTCAAATACTTTTGGTAAATTGACCTCTAAACTGTATATATTTACAAAAACCTGGGATGGGAGAGAACTTAAAATTAGAAGGTGTCAGTAAGATGTTTTCTGAAAGAAATTAATAGTTTTATTCAGCTATCATGCATTGAATCGATCAAAACTGGCAGTTAAGACATTTCTAATGTTATTAAAAAACTGAATGCTGTTGTTTTTAACTTTCTATTCATCAAAGTATCTTGAAAAAGTATTTATCAGTTTCCACAAAAATATGAATCTGTTTTCACCATTGATAATAAGAAGAAATGTTTCTTGAGCAGCAAATCAGCGTATTAGAATGATTTCTGAAGGATCATGTGACACTGAAGACTGGAGGAATGATGCTAAAAATTCAGCATTGCAATCAAAAAATAAATTACATTTTGAAATATATTAAAATAGAAAACAGTTATTTTCAATTGTAATAATATTTAACAATATTACTGTATTTTACCATATTTTTTTTTATCAAAGAAATGCAACCTTGGTAAAACAATTTGAGATAACCTACAAGTAATACAATAAACTAATTTAAACTCAAATCAAAATTTCGTATCAATATATTTATTTATTGATAAGCAGAGCTGGACGATCATTATTGCAAAATTACCTTGTCACATCTTAGTGTTTGCTGTTGCATATCTAAGCTTCATTTGTCATGTTTCCACATGATTTGTTATGCTGCTCTTGTGCCATTGTGTTTTTGCTTTTTGTCTGACTCACTTTAAAATATTCCTCGTAATTAATTGGCCACTAGAAGACACTGCTTAGTAAGTCACAGGAAGCTCTTATCTGATATTCACATTGAGTTTGAATCTAAACACTGTTAAGTAACATTTCTTGCCTTTCAGTGACCTACAAAGACATCAGATGATGTCCTTTTATGTAAAGCACTTTGAATTACCACTGTGTATGAAATGTGCTATATAAATAAACTTGCTTTGCCTTGTTAGACTCTGCTTGAATCATTTGTCAAACAGAATTAATGCATGACACCCATATGCAATGATAGAGTTTTGACACGTACGTGAATGGACTTGACAGCTCTTATTTCCTGCTAGTGGTGACAGCATATGGATTGCACGAAAGCTGGCTCCGCATGGATAAAATCTCGTCCGGTCTTTCATTAACACCGTTTTAAGGATAACTCATTGGTTATTTGGAGATTGAGAGCAGGCTTGTTGATATTTGAATAATCTAAAGCGAAGCAGAGTTCAGTCACATGGGGTAGCGGGCATAATCGGGACATTAGTGAGCCGTAAGTTAGGATCTCCAGTGCTTGAAGTCATCAATCACGAGACCGTGAAGTGATGACAGTGATATATGCTTCTATTATTCTGTTCCTCTTTTTTGGCCTTTAAGTCAGTAAAGTTGGGCTTAGCTCACAACTCACGACTAGGAGTTTCCTATTAACAGATCTACAGCTGTAGCGTGTTATCTATGCCTGATTTCTGCCACAGATTAAAGCTGTCTGGACCCTTGAAAACAAATTGTCTGCCAACAAATCGCACTTTTACAGAAATTTAATGCTGATGAAAGTAGAAAACCAGTTCAAAACTACATTCTTGTCGAGTCACCATGATAAGCCAACAGATTTATTTTCAGAGCTGTTGGGGATAAATTTGAGAAGTAATTAAACATTAAAAATGCATGTAACATATCTATGAATTCATTGATAATGGCTGACTGTGAATATCAGTGACTGCAATTTTTGCATGATGGTGCATCCACACCACTAGGTGTCAATATATAAGACAACTACCATATCAGTCTACCGTTTCTCTATGCAGGTTTTGCATGGGATTCGAGTTTGTTAAACATTGAAAGTGCGAAATGCGCTTCATTGACCATTATAAAGGTGTTTAGTTTGGAAGTGACTTCTGAGTAAGTTTCAAAATTTTCATGCATCGCTACACTATTGATAAACGATAATTGTCCTTCTTAGGGCCAGATTTACTAAACAGGGAAAATTAGCATTAGAGCGCAATTCCATAAAAGCGCCGAAGAGAGGGGAAAATTCTGCTTGTGATTTACTGACAATGCGCACATTAAAGAACACAGATGCAGCCAGATCATTTCCATAATGACCATCGCAATCTACCAAGAGCAGCGCAAATTACCGCCTGCTTTAAGACATGCTTTTTTTGGGCATTAAATAATGACGCAAATACCAGTAATTAAAACATGTTGCATGATTTATTTTAATACTCTACTCCCAAAATTTTGCATCTGAAAGGGAAACTCCTACAAATGCATGTTCAATAAGGTCAGGTGCAAAAATAACTGTGTACATGCCTTTTCAGCGCTAATTCTTCACTGCATGTCTAGTAAATCCTGACAGTACTATTTTAACGCCAAAAGACGCACTGTAAATCTGGCCCTTAGCCTGTAGTTTTGCTAATGTTATTGTGCCTTAACTTTATAGCAGTATTACACATTTTTTTAAAGTGTACGAGCCAGTCAGTTTTGGATAGGTTTATCAGTTTCTAAAACAACAGTGCAACATGCCTGTCGACTTTTTCAACAGCCTTGATTCCAGAAGTGTTTCCCATCTGTATTTCCAAAGGGATTTTTTTAAAAAGAGAGTTATAAGCCATGAACCAAACCAGCCAGCTACATAGTGAACCACAACATTACAAACTTTGATTTGAAGCAAAAAAAGTATTAGAAAATCAGACAAAAACACAAAAGTACAAGACTGTGTATTTAACGGCTTTAATGAGGGAAAGAACTACAGTCCCATGAAGCATTGTGAATATGACATGACTGAGTTAGAAACAATGAATAAATATAAAACTATTCATTTCAAGTTGTTGATTATATCTGTCGAAACAATCTGTTACGTCATTCGTGATGCTTCATGGAAGTGGGTGGAGCTAAAGAGCTTTGCTAGCTGCGACTCTGATTGGTGGAATCTTCTGTACAGAATCATTGGTAATGTAGTTTTTCACCATGAATTCTACAATTATTTTAAAAACAAGTTGAAATAATGTGAACAGATGGCATATACCATTGATTAACAACCTCTGAGTTCCCAACGGGTCTGTCTTTAAAGCTTTATAAGTCATTGTTAAAAATCAGATTCCCTTCGGAGAAAATGAATAGAGTTTTTACTTCTGGGACCTGAGTGTTGCACTTCATGGCAGATGGGATCAGTGTTCAGGACCTGTTTGAACACAGTCATTATTTTCGCAGTTTGGTTTGTTGCCGCTAGTGGTGCAGAAATGACACAATTCAGCTTTAATCAGGTCAAAGGCACGCCAGGATACAGTAACATCATTAAATCATTGTTCTTAAGTTCCCTGCGTCTCTTTCTGGTGGGATGGAGGTAATAAGATCCATATCAGCAGCAGCGGGGGAAGTGAGAGCTGCCATGAATCGCAGCGCTGACAGGATGTAAAGTGATGTCTTTGTGAATGCGGGGCCAAGACTTCCCTGAAAGTGAGGCAAATCAAATCCAGGAAATAGCTTCCAGGAATTGTTTAAAGGTGACAGTGGTGGCACTTTCCTCTTCTCACCAACACCCTGGAGCACTGGCTTTTTTCCCTTCTTCTTTTATTTCCCCTGCTGGTGCTCCAGGACTCACACAATGATTAATTTCCTTTCTCAAAAGCACAATCTTGCAACGTCTACTAGAAGAAGATTCCTCTGCTTATGTCAGTCAGTTCTGAAGTCCAGCCAGTCCAAACACTTTAACCTGACTTGACGTGACACGTAAGATTTAGATTATCATGCAAATTAGCTATGCAAATATATGCGCTCAGACCTTTCTTGATATTCAGCAGCGTTGTTGTGACATCTAAAGATGAGCGATTAGTGACAAGACTGCTTATTTGTCATTATGTAATATTGTTGTGGGGCCATCACTCATCTTTATATAATCTGTTACCTTGAAGGAGAAATGGCATGTGTCAGACCAAATGAAAAGCAATGACCTTCTTAAGTCATTACGGTAGTTCTCGCATAAAGCTTTGATCAAAGGACATGACAAATTACAGTTGCTTTTTCCCCATTAACGTCTCCTATGCTCAGTGAAATAACTCATTTTATATATCATTTGGCTTTGGAATCATTGCAAAGGTTTTATTAAAGGGTATTCTATTATTTATGATTCATTTTGAACACTCAGATTAATAACTATATTAACAAGTAAACAAAATTCTTAAAAAAATATTTCATCTAGAATACTACAGTGCTATTCTGCTTAAAGCATAATGCACAGCATACCCTTATTTATTTCCTTATATATTAACGATCAGTGTATTAAATTATTTAGTGTATATTAAAAAATAGTCAATGTATTGTTACTATATTACAATGTTGAATAATACATAAAGAATTGCTGCTTTCCATATATTGAAAAATGTGACATATTTACTTATGTCTTAATGTATATAGTTTTATAATCAATGCAATGCATTATATTTAGATAGACGTGAAAAAATATGGTACAGTGTTTATATAAATATATTTGAATATATATGTACTATATATATTCATATTTATATGGTAACATGTTCTGTATATGCAATATGCAGTATATACAGAATTATGAGGAAAATATATATTGTAATATTAATCTTATTTTCCATCCATATTGCTATGACTTTAACAAGATATCCAAAAAGGTCTAAAAAGGTAAAAATTCTAATATTTTTTGTTCAGTAAACATTTTTTTTGTTATATACCATCACACATATTTTCACATTTGAAATGTGTAACAATGCAAACAATAAAGTGAAATAAAAGTGTTTAGTTTTATGTAAACCTTCATGTCATGTTAACAAATGAAAGAGAAATGAATTGAGTACTTCAAGTAGTGCAGTTTTTTCTTCATTTCTATATTTTTATATGTATCAAATCAACATATAACCATACATGTTCCATCCATATATTGCAGCATACTGAAAAATACAGGCACTAGTTTCCCTTATATGGAAATCTATTATTTATAGTATCACATTATATATTTTCTGGAATTCAGCATATTAGAATGTGACATTTGACACTGGCATCTGGCTTGTGAATGGCTTATGAAATTCAGCTTTGTATGGCAAGAATAAATTATATTTTAAAGTATATGAAAATTTATTTATTCAAGTATTTTAAATTGCAATGATATTTCACAATATTACTGTTTTTCTGTATTTTTGATCAAATAAATGAAGCCTTGTTGAGAATAAGAGACGACTTTAAAAAACATGAAAAATCTTACTGATCTCAATAATATATCCTTTTTTCTTCTTTGAGAGTGTATGGTAGTCTGAGGTGTTTTTCAAAGGTAAATATTTTGTATGTTAAGGTTTTTGTCATTCACCTCATGTTTCTGGGTGAGATCCAGTAAAACCCTCTGAGAGAACGAAGCTACGCAATAAGACCTTAGATAGTAATAAAAGCTAATATTGATCCGAGCTGCATCCTTCATAAAGACAGATCTAAAAACCTTTACAAGACACATGAGATATGTGACCTTCAGATTACTGAAAATGTTATCCTTGTTTTGTTGCCATAACTCAAAAGCAAATTGCAGCAATACACTCCAATAAACTCGCGTGTCTTCGGAAGTCTGCAGATAATGGTACGCTGCTTCAAGAACCGAATCTTTTTCCTTAATTCTCAGTTATGAAAATGTTACAGCAAGTGTTTGGAAATAATGAAAAAGCATAGTCGAGCTTCTCCGATTGAATTTACTGTCAGCGCTAACAGGTTCGCTCTCACAGTTGTGCTGTTTGAAATTTCCATTCAGCTGCTGTTGAAAATGAGGCGCACGGAACATTAAGCTACACCTCACTCAGCCGGATCCTCGGCTCCCAGAACATGCTGAGGAGTCGCACAACTGCCTAATCATCTCCTCCCAAACTGCGGCCTTGCCGGATGGGTTTGCAGCTGCGAGAGTCATTACATCCTGTCCTTATCACAAGTACAGCACTTTACATTTGATTGCGCTTTACATGAAAATGCATTACGTCCATCTGTCTAACGCGCTGGATTCTTTTCTATTCCAGGCCGTTTACAGGTCCTGCGATTTGGAGTTGAGTGTTATGACTATGGCGTAATATGACAAAGTTGCAGTGCAAGCGTTTTTTAAACCGTGGAGGGGGAAATCTGCCACCATGTCTGCCTTAGTGAGGTTTGTTTAAAGGGGAAAATGTGTGCAAGGAGACATAGGCATTGCTCACAAGCAATTACGCGGCTTTCTGCGGGCGACCTCCGCTAGCTAACTCAATATCTTTTTCTTTCCCCAGACGGCGCTCAGGGCATGTGAGCAGATTACAGTTTGGGGAGAGGATTTTTGTTGGGGAGCGCAGATAAGCTATTAAATAGGCCACGCTCTCAAATCAAGCCTCTCAGACTGTGGCCGGTTTTATTATATTAGATGAGCTTAATCAAAGCAGATCATTAAATGGTGTGGAAAACAACATCTCGTTCCCCTGACCAGTCCTTTATCCATAACTAACGTTATTTTTTTCCCCAGCTGCAATAATAGTCTGCAGTGCACTGTTTATCAACGCTATGTAATTTCAGGCCTAATGGTACACTCATCGATTTGACTTACATTAGTGCTTAATTCGCGCCGCAATGCTGTCGGGACATTGTTTGCTAATATTGCTGCAGTTTTAGTGTGAGACTTAGTTGCCGTTTACACAAGTTTGCTAAGAATGTATCATAAAAGAAAAATGGGAAAAGTGCTATGAAATAAGGTTTCTGCGCTCATAATATGCAACTCTGAAGAATTAAATACTATAGAGGAAAAATGCTTTGTTTTATCCTGCTTAAAAGGATAGTTCACTCAAAAATGAATTTATTCACCCTCATGTAGTTCCAAACACAAAGCCTTTTATCTTTGAAACACAAATGAAGATATTTTTAATTAATGAAAGCTGAGAGATTTCTGTCTCCCAACTGAACGTCAAAACTTTCATGTTTCAAAAAGTTCACAAAGAGATTGTTAAAGTAGTCCATATGAATCAAGCAGTTTAAAGGTGCAGTGATTTCTGAAAAACTGTATATTTGAAATCACCCAAACAAACACACTCCTACCCAAAAGGGTCACATCCCTATCTTGACAGCTCCCCCCCCCCCCAATTCACAAACATGCTATGCAACATAGGCACCTCCCCCATTACGAGTGGACATGCCCCTTACTTGTGATTGGCTACAGGTGTGATCGGTCCGATCGTATTTCAACAGCGTTTCTCAGAAATTGCTTACTGCACTTTTAATCCAAGTTTTCTGAAGAGTCACAATTGCTTAATATGATGAACAGATTTAATTTTGCCTTTTAGGTAACACTTTACAATAAGGTCACATTAGTTAGTGATAATTAATGCATTAACTAATATTAACTTACAATAAGCAATATATTTGTTGCAGTATTTAATAATTTTTTAAGTTAATAAACGTACAAGTGTTCATTGTTAATGTTAGCTCAAATAAGATTAACAGAACTTATTTTATTAATGCATTAGTAAATGATGAAAATAACATTAAGATTAATAAATGCTTTAAAAGTCCTTTGGGTAAAACTTTAGTTTAGGGACCAATTCTCACTATTAGCTAGTTGTTTATTAGCTTGCATATTACTACCAAATTGGCTGTTTATTCGTACTTATAAAGCACATATTTATGCCTTATTCTGCATGACCATATTTTAGATCCCTTAATCCTAAACTACCTTACTAACTATTAATAAGCAGTTTACTGAGGCAGAAGTCATAGGTAATAGTTAATAATGAGAACTGGTCCCCAAACTAAAGTGTAACAGTACTTTTCATTGTTAGTTCATGAAATTTAACTAATGAAGTTAACTAATGGTAACAAATGGATCCTTATTGTAAAGTGTTACCTGCTTCATTTACATATAAACATTGTTTAATGCACATACATAGAGCACATCAAATATGGCTGAAACGAGTGATTACTTAAATTGTAATTGTCATTTCTCTGCGTAATCATGCCTTTTCTATGCTTATTTTAGAATGCGCTATTTTCTCAAAGCCTTGTGATATTTACCTTGTACAATATTTGCATTGAGATTTATTCAATTCATTTTCAATTTAATTGTAATCTTATTTAAAAGAGATGTTTATGTATATTTTTCTAATGATCATGGCAGCAGTAATTTATCAAATCATGATCATGGAGAAGGCCGGGCATATATCCAGATGCGCAGTGTAGTCGAGCGCACTTTCGGCATTTAAAAGAGCTGATTAAGGAGTCTGTGTTGTCGAGGTGGAGCAATGCATATCAGAACCAGCCTGCAGGACGAACCAGAATTGCATTGAGCACAATTTCGGGAATGTTTGCACTCTAGCACTAATTCTTTTAGTGCTAAAACAACACATTATGTGTTAATAAATGATGCTTTCAGCAGGCAGAATTCACTCTTGGTGGTTTACCCCCACAGTTAATAAACTACCTCATAACCCTTTGCAGATTTGTTGTTCTCTCACATCAAACCACCAGCATATTTGTTTAGTTTTGGACTGTTTTCACTTGGAAACGGTGCTTGATCTGTGCGTATTTCTCTCCTGATTGAGATGCTATATTATAGATAGAGGTCAAAAATAATGCATATATTTATTGCAAACACACAGCTTTTCGCATGACAACACATTAATTGATGGACTGGAGTGGTGTGGATTACTTGTAGATTATTGTGATGTTTTTATCAGCTGTTTGGACTCATTCTGACGGCACCCATTCACTGCAGAGGATCCACTGGTGAGCAAGTGATGTAAGGCTAAATTTCTCCAAATCTGTTCCAATGAAAAAATAAACTCATCTACATCTTGGATGGACTGAAGATGAGTAAATGTTCAGCAAATTTTTATTTTTGGATGAACTATTCCTTTAAGATTGCGTTTATGCAGTTATACATACACATATAGGAGTCTATAGTCTTAATTGACTGTCAGGAAATCAAACAATCTCATTTGAGACATGACTGGCACGCTCAAGATGAAATCAGTGAAGTCATAAAGTATCCTTGCACTCAATTCTTTGTGAGAACCTTCTCTGTGACCTCTGAACATGAACCTATCAAACTGTTATTTATGAACAGCCCTGCCTTCACTGGAGAAACAGCAGAGCTAAAATGGCTGTGAGTATTTTACGGTTAGGGTGATCATCCTAAACTGGCATTTGGCATTATTGTCCTTGTCATTTAGCATCCCTCTGGAATTTCCTTTAATCCTTTTAATGTCATTGTGTATCTGTATAAGAGTCTGGCACACAGAGCTCTGAACGTCATCCAGATGGGGCGGGTAATCTTGTCATCTACAGCTCTTCACTGATTGGCCGATTCTTTCCCTGTGCAGTCATACGTCCTCCAGACTTGCACACTGATGAATGAGTATTTGGTCACAGGAAAGGCATGCTGTATTATTGTAAAATTCTATGATGATAATATTATTGTGAATTGCATATTCCTATAATATGGTATTAGTGCATCAGTACAAAAGATACTGTGGTGATGGAGTTAAAGATGCTGCTTGTTTTATTTCTCATCTCATATGATTAGAGACCGACTGCTCGGTGGACTGATGCTGATCTGTGTGGGTGGAGTAATTTATCTCTGATGGGGCTCCCAGGACTGAGTCTGCAATTTATGCTATAATATGCCTCCTTAGGGCTTCATCTATGGGCAGAACGGAGGAATATGCTTAACGATGGTCCACTGGGAACTTTTAGAAGGAGAAACTGTTTTGATTATACAGTATTGCAGCATGATGAAGTTTTGTATGTAATACAATTTCATTCCATAAGCCTCTTTTTCCTATGGCAAAAGACAACAATGCTTGTTGAGAAGAGGCCAGTTAGAAAGTAGTTTAGACAGATTAAAAAAGTAAAACTCTTGAAACCTATTTTACTTCTGTAATGTAATAAGGAGTAGTTCACCCAAAAATGAAAAAAAAAAAAAATCTGAAAATTTACTTGCACTCAGGCCATCCAAAATGTAGATGCTTTTTTTGTTTGTTTCTTTCTTCATCGTGACAGATTTGGAGAAATTTATTTTTATGTCACTTGCTCACCAATGGATCCTCTGCTGTGAATGGGTGCCGTCAGAATGAGAGTCCAAACAGCTGATGAGTTTACCATCACAATAATACACAAGTAACCCACACCACTATTAATTAATGTCTTGTGAAGTAAAAAGTTGTGTTTGTAATAATAATAATAATAATAAAAAAAAATCCATCATGGCATTTTATATTTAAAATGTTGCTTCTGGCCAAAATACCATGATATATAATAACATTTCCTCCAGTTAAAAAAAAGTCCATCCCCTGTTGTCATCTCACGTCAAAATACACTGACATATTTGCTTGGAAATGTTTTTAATCTGGGGCCTGTTTCATAAAACAAGTTTACCAAATAAGCCAGACTTATTTCAATTAGTCTGACTTATTTTGAACCAAATCAACTGACAATAAGTCAGACTAACTGAAATAAGCCTGGCTTATTTGGTAAACTTGTTTTGTGAAACAGGCCCCTGTTTTCACTTGTAAACAGTTTTTGATCTGTGCATATTTCTCTCCTGATTCAGATGAGGCAACTTTTTCACTGGAGGGAGCAATATTATGGATTATGGACTCTTATTTTATGTGAAAGCTTTGATTTAAATTGAAAAAAAAAAAAAAACACATCTTGATGGATTTGTTTCTTACAAATGCACACAGTCTATAACTGATGGACTAGAGTGGTGTGGATTATTGTGATGTTTTTATCAGCTGTTTAGACTCTCATTCTGACGGCACCCATTGACTGCAGAGGATCCACTGGTGAGCAAGTGATGTAATGCTATTTCTCCAAATCTGTTCCAAAGAAAAAAAAAACTCAACTAATTTTAATTTTTGTATAAACTTTTTCTTTGAACAGTATATTCAATAAGATAAGTTAAAAATGCAAAGAATCATTTACAATATGACAAGAAACATGCTGTTAGAAAATAAATGAGGCCAGTTTTGACTTTAAGCAATCTGAACTGAAGTTAATAATGGTTGTAAAGGCTTGTTGTTGTTGTTGATATTGCTGTTAGTCTGTTAACACAGAAAATAAATGATGAACTACACAAAGTGTGAATGTAAACGTCTACTTGACATTATCATCTCTTGTAATAATGTCATATCTTCAGCTATTAAATCTCATGTCAGATTGTTCCTGTGTTGGCTTTGTGTGTCTTGCTTAGACTACCGCAATTACTTTGTGTGTTTTGGTAGTGTTACTGCAATTTGCCCTTAGGAGCAGTCAACCCAGTGAGCGCTATCAAAATGACAACATGACTTTCCTCTTCTAAATATTTTTTGCCATATTCACCCCTGTAGCTAATTACTAGCTTATGTTGCTAGGTAAATTGCTACCATTGCAGATAGCAACTGCTGACTTTTCTCACTTAAAGAGTTGGGTATTTGCATGCATTGCAGTTAGAACTCCCAATACAGCTGAGACAGCATTCAAAATAAAGTAGCAGCGCAATTACAATATATCTATTAGATTTGTTAGCTGAATAACATATGCACTATTAATCCAATAATCCAAAGGGAATGAGTCAGGATTGACATCTACAAGGTGCGATGCTTTTTGCAATTTCTTTTTTCTTTATTAGAGGGGTTGCATCTTCCTGCAACGCTTTCAAATCAAGCCCTGTCTGAAACCATGCACTATAGCAAACAGTGCCAAATGAAGTTTTCTTATTTACCAAAGGAATGCAATGCCTGCATGCTACCCTGCTTGACTAATAAGATGAGAGACATGATTTTGGATCTCATTTTGTAAAAACTGACAAAGCTTTGAATATCAATTTCAATTTATTTATGCATATTAATCATGTTTACCTGACACTTTCTCATTTCTTTAGTGTACACAGCAATTTATCAGCAAAATAGCTCAACGATAGACCTGACTGTTTGCCTGTGGTGCAAGTCAAATAAGCAAAAAGTGTACCTAATCCTGATCTAGATAGAATGTGATAGAACTGTGTTCTTGTTCTCTTCAGGAAACACCAAAATGATTATCTCTCTGCATGAAGGAATCACCCCTTGCTGGTGTGAGAGATGATGTTCCACTCAGGATGAATAATGCAACACTTGCTTTATGAATTCATAGTACAGCACTTATGAGATTAATATCTTAATTGGATTCATTATTCATTCTAATAATGGCAAGTTGTTGACTTTGTTGTTGCTCAGGGGGGTCGATTCATCCTTTGCGACCTTTTGCCACTGCGATTGGATAAGAATATTTAGAGAAACCCTGCTTACTTTTTGTGTTTCAGTAAATATCAGCCACCTCCTGATGCATTGGGGAATATGCATGACCAGCTGGAGATTTTAACTTAAAATCCCATGCATAATTGACACAAATGTTTCACCTTACCTATTGGTCAATTACACTTGACTGTTGGCTGCAGTGTAATTAAGAGTGTCTTGTTTTCAGTCGCAGCTTTAGAATTTTAATGTGGAATAACACTCTGTAGAACATTTGACTTTCAAAGGGAGGGCAAGTTGTGCCATGCAACACCTGCTGCAAATAAGGGTCCTGATCTTCATACCCCAATGAGTTATAAAGCATTTTGGGGTTAAAGTAGACAGTGAAGTTCTGGCTTAAAATGGCAACATGCGCATATTACATACAAAACAATGAAGAATCCCATGCTTCTGAGTTTTTACTGCAATTCTAAATCACATACAGATAAATTTGTGTAATTGAATATTTGACTCCTACAGTCATTGATATACCAAACTTATGACACTCCCATGTGACAGCTAACCCCAGTGCCCCTTATAAGCATTTTAAAAGCATTAGGATGCTGAGATCATCAGTAATTAACAGTGATCAAGAATGCATGGTGAAATGCTTGCATTTCAAAGCAGTTTGGCCTCATATTGTTCTTTTTTACCCTTTTTTACAAGAATTCCATAAAAGACAGAGTGGAGACGACAACACAGGTCTGATAGTCTAATGTGAGATGTCATAGACACAAATGGATAAACCCCTCTAATGTGTTTTCGCGGTGCACAAAGGATGAATTCAGACAAACCTCAGCTGATATCAGAATATCAGATATTTTTTTCCCACTGGTTCACCATGTAGTGCTCATTAATAAAAATTAAATTGACTTATCTTCTAATGAACACTCAACACAGTGAGTTATGGCTTTTTTATGGTTTTGTGATTGTGAGCTAAGTGGTTGAGTGTATTTTTTGGTTGTCTGGCTTTCAGTGGTGGGAATTTTTCAGTGAATCTTCCTGCGGGTTACATGACTGTCAATATGAGTGAGTCATTTGAATCATTCACTCAGCTGATTCATTCGAGCACATTTGGGAATAAAACAAGTGAGTAAGTCAGTGAATCTTTCCCTCAACTGATTCTTTCAAAAGTGATAATTCATTCAGCAACAAAACAAGTGACTGTTTTTATGAGTGAGTCATTGAATCTTTCACTCAAATGAATTATTCAAAAGTGCTAATTTGTTCAGGAACAAAACAACCGATTGTTTTTATGAGTGAGTCATTGAATCTTTCGCTCAACTGAATCATTCAAAAGTGCCATGTATTGCTCTGAAGTGCAGCTGTGGCTTTGTTTAGCAGATTTTGTCAGTGGCGAAGCAAAAAGTAGATTAGCAATTGGCAATACTGTGTAAGTTACTCAATAATAACTTCTTGTTAACAGACCTCGCAATCGTGCTGTTGGTGTAACTAAAAGTTGACATTAAATGAAAATTCACCATATTATATAACTATTTTCTAAATGCATGTTATTGACCTTCTTGTGAATTATGTATTATTGTGAATACGGAAGAAATGATGCATTGCTACTTCCATTATATCACAATATGGGATGATGCTTGTGTGGTATTGCTTAAACATTGAATGGCAGTATTCCTGAGAACAATTCTATTAATTAGATTGAAAATACAATGACTTCAGATGATATCATAAACATTTAGGTCTGATCACTGCCATAATATTAATTGCTAAAGGTTTACACAGTCTACATCAATTACTCACAAGCCATTGAGAAATTTGATCTTTTATATAATATTTTTAGCTAAACCCAAGCCTTCGATGAGTAACTCACCACCATTTTCTCACAGTCTAAACCCTTAGAGGATGGAGTGGGCTCAAATTGTTGGTCTCAGACTTATGAGAAGTCGTGCAAATGTACTGCCCTCTCCAGATTTCAACAGACGCGTAGCTCTTCACTGAGCTTCCCCAAAGAAGCCTAAACTGGTGTAATGCCTCCCTTAAGGAGCGAGCTTCAGCGTGGGCAATAACAGATAAACTGCTGATTTTTCTGGAGTTACCCCCGCCGCTGGAAACAGAAGGAGAGGCAACTGTTTTCTAAAGAGGCAGGAAGAAACAAGTACTGCTCTTAACATGGCGTGCTGTGCTCTACAGACAGAGCTGTCTAAACTCAACCCGGCACATGATTAATAGCACAGGAATGACTCATTTGATGTAACTGCTGGATTCATACATTTCAGAAAAAGTGGAATGAAACCAAATGCCAAACTTTATGGCATTTTCTCAAACTACTGTCAAAAGTTTATTTGTGTCAAGAGAAAAATGGAACCAGCAGTACAATTTCTTGACTAAACTTCAATTTGTAAAATTTTGTCATCGAATCTGTCATCATTGTAAAAGTTACCAATTATGTAACTGTATAAAATCTCATGTTTTCTGTGAGAAATACAGCCTACATGTAAAAGAAGAAATGTACTGTTGTCTTAAACTATTTAAATCACATGAACACTCATGAAATATCTTAAAGGAATAGTTTGCCCAAAAATGAAAATTTGCTGAAAATGTACTCACCCTTAGGTCACTGGAGGAAACATTATTATTGATTATGGACTCAACAGTTTAAGGGTAAGATGCCTTAATTATGGGTTTAATTCATACAAATCAGCCTAAATCAGCTTACTGATCATTTAATAATAAACTAACGAACAGTTAAACAGTGTAAACATGTCAATAATTTATGCCCCAGTGCATGTTGGGAATATTTTACACATTATTTACTTGATCTGAAAATGATTTTACAGTGTTTAACTAGAGGTGCACAGTGTACTCAATGCAGTATTACTTTAGAGAAAATCTACTGGACTCCTGTGAAAAACTATTCTGGCAAAGGTGAAAAATGAGGCCATTGTAAAATGGTGAAGTAAATGTAGTATTTTGTAAGTTGCATTTAACATTATTTGAAATTGAACACAAACACATAAATACTGCTCTGCGAAAATTGCTTCTAAGAGATCCAACATCAGACTATAATCAAGAACTTGAAAACACAGATTACAGCCTGTCATGTCAGACAGACACTGCCATTGTTTAGAGTTCATCAGTAGTCAGTATAAACAGACAAAAACCAAGTGCCATTTCACCAGCAGTCCAAAGCAGGTCATTTTGCACAGTTAAAGCTGTTTTACAATGAACTTAATTGTGCGCTCCTCATTTGGGAGTCACACTCATGGTCTTCACGGTCAAAAGTGACCGGACACCTGAAATGTAATTTTTTTTTTCTTCAGTAAAATCAATCTAATATATTTTTGTTCAATAATATTTTTTCTTTTTTATTTTGTATTTTGAGATAATTTTATGGTACTAATTAATATTTATGCAATAATTGTGATCATTTTTTCCCATTGAAAATAGTAAAAAAAAAATTAATATAATTTTTTTAAATTATTTTTCAATTTATGCAGTATTTCAGATGAAAATAGACACTAGGCCTATAAAATCTAATTTTTGAATGCAGATTAGCACCTCCTGGTGTGAGCAAAGAAAGAAAAAACATGCAATTTCATGGTGTAACCCCTAGTTGCCTGTATAGGACTCTCTAGAGAGGCTTGTGAATCCCCTAGTTGTTTTTAGACATAATTGTTTACTTTTATTAGGTTGTGGATATAAATGTATATTTAGACATTCTCAAAGAGTACTTTTTGTCAAGGTTTATATTTTTTTGTATTATTATTATATAGGTTATTATATAGGTTTTTGCATTATTATTACTACAGTCAACCCTGAACACAGAAAGCATTTTGTTACACAAAACATTAAAACTCTATACAAATATAACAAAAATGAACAGGAAAGCTTTATCAAAACCTAATACTTCTGGGTCTGATCTGATTTCAACCTCTTATATCAGTCTTCTAACTCATTTTGGCTATATGGTTATAGCCATACCAATTCATTTGAGTGTGTATAATTGTGTATGTGTGTGTATGTGTATGTGTGTGTCTGTGAGTGTGTGTGAGTGAGTGGATGTATCTGTTTTACACTCTTGATGTTTTAGAGTATAACCCATTCCTTGCTGTCCACTTTTTTACTGCATTGTAGTTGAATTATTGATTTTATTTTATGTAGTTGCTGTGTTACAGGCACACCAGTTCATAGGGCTGTGTGTGTACAAGTGTGTGTGTGTGTGCATGCGTGTGTGTGTGAGTGGATGTGTTGATTTTGCACTCTAGATGTTTTAGAGTTTCACCCCTTCATTGCTGTGCAATTTTTTTCTGCATTGTTGGGGATTTGTAGATTGTACACACAAAAATGTTCTGTATTTTTTATTTTTTCCCCATTTCCCATTAATTTCCTATGGTCGGTCATTTTTGACCGAAGACTATGAGTGTAACTATTTTTTTTACAACCACTTAGCTTTTTCGAATCATGCCTTCAATTTTTTTGTGTGTTCACATACCAAGTGCCATAAAAGTCACCGAGTTTCGTACCATTCTGGTGAAGTTACGATTTTTAAAAATTCAAAATGTAAAATTCTCTGGTCAGAAATGACCGAAGACCGCACAAGGGTTTTAAGTGACATTCTGTCAACCTGCACTGGAATAAACATTCACCATGTAAATATTGTTTATCACTTAAAGTCATGTGTGTTTCTGTCAAAGAAGTTGTTTTTATTTTATTTGAGGTAAACATGAGTTAAAAATAGTGTGGTGTCATAATTTTTATCATATATGTGATGATGATTAAAATATAGATTATTACCAGTTTAACTTTTCATATGCATTTATTGCAAACTACATTAAAAAAAAATGTTTTGATTCATCATTCAGTACATCAGTAAACTATATCTATGCAGTTTTCTTCACTGGATAAGCATAAGAAATAATAAGCATAGCCTAATTATTGCATATCTGGTATAATAACAATATCATTAGGATTTATTGAGCCGTTGTTATTAAAACTGTTAAATTATTGAGCCTGTGTTACCGCTGAATAATTCTAACTGATTAACTGATGATATAAAACAAAAACTAAAATCAAAAATCATGTAGGATCATGACCAAGCTATAATAATGATAGTAATAATATGATTGATTAATCAAACACATCCTGTTTCTTCTAAAACCAATACATTTTATGGTTGTCACTTGACATCAAACACAAATAGACAACCTCATCATAAAAATAGCAATATTATTTGAAATATTTATTTTCCAGGCCTCAAAGAACAATATATTAAGGGTATTTCAGGCAACATCATTTCAAATAATGACAGTGTGCTCATTTTAATATTTAAAGAGCAGCAAAGCATCAAGTAACAGAAACATGCATATTGTCCCGTCGCCTCCCTCCCTGCTTTAGCTCAAAAGTCTGATTTGAGCGCTGACGTGAGTGGTCTTTGCAACGTATCACTGTTGTCTCAATAGCTACAAATCAATCTATGTTCAGACAGCCTCTGCAATGCAGGCACAAAGCTTGCTCTACAAAAGCACTTCCCTGTAGTCTGATGCAAGAGCAGGTCCTCACCGACTGGTCAACAACACAAGGAAAGGATCATCTATTACAATAACCATGACAGCTCTAAAGGAAATGTAAAAAATATGCTTTTACAATTCCCCTGAGATCTAATTTATGTGATTTACATTTGTGCATGTGTCACCGCTCATTATCAAACTCCTTTGTTTCAGCTTTATGGCAATCATAAGATTGCACTTTCTGTCTCTTGCTAATCGTCATATGACAGCATCTTTAGTGCTGGCAATAAATCCTTTTATTTGGTATTTTATAGCGCATTGACCTGCTCTGATGTTTGCAGCACTTTTAGGTCATTGTGTTCTCTCAGAAGGACAAACTAAAGAGTGAGTCTGCATATATGTTTAAAAATAGGTATAATTTATTACACACTACCATTCAAAAAATATTTTTAGGCTGCAAGGCTGCATTTAATTGATCAAAATGCAGCAAACATAGTAATATTGTGAAATAGTATTACAATTTGAAATAATGTTTAAAAATAATGATTTAATAAATGATAATAATGGTCTCTCTTTTAATATATATTTAAATTATTATTAAAATAATCTTATTAATTTCTTCTTATTATCAATGTTGCAAACAGTTGTGTTGTTTAATATTTTTATGGAAACCATGATACTTTTTTTTCCAGCATAATTTGATGGTTTTTTCGTAACATTATACATGCCTGTACTGTCACTTTTGATTAATTTAATGTGCTGAATTAAAGTATTTTAATTTATATATGAATGGCAGTGTATATGTTAAAAATAAGACTGTCACTACTTCCACTGATGATAATTTCTCATCATACAGGTTTGGATAGATAGTTTTCACTCTTGGGTAAACTATACCTTAAATTAAGCCATTAATTAATTTACCTTTAATAAAGAATTAAGATATTGTTTTGACCACCTTTTACATAAAGAGTTTCGACCTAGGCTCTAAATCACAGCTTAATAAATGTTGACTACACTTGGATCAGCACCATATGGAGAGTTATTAAGACGCAGATGGCATGCTTACCTATAATCACTCTCCAAACATCATTCTTACCTTCAGGAAAATAAGATATAATAGAGACAGAGGAGGTTCAAAGTTCATCCTGATACCTCTTGAAGAATCTTGTTTCTCTAAGGCAGTGATTTTTATCTGTGAGGTTTTAATGCATCCATCTTGATCACAAATGTGGACCATAGCAGGTCTGTGGTTCAATAAATGTATCATGTGAGAAATTTTTACCATTTATGTTGCCAAACACACCAGACTTGACCAATATAAAGCCTCTTGTGTTAAATCAACTATCTCTAAATGACAAGTTATTCTAGAATATATCGTATCCGATGTCACTAGACTCAGCTCACCGATTTTTCTGTTTTCATAATTGTTTTTCTGAAGACCATGAGACATATTTATAAAAACCTTTACAGTTTTACAAGGGAAATAATAATCACATCAAACAGTATTTCTTGTTTGTTCTCATTCAATTAGACAATTATGTTTCCTATAAATGCTTCATTAAATCAAACATTTTATTGTTTGCAATGAAGATCAAAGACAAAAATGCTTTATTGCTTCTCAGAAGTTCACAGAATCTTAATTATGCAGATAATAGTAAAAGTACTAACAATTACAGTTTTGCTCATTTTAATAGCATTTTTGAGTGAAGATCTAATGAGAGAATCCCTAAATCCTCCTGAAATCTTGGCGTTTTAAAGCATCTCGAATGTATTTGTTGTAGCAGTGTTTTGTGTAGGTCAAGTCTGTGTGTGTGTGTGTGTTCTGGTTAATAAGAATCTAAATAGAGCGAAGCTCTAGTGTCCTACTCACTTTTAGTAATCAATATAAGTTCTTTCTAACGCACAGCCTTGCAATTTATAGCAGATGCTGGACTGAATGTTGATAGGTCAGACTGAATGCTGCCCTTGGAAAAAAGCTTAGTCCAGCATTTCATGCCAAGGGGGTAGTAAAATATATTTTTCTCATTAGGTATGTCATATAGCATAAAAAGTTAAGAACCCATTGATTCAGATGACCCTTATCCATCCAATATTTTATCTTTATGAGGAGTGAGATTTGATGGCGAAAAGGAAATCGTTTTTTGCTCATTGAAAGGCAATATAACAGAGTCATTCTATGAAAAGAAGTATATTTTATGCAAGATTTTAAACATTCTATCAGACAAATCATGTATTTAGGTGTTAATTCATGGAATAGTGGCATCTCAAGCTAATTTAATTGTGTTGGAATGTAATTGTGTCTTCAGGAAGGCAACAGTGTTGATGGCAACAGGATAAAGAATTATTTTGTACTCATAGTTGAAACTTTAAAATGTGTTTTAGAAAGACAAATAGTGATATTAAGTACTGATATTTCTAGAAATGTCCTCTTTTCTAAACAAAATCATGGTAACAGTGTTGACATTATAAGACTGCCCCCTACTGACAGACATAAGATGAAATAATAACCAAAAATGAGACTTTTATTTTATTTTATTAATATTTTTAATTTAATTTAATTTAATTTTATTTTATTTTATTTTATTTGAGTGCATGTCATTAGATTCTACTAGAGGTGTTTTTGCTTAAGTTTGCTTGTTGTGCCAGCATGTTTATTTGCTATATTTTAATATTTGTTTGAATAATACTTGACTTTTTTGCTTCCTAAAAGACAATAGAAAACACACAGCACATTCCACTGTTATTGAAAATCAAGATTAATCTTAACTTTAGTGCCCTACTTGAAAAGATATAATCATCAGGTTCTGATCACATCGCACCAGGCAATACAAAGGAGAAAAGATAAATGATTCAGATAACAGCCGAAATCATAAAGTATTGTTTTGCTGCTACATATGCCTGGAGCTGCCAATAATGATCAAGACACAAAACCCTGCAGCTAAGAAAAACAGTTTGAAAAAACAGCATCAATATGTTTTGGGAAAGTGCCTTAAAGGGATACTCCACCCCAAAATGAAAATTTTGTCATTAATCACTTACCCCCATGTCGTTCCAAACCCGTAAAAGCTTAGTTTGTCCTCGGAACACAATTTAAGATATTTTGGATGAAAATCGGGAGGCTTGTGACTGTCCCATTGACTGCCAAGTTAATTACACTACCAAGGCACAGAAAAGTATAAACAACATCATCAAAATAGTCCATCTGCCGTCAGTGGTTTAATCTGAATTTTATTTTAATTTTGGGGTGGAGTATCCCTTTAAGTATTACCTAAGGTGAAGACAGAAAACAACAGCATCTTCAATTAATTGTATTTTATTTTATTTTCTCCTTCTGATCATCTTATAATGTTATAATAAAGTTTTTATGCAGAAACTGTTTTTTTTTTTTAATGTATTTGCTGCTGCCTCTTTAGAAACAAGCCCTTTTGCATGTAAAATAAGCAACAGCAAACAGAACACTGTGTCACTGACTTATAGGTTTGTTCTTGTGTCAAAAAACAGCACTGTATAGCCTAACTGTATAAATTAATGAAAAAATACCTTGGTTGTATGATATTCCTTAAAATTATTATTATTATTATTATTATTACTTGAGAATTACATTTTAGTATACAATAGTAATGTATTTCTGTCATAATTTCTTCAAGTTAAACCAGACTTTTATTTTTACAGGTTGTTGTGAAGGTTTACTTTCAGTTTCAATGTGTATTTGATGGTAGTTTTTCTCACATGTAACAGTGAAAAAATGGCTCATAGCAGCTCTGGAAGTCTGGATGAAGTTTGTGTGTTCATGTCCTCATATATTGAGAGTGTATTAGCGAAAAGCACTGACTGGCTGTTGTCGCATTTATTTCTGCTGTTAGATTAATCCATGTCAAATAAAAATGTCCAGAGCTTATCATCGTTATCGACATAATTTATATCGCGACTCAACATGATATCATTTTATCACCCAGCCCTACATAAATGCTCCCATTAAATGAAAATTAATATGAGGTGAATATGAAAGTCCCAAATGATGTTCAAAGACTGAATCAAAGCCAACTCTAAAGTGAAATGCTTTAAGAACCTTGGAGGGTAAGAAATATTTCTTGTCATTTACCCAAAGCTACCAATCTGTATAAAAACTTTTTAGAGTCGGTGTAATCCGCTGTATAGTCAGTGCGAGTGATAAATCATTTTCTTTAAAGCTTCATTTAAAACACACCCGAGCTCCCCAGCATGTGGTATGATGTAAGTACACTAGTGAGATTACTACAGTGTGAAGGTGAGATACACCTCAGGCTCTTTCCAGCGCTATGCAGCACCAAACTTGCATGTAAATATTGTAATCTTGGCACCTACCTCTATGTTTTGCATGTGTGGACATTTACGCATTGAAGTGTCATGTTAAAGCAAAGTGATTTCAGAGTTAGAGCTTGTGAAGTGAAAACAAACTATCTCTGTAAGTTTTAATGGCTATCATTCTGTCAATATGTGGTTGACGAGAGAGATGGCGACTGGTTATCTGCTTCAGAACCAGGGGAGAAAAATTAGATGCTGGTACAGTTTGTCTTGTTCTTGTTCTTGTTACTTCTTTCTCTTCCTTCCGTCCATTTCTCCAGCTCTGTTCCCCCATTCCATGCCACTTTTGGCAGCTCTGGCGAACAATCCACTAGTACCGTAATGAAGCTGCTCCCTTATTTTCCAACCCCATTCTGTCACACCCCAGCACGGTGAAATATGCATCAAACCCCACTATAAAGAGTGTGTGCAGCCAGCATGGCCATGCTATTGGCAGAACTATAATGGAGACAGAGATTTATGGCTGAGACCAGGTGTGTGTTTGAGGAATTGTACCTGATATAATAGGTTTTTTTGCTCAAGCAAAGACAGAAGAGTTCTGAAGGTGAGGGGTGTAATGGCATTGACCTGCTAAGACGAGACTCTTTCACTACATCATCGGGAATCATAAACGTTATAGTCATTTTTGACAAAAACAAACGCGCTCTTGCTCCGACTGTAGTCATGGAAGAGCAGAGAGACTATTTCTTTCAATTGTCTCAGATTAGCATTGACAGTGCTGGCGGTCCAGTGCTGGTTTATTCAACCTTCCTGAGGGACTCAACCTTCATGCTTCTTTACACACCACTGAGAGGGTCCCATCGCTGGACCCTCAGTAAATAGTCTTGTATTTCTATAGACCTTTGATGACAAAGTGGGGGCCATAAAGGTAATAGCGCCCCCCTACGGTATTATGGGGTCTGCAAAAAAAAGAAAGAAAAAGAAAACAGATTTTACAAAATGTATTGGGCTGTCAAGGTTAATGTATGTACTTAGAGGAATACTTCACACAAAAATAATAATTTTCCAAAAATGTGCTCATCCTCAGGCCATCCAAGATGTAGTTTGTTTCTTCATCAGAACAGATTTGGAGAAATTTAGCCTTACATCGCTTGCTCACCAGTGGATCCTCTGTAGTGAATGGGTGCCGTCAGAATGAGAGTCCAAACAGCTGATAAAATCATCACAATAATTTAAAAGTAATCCACTCCATTCCATCAGTTAATGTCTTGTGAAGCAAAAAGCTGTGTTGGTAAGAAACAAATTCACCTTTAAGCAATTTTTAACTTGAAAATGTTGTTTCTGGCATAAAATCCTTTATCCATAAAATTGGTTTCTTCAGTGAGACAGTCGTCTCATTTGAATCAGGAGAGAAATATGTACAGATCAAACACTATTTACAAGACAAAACAGTCCAAAAAGTTGTAAACAAATATGTGGGTGGAGATGGACCTTTTGACTCGAGGAAGAATTATTATGGATTATGGATTCATATTTTAGTAACAGTTTAAAGTTAAAATGCATTAATGATGCAGTTATTTCTTAGAAACATGCAACTCTTCACTTCACAAGACGTTAATTGATGGACTGGAGTGGTGTGGATTACTTGTGGATTATTGTGATGTTTTTATCAGCTGTTTGGACTCCCATTCTAACGGCACCCATTCACTGCAGAGGATCCACTGGTGAGCAAGTGATGGAATGCTAAATTTCTCCAAAATGATTCCTAAGAAGAAACAAACTATCTATATCTATATCTTGGATGACCTGAGGGTTATTAAATTTTCATTTTTGGGTGAACTATTTCTTTAAATAATGTAATTTTTATGAATTTTATTAATTTAATGTTATGAATAATGTAATTCATATTCAGCAAATTCAATAATATTATGTTGTTGTTTTTTTGTTTTTTTGTTTTTTGTTCTGTTGACAGTGTTGTGTCCTTGAAGATACAGCATTAAGGAGAAAATGCATATTGTTGTTGTTAATCGGGGATACATGGTAATAATAAAAATCTAAATATTTTAGATAATATTTTGACAATTAGCTGTAAAACAGTAAGCATATAATAATGCTTTTTTAAAAAAAATAAATATTTTAGTTTAATGACAGTAAATGACAATCATTATAAATCTCTACATTTGTGCGTGTAAGCTTAGTACATCAAAATAATTACCTGTACATCTCTATAGATTGTTTTCATATGTATTTTAATTCTTGTAGAACACTAGTTTATGCTACTAAAATTTTTTGACTTTCATTACAGATGAAAAGCTACACTGGACCAATAAAAGTCATGCCAAAAATAAATACATCACTGAAAATGTTACCTAAAGAAAGGCTCTTGTCTAAAAGAAACTAAACACATACTGTAGATACCTCTTTCAAGATGTGTTGTAAATCTTTGCCAAATATATCTACTGCCAGAAGTATCAAAGTTACTTTTTCCAGAACTGTATCATATCCTTTGTTATGCAAGTTCAAACGTTTGATAAATTAAAGAATAAAGGGGCTAACATATGGCTTTTAGAGATCTGATTACAGAAGTATTTCAGTTTCCTCTGAAGCGGCTTTGCACTGCATCGAGAACAACAAGCAACAAATTCCATAAAGACAGCACCCAAGATGCTCTTATCATGTATTTGCCATCTGTTCCCAATAAAACGTGTGGATGTCTGCCTGCAACATAAACGTCTTTCACTCAGCAAATCTGTACACACCACCTGCCTTTTCTATACCTCCTAAATACAAAAGGAGAGTGTGACTGGGGATCAAGAGATTAAGCTGTCTGAAAAGAGCTTTTTGGGGGTTTTAAGTCACCTTCTCGAGAAATGATTTATTTTCTAATAGACCTTAATATGTCATGCTGAATCAAATGGCTTGAAAATGTAAAGCATGTGTGAACATCTGTATTGAAATTAAAATGACGAGTGGGCCCTATTTATAGATATTTGGGGAATACAAAATCACCTTTAAATGTTATCTTTAATGAAAAAGTGCATAGTAATAATAATAACAATAATATACAATAATTTACCACAAATTTACCATTTTAAAAATGTCATGCCAAAAGACATTAGTGTAATGTTATAATAATATTATCAGATATGAATAACTGTAGACCCTAACTTCAGATATTAGGGGGGGGGGGAGGGGGGATGTACACTAGATGAACAACAAAAGATGAACAACAAAACCAGTCATAAGGATCATTTTGAGATACACCTTTTTGAAAATCTGGAAGCTGAGGGTGCAAGAAAATCAAAATATTGAGAAAATCGCCTTTAAAGTTGTCCAAATGAAGTTCTTAGCAATGCATATTACTAATCAAAAATTAAGTTTTGATATATTTACAGTAGTAAATTTACAAAATATCTTCATGGAATATGATATTTACTTAATATCCTAATGATTTTTGGCATAAAAGTAAAATCGATAATTTTGACCCATACAATGTATTTTTGGCTATAGCTACAAATATACCCGTGCTACTTAAGACTGGTTTTGTGGTCCAGGGTCACATATTTTGATGATTTTGCATTTGCTCACAAAAAATTATGTGTGCTATTATGTTCCCCTGAGAAACTTTGCATTCTCTCGCAAAAGGTTTGTGTTCGCTTTCAAAACATTTGCATTTTCTCTCAAATGTATAGTATTGCAATGGGACGTATTGCACTTCCCCTAAGAAAGTTTGAGCATTGCATTCCTCCTAGAAGTTTTGTTTGCTTTCCAAATATCTGGATTCTCTCACAAAATTATTGTGTTTGCCAGAAAATTTTTTTTTTGCTTTCAAAACGTTTCCCTTTCTAATGTATTTCATTCTCAGAGAAAATTAGATTTCTCACAAAAGTATTGCGTTCCCCTGAGAAATTTTGCATTGCTTGTAAAACATTTGCATTCTTTCACAAAGGAGATGCATTCCCACAAAGAACTTTGCATTCTGTCGCAAAACTGTAGCGTTATTTGAGAAACTTTGCATTCTCTTATGAAAGAATTGCATTCCCCCAAAAAACCTTTGCATTCTCTTGCAAAAGAAATGCATTCCACAGAGAAACTCTGCATTCTCTCGCATAAGAAATGCATTTCCGTGAGGAACTTTGCATTCTCTTGCAAAACTATTGCATTCCTCTGAGAAACTCTGCATTCTCTTACATTTTGCATTGCTACTAGAAATTTTGTGTTTGCTTTCCAAGTATTTGCGTTCCGTTTCAAAAGTCTTGTGTTCCCCAGAGAAATTTTCTGTTCACTTTCAAAACATTTGCATTCTCTTGCAAAAGCCTTGCATTCCCCAAAGAATCTTTGCGTTTACAGAAGCACTGAAATATATTTCATCCCACCTCATATTATTTCTATCTTAAACGTTTAGTGGCTCCGTAGACAGATTCGCAGAAGAAGCATAACACAAAACTGTAAAAGTTATTTTTAAAAGCCCTTCTAACTAGGTTTCCAGACCAGAAAAATCAGATGTGAAATTTTCAGTGTCAAACATGAATCACATCAAACAAACAATGCTTTCAAGGGAAATCTGGAAATGGGACACAAAAGAGGCAAGAATTTTTCCTCTGTAATGAACTGTTTCCTACATTCAGACTGGCTAACTTAATTAGACTGTGGCCATAAAACAGTCCCAAGTACTAAAAGGTACTGCAGACCCTAAATGACTCCAATATGCCATAATGAGGATGTGCCGCAGCCCACTGCAGGCAAGAAAGATCTTAATGTAGGAGTTTTGTGCTATTTAGAGAAAGAGCCACGGTGAAAACCCTGTCAAATACTGAGGCCAAGAGGGGAGAATGCAGGAACTATGGCCGAAAGCCAATATGAGCATTCAGTCCTACTTAAGCCAATGACAGAACACAATAAAGCCTCAAGGCCAGAGAGGAGACTATGAGATGGAACAACAAGCCCTTTCATGGTTGATTTAGCAAACAATAGCCTTGGCACAGGATGAGGAACTCTAAAAGGATGAGCTGATTATGAACAATCTTTTGTTCTCCTTTGTTTCATCACTTAATCTCAGACTATCCAAATGTGTATCAGAAATCTGAACCAAACTGTGAAAGGAGCCTGCAAAGAACCAGATTTATCACAATTCAGTCTTCACAAAGCACGGAGGTCCCTTGAGAAGTCCAGCTGCCTCAGAATGCAAAAGTATGTTCAGTTCAGCACAGCGTAATACAACTTTCCCTTCAAACTATATCGAGTTTCCACGGACAGGAATGAAGGTTGTGATGCATGAGGCTTCCAGCATCCCCATGAGAATGTGTCATGTTCCAAACTGGTGCACATGCAATCCTTTCCACAAGAGAGGACGCACATGTGACAATGCACCAAAGAAACTGACAATTCAGGCAAATGCGCTCTGTGGCTCGTTATGTCCAGACTGAGAAAAATGCAGTTTTCCTCACACCTGTCACTCAGACCAGATTCCACTGATCACATCATTTTAAAGGGGTTAATCATACTTTTTTTCCCTTTCAAAGTCCACTTATAATGTATTTTTTGTGCCAAAACCATTAGGAAGTTTGGATATTATTCTGGAAAAAAAAATCACACCATAATGACATTATATTATACCTACATTTCAAAATATCAATGAAAATTTGATTTCTTGTGATATGATGCTTAAAATTCTATTTTCAAAGCTGTTTATTCACAATGCAGCATATTCTGCCATATAAAAAAAATATTTTCTTTATTTTGCTTCTTTAATCAAATTTAAAAAAAAAACATAAAAATACAAATAATAAACTAAATATTTGCATTTCAAAAATGTGAGTGGTGCTTGCCATGATGTTAGAGTGTTATTGGTAATTGTATTGGGCACTGCATTAGTGTTTCTGCAAAGTGCAGTGTGGTTGCTAAGGTGTTACTGGATGGTAGCTAGGTGGTTGTTTACTGGCCCAAATCAGAAAAGACAACCTCTGGCACAAAACTACTATTAAAAATTAATTTTAATGCAGTACAATTGCATAATGGGCAGGTTAGTATTATGTGATTAATCTACAATAAAACAAAAGAAAACTTAATGCCTTCATTGGCAATTTTTATTTATTTATTTTTTTGTCTTGCATTTCATAATGAAATTGGATGAGCTCAGTGCAGATTTTCTGCCAAATCTTTTTTCTTTTTTTCTTATTTTGTGTGCTAAGGATTGTGGGTGATAGGAGAACATCAATGATACACTTGATGCTTCCTTCAAAATAAATGCATGACGTAAAACTGAATTGCTGAAACTGAAACTGGTTCCTGATTTGGCTTTATATATATATATATATATATATATATATATATATATATATATATATATATATATATATATATATATATATATATATATATATATATATATGTATATATATATATATATATATATATATATGTACATATATATGTATATATATATGTATATATATATATATATATATGTACATATATATGTATATATATATGTATATATATATATATATATATATATATGTATATATATGTGTGTGTGTGTGTGTGTATGTATTTTATTTTTTTTTCGATAATGGAGCAAAAATAGTCTGGCAAAATTGTTTTTTTGTTTTTTGTAGTGTTGTATTAAAATATCACATTACAATCAACACGCCGGCCTGAAGATCAAGGCTGTGCTTTTGCTCTCTTGCTTGTGTGATATTGCTTATTACAGAATATAAATCAACAAAATTTTTGTTAAATTTTAGTGTTTTTCAAAATACCTGTTGATGTAACTTTTAAATTAGTGTGGGCAAATGAGGACATACACTGCCGTTCAAAAGTTTGGGATCAGTAAGATTTTTAATGGTTTTTAAAGACGTTTCTTCTGCTCATCAAGGCTGCATTTATTTAATTAAATATACAGAAAAACAGTAATATTGTGAAATATTATTACAATTTAAAATAACTGTTTTTTATTTTAATATTCTGTAAAATATAATTTATTCATGTGATGTAAAGCTGAATTTTCAGCATCATTAGTTCAGTCTTCAGTGTCTCATGATCCTTCAGAAATCATTCTGATTTATTATCAATATGCTTATTATCAATGTTGGAAAAAGTTGTGCTGCTTAATATTTTTTGAAACCTGTGATACTTTTTTTCAGGATTGTTTGATGAATAAAACGTTAAAAAAACAGCATTAATTCAAAATGTAAATATTTTCTAACAATATAATTCTTTACCATCACTTTTTATTAATTTAGCACATCCTTGCTGAAAAAAAATATATAAATTTCTTTCAAAAAGAAAAAAAAAACATTTGAACAGTAGTATATATATAATTACAAAAGATTTTTATTATTATTTTTTAAATGAATGCTGTTCTTTTTTAATTTTTATTTATCAAAGAATCCTGAAAAAAGTATCACCACAGTATCAAATTAAGCAGCAAAAACTGTTTCCAATATTGATAATAAATCAGCATATTAGAATGATTTCTGAAGGATCATGTGACGGTGAAGACTGGAGTAATGATGCTGAAAATTCAGCTTTGCATCACAGGAATAAATTATGTTTTAAAGTATATTAAAACAGTAAACCATTATTTTAAATTGCAATAATATTTCATATTTTTTTTTGTTGTTTTCTGTATTTTTTGATCAAATAAATGCAACTTTGATAAGCATAAGAGACATCTTTAAAAAACATAAAAAATCTTTCTGATCCCAAACTTTTGAACGGTAGTGTAAGTTAGATTGCTACTTCAGAGAATAATAAATGAAAAATAAAAATGACCAACTTTAAGATTTTCAACATATAACTATTGATCCACAATGTTGCTACAACGCTGCGATTTGCATCTTTGTGATGTTTTCAGTTAGTAATAATGATGTTGTGGCAACAAATAAAGGAACTTCACTCTACTGTTTTCACAATGTAACTAATTATATTGCCACAATGAAAGTTTGGTCATCAGATTCCATTGCAGTTATGTAACTGTAACGTATTACAGTTAACTGGGTGCAGACATATGCCAAGATGGGACTCCCTTTTTATGTTCCCTATAGTACTACTGTAGATGAGTACAACTGGAGTCTTTTTTTCTCTTTTTAATCTTTGCAGCAAGTGTGGATTATCAGATGAGATCGGGGACCGCAATACTCTGTAGACGTATTAAGATGATTGAAAAGCTTGACAGCTCCCAGCTGCACATGACCAATGGCAGCTAGTATCTAGACTGAGCAGCGGCCAGGCCTGGCAGCGCAGAGAAGAAAATCCAGAGATGACTAAGCACAACAGCCTGCCAGCACTGAACTGCTGCTGGAGGACTATACATCCAGCTCTGCCATGCTGGACCTCTGTCGCCTCAGATTTTGTCACTTAACACGCTGCATGTAAATCACGTGCACAGTTTCCACTGATCCGTAACTGTTTGTTGCTCTCCTACCTCAAGTCTTCTCAGATCTGTCCTCGCCGCTGAGGATTTCATTGTTTATACAGAGGTCATGCACATGTAGAGACAGCCAGTACAACAACACCCTCTTAAAGGGATAGTTCACCCATAAATGAAAATTTGCTGTTCATTTACTAACCCTCAGGCCATCCAAGATGTAGGTGACTTTTTTTCTTGAGTAGAACAGTAAAGAAGATTTTTATCTGAAACCATGGTCCTAGGTGATTCATACAATGCAAGTCAGTGGCTGCATGTTTTTGCGAGTAAAAAAAACATACCAAAGAACACAAAATTAATACCCATCGCTCCTGATGATATATTGAGGTCTTATGAAGCGAAACGATCAGTCTGTGCAAGAAACTGAACATTATTTACAACATTATTACCTGTAATTCAAAGCCTCAGGCAAATGGTCCAGAGTGATGTCTGGTTTGTGAGCGAATCATTCTTTTGAACCAGTTCTTTTTGGCGAACTATTTGAACCAGTTTATCAAATCAGACTGAAGCGTCTGAAACAGTTTGTGGCTCCAGCAGCACAGATCTACAAGTTATTCAATCAAAACTCACTTTCAGATGCCTGACAGTCACTTCGACTGAAAATGAGCCAAAATAGCAGCGTGTCTGATACTGAGATGAATGAACAGATTCAGCGCTCCAGTTCCTTCAACAGTTTGACTTGGACCGAAGACCGATGAGCTGCTAATATGAGCATGCATGAAACGAACACTTGAATTAAGGGGCGAAACAAAAGTTTTTATGGTTTCTCATTGTTTATGAAAAAAGGTGACACGTTTATTCACTTTATATGCTTTAGACATGTAAAACATCCACATTTCACATCATTATTGGGTGCTTCAATAATATAATTGCTTATATGTTACGCCAAGGCGTGATTATGTAAAAGAACTAGTGAATTGAATCAGTTCATTGAAATTAACTGTCCAAAAACCATTTCACGGAAAATAATCCACTTTCTCTATTGTCTGAGCTCCTGGATTACAGGTAATAATGTTGTCAACATGTTTCTTGCACAGACTGATCGTTTCACTTCATAAGACCTCAATATATCGTCAGGAGTCACAGGTATTAATTTTGAGTTCCTTGATATGCTTTTTTCATTCTCAAAAACATGCAGCCGCTGACTTGCATTTTATGAATCACCAAGGACCGCACTTTCAGCTAAAACCTTCTTTACTGTTCTACTTAAGAAAAAAATTTTCATTTTTAGGTGAACTGTCCCTTTAAGGTGGATCTTTTTTTTTGTTTATCTCTGCACAGGTGGTGGAGGGGAGAGGCAGGACTGAAGGCAGGTCTCCAGAGTGTGCCGTCAACACTCGGTGTCAGGAATCTTTGCGTGCGGCAGGTGATGAGACAGGAAGAGCGAGATGGCTCTATTCACAGTGCAGGTCTGGAAATATTTGCAAGAACCTTTCCTGGCTTGTTCAGCTCCTCCTTGAGTGTCACTGTAGATCTTGCAGAAATCCTTGTAAATCTGTGGCCCGGACAGTCAGCGTTGCGTGGCCGTACCTCGCCACCCTCAGCCAGTTCCGTTAGGACTGTCACTCCACATTAAGTCGCTTCTCCTTTAATCTGCTGCTGTAGGGTGAAACGCAGTCATGCTTTTACATAAGAAATTTGTTCTTGTAGAACTTTCACCACTTCATTCACCCTTGTGTGATTCACACAGTCTGTTCATGTGACTCAAGGACAGCACTAACCTTTCCCTTCAAGAACTGTGTCCTTCCACACTCTCGAAATTTACCAGAGCGGTCGATCTTGTATTGTTTCGGCACGCAATCGTGTTGCTCCAAGAGTTGGACTCTTGATTTATGAATTATCCATTGGTTTAATATTTGCTACTACTACTGTCCCAGCGTGTCACGAACAGGAGACACCTGCACATTTTTGCTTCTGCTGTTTTACGTTGTCCTTCACTGTGAGTCTTACTGAATGCAAATGAGGTTTAGACTCCTTAGCCAATACAGTGGTCATTTCTGTGTATAATTAGTCGTGTATAATTCCTGGATTGCAAATCCTGTTAGAGACTAAGGGTAAATAATTTACAGCTTATAACTGGTGAAAACATAATCTATTTAAGCTATAATGCTATGAGCACACACTGTCCTTATCCTTGTAAGCCCGCTGTTTTACTTTCAACTGTTACATTGAAAGCTTGTTTATCCTTCAACTGTCAGTATATGGCTTCAATCTAAAGTTTAGTTTAACTGCAGACAACTGTTTTGAATAAAAGTTACTTTTTATAGTTGTGTGAATATCTAATCAGTTAGATCAACTAATTTGCATATGCTACTGTTCAAAAAATTGGGTATCAGTAAGTTTTTTTTTCTTTGTTTTTTTTTTTTTTTAATAAATGCTTTTATTCAGCGAGGATGCATTAAATTGATAAAGAGACAGTAAACACTTTTTCATTGTTACAAAAAAAAAAATCTGTTTCAAATGCTGTTCTTATGAACTTTCTCTTCATCAAAGAATCCTGAAAAAAAAAAAAAAAAATCAGTTTCCAGAGAAATATTAAGCAACTGTTTTCAAAATTGACAATAATAGCAACAACAACAACAACAATAAAATGTTTCTTGAGCAGCAAGTCAGCATATTAAACTAATTTCTGAAGGATCGTGTGACTCAAGGCTGGAGTAATGATACTGAAAATTCAGCTTTGATCACAGGAATAAATAACGTTTTAAATATATTTGAATAGAAATCGGTTACTTTAAATTGTAATAAAATTTCAGGGTTTACTGTATTTTTGATCAAATAAATACAGCCTTGGTGAGCAGAAGAGACTTTATTCTTTCAAAAGCATTAAAAAAAAAAATCTTACCAACTCCAAGCTTTTGAATATAATTACATAGAAATGTAATTAAATACATTTTGGTGTTTTCAAAAATATTTTTTTTAATCCAGTGTTTTGCAGGTACAATCAGTTTCAGTAGCAATAAAACGTTCAAATATTCAAAAAGTTTCAATTGTTAATGTAGGCCTGCATATATTTATAATATATAAAAAGAAGAATGAAAGAAAGAGAAAGGCAAGTGAATGGTGGAAAAAAAGGATATAATTATTGAGGTGCACTTAAGGGCAGAGGAGGGCTGTGCTGGAAAGATTTATAGGAAATTTCACCTCTCCACATTTCAGCTGAACTGGAGGGATCGGACCGGAGCCTTGTGCTTCGTGATTAGAATCTATAGTAAGAGAGAAAAGGTCAGCGGTAATTAAAGTACAAAACCATGGAGAAACCACAAATTTCGTAAGGTTGGCAAAAGAATAGATTATACTGTTCTGCCCCCTTGTGTTCACAAGAAAAGAAACATGCTTGAATGATCAAATAGTGTTAGTTTGTGCAAAAATTGCATTTTTCTTCAGTGCAGCAGACCCAACACAGTACGAAGTGTTTATTGTACAAAAGTACAAAAATGTTCATAAAATTCAATATCAACCATATATACCATATAGTCCTAACAATATACATGCAATATTATATATTATTAACATGAACGTGACATGAATAATGAAGTGGTCAGTTTTAAACTGCATAAAAGAAAGGGCAGAAATGTAAAGACCAGCCTTAAACATTAAGCATAATAATGTATATCATTAGCCATTTTACTGGGATGAATCTGAATTTTATATGTGAGGGACTGATAGATTAATTAGCAGCGAAATATAGTACAGTTTGATTGAACACAAAAACTTTGACAACAGAAGATGTGGGAAACTTTTTGTCTTATTTATTGTGTTATCCTAACTAAACAATTAAATGGTTAGTTGTATTTATATGTTTGCATTTAGCATAGTTTCTCTGCTCTCCAAATAAGAACAGGTGACTGCTGTAGGTTCTTGGATAAAAATATTAAACTAAATAAGCACCCGGTGTCTGATTCTGTGCAGGTCTAGTGAATTCGATGAATCTCAAGTGAATTATAAGCCATGCAAGGCACCTAGAAATGAAAATTAGTTCCATTGTGTATTGAAGTTTAATTGATTTACTGATGTGTATATGAATATATGTATTAGATCTATTTATATTTCTGCCGAATCCTGAAAATAATGTCTATTGCACAACACAATAGCCATGCAAGAAATGCAACACAATACACCTCACTTTTTTATTTGTTTGGTTGTTTATTTATTTAGTTACACTACTAATTATTCTACAGTACTCTTAAAACTATTGTAAGTATTGCACACCTGAGAGCTGGAATGTTCTGTATTTAATGTTTGTGGGATTAATGTCCAAATAGCGACATCTTGTGATAAAAATATGTACTTACAGTATGATTTTAGCTGTGGTGAGTTTTATATGACATGGATATTACACAAAATACTTCAGTTCAACTGCACAAATACATCTGAAAAATAAAACTACAAAAAAGACTACATGGAATATTGAATGTTCATATTTTCTGCACATCACAATTGTTTTATCAGTTATTTTTATTTAAATAAAAATACTTGAAATTTTGATTTATTGTATAAACATATTTTTTTATTTATACACATATTTATATGGTAGAAAACATTAACCCTCTTAATGTTTGTTTGTTACTGAATGAACACACACAATTCAGTAACTGCACCAAACTCAGTGATCAGTTTATAATAAGCTTTAGGTAAGATTTATTTCATCACGTTGAATGTTTAAAACAAGACACAAACACAAGAATCATACCGTATCATATGTCAATGAATATTAATGTTCTTTGTAAACTTGTGAACTGTTTTACTGAGTTCTCCATTATTTTGTATATGTGACCCTGGACCACAAAACCAGTCTTAAGTCGCTGGGGTATATTTGTAGCAATAGCCAAAAATACACTGTATGGGTCAAAATTATAGATTTTTCTTTTATGCCAAAAGTAAAGATCATATTCCATGAAGATATTTTGTAAATTTAGTACTGTAAATATATCAAAACGTCGTTTTTGATTAGTAATATGCATTGCTAAGAATTCATTTGGACAACTTTAAAGGTGATTTTCTCAATATTTTGATTTTTTTGCACCCTCAGATTCCAGATTTTCAAATAGTTGTATCTCGGCCAAATATTGTCCTATCCTAATAAACCATACATCAATGGAAAGCTTATTTATTCAGCTTTCAGATGATGTATAAATCTCAATTTATCAAAATTGACACTTAAGACTGGTTTTGTGGTCAAGGGTCACATATGTGTTTTGATCTACTCTTATGGTGTAAATAAAGTTTATAGCAGGTGTTCACAGTGATTAACAACTATTAATTTGAAGGGTGGGGTTGCTATAAACCGTTAATGCTCATTTTATTAGAGAGAAAATACATCCCCTCTTTTGTCAATCACTGTGTCACACCCCCCACCATACACAAAACACACTACACCACACTGTAAGAAAAAGTGATGAGGACGTCGAAGATCTTTGATGAAGAATAACTTTTATTACAGCATAGCAGTGCCGAAGTACAAACAGCACTTCAGATTCAGAGGAGTCGAAATGAATCCAGAACATCCTAAGTTCAAACCTTTTATACAGTTACAGTTACCTTTAATGTAAATGAAGTTACTCCTGTTGTAACAGCTGTGGCCTGTATGTTAAGTTCTGACACCCCTTTGTCTGAGATGGTTCTCTGTGTCCCACACCTGCTTCCATTCTACAATTGGTCACCATTTGCTCAGGATGTGATTATCCCAAATGGTCTTTCTTTTTCTCTATAATAATTAAGCCATTTTGGGAAATGAGCATGATCAAACATATATTGTGGAGTGGAATCTGGGTCGAGGCAGACTATAGATTCTTACAACCCCAACCATCTACGGCTCTGTAGGGCCCCCCTGCACCCGCTCAGCACAGCCCTGCAGGGGGGCCAAGTCATTAGTTTCAGCCTCAAGTTCAATTTGTGGCATCCAAGGCAAATTATTACTGTGAAATGCATCTGCTTTACTTACCACTCATGGAGAACACACTGGCAGATTCAGATGCACAGATGATGATGTCACAATGGTAGTCATCAACATAAATAGAATGTTCAGAATCTTCAGTTGCTGCTTCTGAATGACTCTTGCTACAGATTTAAGCCTCTCAAGAGTTTCTCAGGACACTTGCACTCTATGTGCACTAGGGTCCATAAGTAAATTCTGGGGCCCCCCTGCAGGGCTGTGGTGGGTGGGTGCAGGGGGGCCCCTATAGTGCCCTAAATAGTGGGTGTGGTGTAGTGTGTTCTGTGTGGTGGGGGGTGTGACAGTGGTTGACAAAAGTGGGGCAGGGTTGTATTTTCTCCAATCAAATGCATTAATGGTTTATAGCAACCCCACCCGACCCCGCCCTTCAGATTAATTGTTGTTAATCACTGTTAACACCTGCTATAAACCTTATTTACAACAAATATAGAAGATCTGTTTGTTAAAAAGCAAACATATACAAAATAATGAAGAACATATTTTCTGTATTTATGCCATAGTAAAACAGTTCACTAGTTTACAAAGCACACTAATATTCAAAGAAATAATTAACTCACAGAACTGAAGCTGAATGATACTTGTGTTGTTGGCTTAATTTAAATACTCACTGAACTGAATCTTTTTATAAACTGATCATGACTTTAGTGCTGCTACTGAAATTTTAAGGTGTGTGTGTGTGTGTGTGTTTATTTTTCCCCTGTTACTCAAAGGTACATAATGTAGACTAAGATTTTTTTCTCTGTTATTTCTGCTGTAACTTGATTTCAAACTTTTTTCTAACAGAAACCAGGAGTGTTGGTATATTAAATTAAATATTCACCATCGCAATTCATTTTGTGATTCCAGGAGTGTCTGTCCATGGGAGGGTCAGAGAGCTCTCTGACTTCATCAAAAATATCTTAATTTGTGTTCCGAAGATGAACGAAGGTCTTACGGGTTTAAAAAAGACATGAGGGTGAGTAATTAATGACAGAATTTTCATTTTTGGGTGAACTATCCCTTTATGACTGATGTTCTTCAATAAGAACTATAGTTAAGGTGAAATAATAATAAATAATAGTAATAATAATATTTCACATTAATAATTTCACATTACATATTTATTTATTTGTTTTTGCATTTTAATTATGTTTAGAGATTATTTTAATGTCACCTAATTTAAATTATTATTAAGTCATCCTGCTGCCTCTTGGAAGTTTGCTGATGCCCCCTAGTGGGCCCCAGCTGTAAGGAGGTGCTGCCGATGCCCCCTAGTGGGCCCCAGCTGTAAGGAGGTGCTGCCGATGCCCCCTAGTGGGCCCCAGCTGTAAGGAGGTGCTGGGGGCCACAAAATATTTGCATGAAAAAAAAGTCACTTGGTGGCACTGTTATACAACAAAACATGAAACTGGCTCTATCTGTAACGGGGCGAACGAGACGTGAGACGTGCAGATCCATTTGCAAGCTTTATTCTAAGACGTGGTCAAAAACACAGGCAGGGTCAAAACATCAGCAAACAGGTATAAAACAGGCAAGACAAAGAGTAATCCTAGGGCAAGCGTGGGTCTTTGATCGGTGAACAATATCCAGAGGGCTTGAGAAAAGGGGTAGTCCAATAACATGAGCAATAGTTCAAACGAGGTACAAACAGAATCCGAACGGCGAGACAAGGGTTAATCCAAGATACACAGGCAGGAATCAGAAAATAGGGAACAAGGCAACACGAAATGACTAGACTAACTAGAACGGGAAACTAAACTCAGAAAGGCAGCTATCAGTAGGTGAGTGATAAACGCAGAACAATACTAGAGACTAGACAGAAACACAGAATGGCTTGGTAAGGCAGCTAACACTAGGAGAGTGCTAAACGCTAGAACAATACTCGGCATCTGAATGAGGAAGTCCATGGCTTATGTAAGGCGTGTGATGGGAATTAGCTGTGTAATCAGTGCATTCAGCTGTGTGTATCATCAGTGCAATGGATAATGGGAACTGTAGTCCGGGGTGAAGTGAAACAGTAGTGTAGTGCAAGAGTCCATGTGGTGAGCGGGTGACCTCTGGTGGTGAGTGAACAGAAGTTCATACACTGGATTCGTGACATTATCAACAGAACTGTTGGTGTGATGACTGTCTGAGTTGTATTCATAGTCAATGCTGATGTTTTGGTGTATTGAGTTGAAGCTTTACATACCATTGTAATCATCCCCTGACTGTCATATCAATTTAATTTTCAGAATGATATGTTCAGTCAACATTTTTACAGATACTTGCTTGGCCCTGGATTCTTTTATTGAAATTCTTATTTATTATCTCTCTCTGACAAGAAGACATAAAAGTATAAAGAGTGTAATGTGAATATATAGAACATAGCAAGAGAGGAAAAATTATATTTTGTTTTTCTGTTCAGTGTCTTTTGCACCTCTGATCATGCACTATATAACCTGTTTGGCTGCTTATTGTTTATAGTCAGTGATGTGTCCATTTAAAGTTCATGGTCATAAAGAAGCTGTTGGGATGTTCAGATGTACAGTGAATGATCAAGACACAATAAAAAGCGTCACTCTTCTGCTTCTACAAAAATGACTGCTTATCATTTGTTACTTGACAGGACTAAACCTGAAAGTTTGTGACATCATTGGCTTTTATCTCTGTGACTCAGACTCTCGTCTTTATCTAGGTCTTCACACGTCATCTCCTCACACACTTACAGCTGTTCAGCATTTCCCTCGCACATCGAGAGCCAATGGGATTTCACAAGTTGAACACACCCTGATTCAAGGTTTTACAATGACGTATAAAGTAATCTAAATTACTCAACTCATTTCATTTTATTTGCACTCTGTGAATTGAACATTTATGCAACCTCAGTGGTCAAAGGAGCTATTTAACGGTTCTTTTAAGAACTGGAATGGAATTCTAGAAAGGAATAATTATAGAATCATAAAAAAAATAAAAAATAAAAAAAAATGTGTGTGGATTGTTTGTACCAAACTGTCATTATTATTTTTAATAGTCGCTATATACTTATTTTATCAGTACTAGTAGTAAGAATAATATAATATAATATATTGTAAAATATTATAATATAATACAATATAATATAATATATTTTATAATATAATATAATATAATATAATATAATATAATATAATATAATATAATATAATATTCATTCTATTTCAATACTTTGAAAAATGGAAATGGAATTAAATTTTCCAGTCTGGATAGGGTTTGTACTGTCAATTTAAAAAGTAACAAAAACAAGGTTTACTGACATCTGGTGGCGTTTAAAGTAAAAAAGGGCGCCAGTAAAAAAAAAATAAAATAAAATTTAAAAAAAAAATGTCATGTTCTTTCTCTAATTCTGGCATTAAGTATGTCAGTGGGTCAAGATGGTGTACAAGTTGGTTAAAAATTCTTTGTCTTTCATCTGCATTGAAACCGGAGACCTTGACCTGACCGACTTGTAATACTAGTAGACTTAAAGAAACCTGACTAACAAGAATGCTTAGCCTTCTGAAATTAATTATAACCAGAAGAATCATGCAGATTTTTTTCTTTGGCCATGTCTTACTGTATATTGTTTAGGGAAAGAAGTGATCCCGGCCTGCAAATGGTGCTCCTGACTTACTTTTTTTTTTTTTAACATTTCAAAGGAAATGTTAGCTATTTTTATTTGTTTGTTCCTCGTTGCTCATCTCAGAACAACAACTTTTACAGCTTTTTTTTTTTTCTAGCCATAATAGAAGGCTTAACAAAACCCATCTGAAGGCTGCAATCTCTCCGGCTCTCCCAGGCATGCATTACACATTCTGTGTCAGAAACAAAGACTTTGTTTTGTCCATGCAATGTTGGCTTTTAATTTATTCTGCTGGCGTTTGACAGATTTTGCAGCCAAGCCTCTTTCTAATACCCAAACAAATGCTCATTAGTAGTCAAGTCTACAGCAGACGCACAGGAGATCTCTTGTAGTGCATGAAAATAAGTACAAGTACATTTGAGCTGCCTAGTCAGTTATTTGGACAGACAGATGGAGCGTTCTGTACCTCACATCCAATCTGGTATGCGTGATAAGACGGCTGTGTTGTGTGGTTAAATATTGATCACTTATCACAACAGTTGAGCTTGTGAGATACTAATCAGAGACCTGAATCACTCTTGTTAAAATCCTTAAAAAAACTTTTATTCAGCAAACTTGCATTTCAAAGCGCTCAGAACATGGATTGCTGCAATGCATGAGTGGATTGCCTCACGGCCTCACCCATCTCAGGTCAGATGATAAAGGAGAAATGGCCCATACAATATGACTTTATTACTAAGAGTGAGTTAATGATAAGTCACAATGGGCCAAACAGTCAAACAAAACATTAAACCAGATTTTCTGCCATTGAACATGAATGCGGCATATATGCATGTGTAAAATGAATCTCTTCTTTAAATTCCAGAGTATGTATATATTGCATATTGTATGTATATAGAGCATTGCACAAGTAATTATTCTTCTACTCAAAGCCCAAACTCTTTATTATGTACACGTGATTTTTCATATTCATGTGATTTTTCATATTTATATTGTAAAAAGTAGTAACTGCCATTGTTACCTTTAAGCTTTTTATTTATTTATTTATTTATTTATTTTTTATTATTTTGCATGTGTTTCCTTCCTGTGTAATTTCTTCCTAATTTCTTCTTTAAATTCCACAGTATATTGCGTTTAGGTTAGTTGAGTCTTGCGCAAGTAATTATTTTCCACTCAAATCCTTAGGCAACCTCTTCATTATGTTTGTTGTGTACACTTATTAAAGGGTAAGATTCAAACTTGTGATTTTTCATATTCATGTTGTAAGAAGTGGTAACCTGCCATTGTTACGTTAAAGCTTTATTTATTAATTAATTTATTTTTTGCATGTGTTCACTCTTGGTAAAAGGAATTTCCTCTTTAAATTCCTCATGTTTATCCTGCAGTTACACAGCTACCAAAATATATTCAGAGAACAGATTTGCTAACATTCACTCTGTTATTTTTGAATGTTCTCTGTATGTTCAAAATGTCTTTTTTTTTTCTTATATATGAATGTTAAGGGATGTTAACATTCCATTTTACCATTTTGCAAACATTATGTGAATGTTACTTTTGAATGCTCTCTGAATGTTCTGAAACAAGTAGTAACATTTAAAAAATGTTAGACAAACATCCGACTAAAACATTTCAGAAAAACATTCCATGAAAGTGAAAGTCGTGACGTATTGTCAAGTATGGTGACCCATACTCGAAATTGGTGCTCTGCATTTAACCCATCCAAGTGCACACACACAGCAGTGAATAGTGAACAAACGCGCACACACACACACCGTGAACACACACCCGGAGCAGTGGGCAGCCATTGCTCCAGCGCCCGGGGAGCAATTGGGGGTTCGATGCCTTGCTCAAGGGCACCTCAGTCATGGTATCGAAGGCAGAGAGAGTGCTGTTCATTCACAATCCCCACCTTCAATTCCTGCCGGTGCGAGAATCGAACCGGCAACCTTCAGGTTACAAGCCCAACTCTCTAACCATTAGGCCACGACTTCCCCAATTGATTGATGTATAAATAAAGTTTTCGTGCTAACGTTTTGAGAACTTTATTAAAGACCAGATAACACTGTAAGAATGAAAATGTTCCCCAACAAGTCTTGCAAAAATAACCCAAAAAATAGTTCACTCAGAGAAAAAAGGTTCAAAAGCTGTCACTAGGGCGGTACCTTTTCAAAAGGTACAAATATGTACTATTTAGGCACTAATATTTACATTTTAGGTACTAATATGTACCTTTAAGGTACTTACATGCATCCTTTAGGGGTAAATAAAGTACAAAAGTCTACCTTTTGAAAAGGTACCGCCCCAGTGACAGCTTTTGTACTTTTTCTTTTTTTTGGTAACTTATGTATAAGTTGATTAAAATAAAATTTGTTACTTGCGTAAAACCAGTTCACGTAGATATTACCATTTTTTCAGTGTATAGAGAGTTTGCAACACAGTAGGCCCATATGTCATAGGGTTCATTTGCTGTCCGAGTCTCATAAACTGTGCCAAAATGTTTTGAAGGGCATGTGAATCAACAATATATTTCACAATGAAGGAAACGTGATTGCTTCAGGCTAGTCAATACCATCTATGCAGGTTAATATATTATCTATATGATATCAGTCCAATAATTTCTGTCATTTATTTACTACTTGATTCTATGAGCTTAAGAGTTCAAAATTAGAAATTAAATAGAAAGTGGGTTGAAAAAGTGCAAACTCACTGCAGGTTGTACCTTTGGCACCATTTTGATTTAAGGCAGCAATTATGTTTTCAATTTTATAGTTGGTTGATTTTTTTTTTTTTTTTTTTTAGTGTTCCATGGTAGTCCTCGTAACTTTTATGCTTATAATTATGTTCATATATAAACGTTTGCAAAACCTCAGTTACTTTACATTACTCCAGTGCAACAGCTAGTAACTTTCCACATGGACTGAAGCATATTATTTACAGAGGGTTTGTTTACATCCAACCTACACATTTCATGTCAAGCACTTAGGTGATGGGAGCCTACAGTAAATAATGGAGAGTCAACATTATCATTTAGCAATAATTTAAACATTATTTATTATTTAGGGCATGTTTGTGAAAACCATATTGGTTTTATGGTTCAATCAGATGTGTGTCATGGACACCAGCACATTCCAGGCATTCCTCAATATATAGAGAAACTCAGCAGCCACGTTAAGAGTCTCATGATAAAGAATCCTACACTTTACCCGTCATATTACACAATAATGAGAAATATGTATGCAGCATACTGTTTTAATCAGCTAATTCTAAATGTTTGTCGGTGGACAAATCTATTTTTGCATCTCGGCAACGCCCCCATATAGCCTACTCCCCCTTCAGTGATTTAAATATGTGGATGAGGCTGAAGTTACCTCTGCTTTTATTGATCTGTCCAGCTGTTAAATGAAGCTTACGGATGTTTAGCGTGAACATTGAATCCGCATCAATGCCGACGCTTTTGTGGAAATCTCCGGTGTAAATTCACTTTGTTGTACAATGACAGTCTTTCAATTGGATGATTTTTTAGCAGGATGGATTGGAGGTGAGTTTTATTTGTTTTGCATATCTTGTAAAAAGTTTCATATGTGTTTAACATTACAAACAAACCCTCAAAACGCGCATTTTCGCAGATCAATCTCGTGTGATTTATCGGAAGCCTATAATTATGCGACTTAAAGGAAGTTCATCATGTTTGAGAGATGGAAAGAAGCCGCGTCAGGGGCGTCGTTGCATCTTTGTTTATGTTTATCAGCTAAGTGATGTTCTCCTGAAAGTATTTTTTCTGCAAGTTTCAAGAGAATATACATAAGTTTCTATTTTTAACGAAATTTCTGTTACGTGTTCGTCAAAACAATGTCAGTAAAACCGTTGAAATTCTTTGTGTCCAAAGTATTTTTCGTGCAAACAACGCTGATTTACGCGTTTTGGCACAGAGGACTGGTCGACATTTCTCCGTCACAGACGGGGTTTGGTGGAAACCTGGTGTTCTCCACTGAAAACAAACATTTATTTTGTAAAGCCCTAATGTGCATGTGCACCCACCATAACAATGTAACTTATTCATAAAATGAACACTCTGTTCTGCAAGAAGAGCCTCCTACAAAGCTATGCAATAGGCAGAATCTATCATTATCGTCTTTGTCTTCAGTTGCAACATATTAAACATATTCAACTGCTTTTGTTACAGGAGCATCCAGTGTGATTGTGGGACATCCACTTGACACAGTCAAGGTATCAAGACAAGTTCTTGTTTAGGGATTAATTTTGTTCAAATCGTATATAATGTATTTATTATATATTAAATTATTATAAAATAATGTAGTTCATATTATATATTTATATGTCCATTCTAAAGGTAGTCAGTTTTACTTTTTAAGTTACTACTTCTTTCCCACTGGTATACAATTTATTGGTTAGCATTGAAGAGTCGATCAAGGGAATAATGAAAAAATTCCTTTGTGCTCTTTTTACAGACTCGTTTACAAGCTGGCAAAGGATACAAAAACACTTTCCACTGTGTTGTAACAATCTACAAAAAGGAAAATGTAAGGCTTTATTACACTGGCTATCTTTATAAATGAATTAAAAATTTACTGGCAAGTATTTTTATTTATTTTTTTATTATTATTTTTTTTTTTTTACAATTATTGTGTCACAACTTCTGCAAAAGGCCACAGAGCTTTGTATTCACTGAGCCATTCTTCCATTCTTCTTTTGCTTAAACTTTATGAAAATGTGATGTCACTTCCTAAAGGATGATATCATTAAGGACCTGTCTTTTGATAGTTAAAAAGAATATTTCACAAGACCAATAAGATGGAAAATAATGTTAAAGACAGAAAAGCAATGGTAACACTTTAGTTTGGGACCAATTCTCACTATTAACTAGTTTCTTATTAGCATACATATTACTAGCATATTGGCTGTTTATTAGTACTTACTTATAAAGCACATATTAAAGCCTTATTCTGCATGACTGTATTTTAGATCAAATTAAGAGTTTATTGAGGCAAAAATAGTAGTTAATAGTTAGTTCGTAGTGAGAACTGATCCCCAAACTAAAGTGTGACCAAAGCAATTATTACAACCATAAAACAAGAAATATTCCAAAAGAAAACATTCTAGCTGGACAAAATGAAAAATAAGAAAATGTCTTATGTCAGAAAATGTCAGTTTTTCAATGTAAAAAAAAAATAGTTCAGAACTCTGGGAAATAACAAAAACATACACTCAAAAGGAAGATGGTAAATTATTTAGAAACACACATATTTTTACACAATTGTGATTTAAATAATAATAATTTGATTTCCAGTTTTAGTAATTATATCATATGATTATATTATATATCAAGATATACAGAATTGACGAAAGCAACTGATAAAATTAAAAGGGCATGGGACAAAATTTGTATAGATGGGCCCCCTCACTTCCAGACTCAGTGAGCAGGCTATATCCTCATTACAAGGCTTTGGACTGTATTCCTTATATTCTCAAGACTATATATTAGGAATGACCCCATTTTCGGTGTAAACATGTAATTCCTTTCCTTGGAAGCAAAAGTACACAATCCATCTCTCTTTTGTGTTGTCTCAGGTTACAGGCTTTTTCAAGGGACTGTCCTTTCCATTGGCCAGCATCACCCTCTATAACTCTATGGTATTCGGCTTCTTCAGCAACACACAGCGCCTCATTAGCAGATATCGTTATGGTGACGGCAGACACCCTTGCAGCATGTTTGACTTGACTGTAGCGAGCATGCTGACTGGTCTGGTTTCAGTGGGGGCGGGCGCCCCCGTTGACCTTGTCAAAATTAGACTGCAGATGCAAACCCAACCTGTTCTTGCAGGTAAGTCTTGGCTATAAATACATTTGAGCACCCTATAGCTATGCACGGAGTCAGACAGCACATATTCATGTTATGGGGATAGTTCACCCAAAATTAATAATTACTCCGTGATTTACTCACCTTCAAGCCATACTAGGTGTATATGACTTTCTTCTTTTAGATGAATACGATCGGAGTTTTATTAAAAATGCCCTGGCTTTTCAAAGCTTTATAATGGCAGTGAATGGGGGTTGAGATTTTGAAGCCCAAAAAAGTGCATCCATCCATCATAAAAAGTACTCCACATGGTTCCGGGGGGGTTAATAAATGACTTCTGAGGTGAATTTATGCGTTTGTGTATATTTGTGTTAAATATCCATATTTAAATCTTTCTAAACTGCAATCTCTAGCTTCCACTAACTTTATTAATCTTTATTAACCCCCTGGAGCCATGTGAAGCAGTTTTTATGATGGATGGATGCACTTTTTTGAGTTTCAAAATCTCAACAGCCATTCACTGCCATTATAAAGCTTGGAAAAGCCAGGACATTTCTTAATACAACTCCAATTGTATTCGTCTGAAAGAAGAAAGTCATATACACCTAAGATGGCTTAAGGATGAGTAAATCATGGGGTAATTTTCATTTTTGGTTGAATTATCCCTTTAAGAGGAAAATTCCTAATGGTTACTGTAAGCTCCTCAAAGACAAACATTTCCAGGAAAATAATGTCTTTTGCACAGAGTGTTTCTCATCTACTGTTTTGTGTGTTTCCAGAGAACTTTAACCTTGCCGGGAATGGGAGTGTCCCTCTTCAGTCAATGGGAATTCAGTCTCAGTCATTGTACAGAGGGCCGCTGCACTGCATTAGTACCGTCCTGCAGAACGAGGGCATTCAAGGGCTCTACAGAGGCGCGGGAGCCATGATATTGCGGGATGTGCCTGGTTACACCCTGTACTTCATACCATACACGTTATTCTGTAACTGGCTGAATCCTGATGGCAATGCCTCGCCCCATCCCTGCTGCATATGGCTAGCAGGAGGTGTAGCAGGTAAATGAGACATGGGCTCTATTCCAAAACTTAGTAGCTGCTGTTTACTTCCTATTCAGAGAGCTGCCTTCTAAAATGGAACCTAATAAATGTCTGATTTAATACACTCTCAAATGCACAGGCTCAACTTGCAGTTGTTTTCATTAGAGTTTTATGTTAGCCAGTCCAACAATAGTCTATCTGAAATGTATAATCAACATTTTCACACTTGGTCTGCCACCTTAAAGGAACAGTTAGCCAAAAATGAAAATTTGTTGAAAAATTACTTACTCTCAGGCCTTCCCAGATTTAGATGAGTTTGTTTCTTAAACAGATTTGGATAAATTTAGCATTACATGACTTGCTCACCAATGGATCCTCTGCAGTGAATGGGTGCCATCAGAATGAGAGTCCAAACAGCTGATTAAAACATCACAATAATCCACAAGTAATCCACAACATATAATGATGTAATGTTAAACTGTTTGTGACCTGACTGTGAATGTTTTCAGCACATTTTGGTGAACTACTCTTTGTTTTTTTCGATGCTTGTCATAATGCATTATAGGATTGGCTTCACAAAAGATACATTTAATACTGTCATAAAATGTGGTCATATCTTATCTCAGAATGCAGTATAATACAATAAAAGTTGCATAAAAATGCAGTTCGCTAGGTTTAACGGAGCTATTCTTTTCCTGCCTGAATGTGATGCTTACCAAAAGAAACACAAGATGGACTTGTAGTGTTTTTCAGTCTGTTTGTACACCTGTTGAATTGTTTAAAAGCTATGTCAGACCCTCTGTATGACACCAAACCAATTCTCAGCAGTCATGCACAGATTAACAAGTGTACGTTTGGTTAAGGATAGTGGGAGGCTGGATTGTTTTGCAATTTCTCACTGTACTTCCCATTAAAAATTTCCTTCCTGTTGGTGTATGACGGGAAAGGCCTGGTTTAACCTAAATATGACCCTACTGAGAATCGGGTATTTTAAGGACACAGAATATTTCACATGAGATTTCACTTGTGGCTATGCTGTTGTTTCACAGGATCCATCTCGTGGGTCACTGCCACACCAGCAGATGTGGTGAAAAGCCGGTTGCAGGCGGATTCTATGCAGCACAGGAAATACAAGGGCATTCTGCACTGCATCATGCAAAGTTACAAGACAGAGGGAATACATGTAAGTTGCTGATGGATGCAGTTTCAAAACTGGAAGGTTTAAAAGTTGTAATGCTGCAGCTGCTAAACAGTTACTGAAGTAACAAGGTGAAACAAGTGCATGCTCAAACATGTTGGTCAGGTTCAAAAATGTGGTGGTGGTGTGTATGTGTGTGTATATATATATATATATATATATATATATATATATATATATATATATATATATATGAATGTAATACTGATGCTTTTGTTCTTTTTTGTCTAATGCAGGTTTTCTTTCGTGGAGCAACAGTGAATGCAATCAGAGGATTTCCAATGTGTGCGACCATGTTTCTTGGTTACGAGCTTTCCCTCCAGTTTTTCCGCAGTTTCTAACACACACTCATTCTGCTCCCAGAAACGATTTTAGAGGGTTCATGATTTTAATGGCATGTAGAGACTTACATGTGAGACTTATGTGAGTTCATTGTTGATACAATGAAGAGTATCAGTGAAGCTTTTAGCTTTTTCTTATATTAAGAATATAGGTACTTATTTTGAAAATATTTTGCTCAGATTTTTTAATATATGATTATGCATCACCTGCATGAGAATGATACATTAATTTCTATTTTGCTAATACACATGTATATGTATTCTGCATTTGCAATTGGTCACATTTATGCATTATCGCCTAACAAACCATTAGCCTGTGCTTGAATAAGTTTTTATCTACTTTTTAAATAAGTTCAGTAGGCTATCAGTGCAATGTGCCTTTAAAATGATTATTTGCTAATGCAATATTATTCAAATATGTGAATAAATCAAATGATATACTGAAGTAAAGTGTCTGCTAGCTTGTTTGTATGAATCAATTTCAAACTAATACTGATGTATTTTACTTGATGAATTTTAATGAGCTGTTATTTTTGGTAAAAGTACCTCAAGATAGAAGTTTAGAAAACATTGCCATCTGAAAACAGTTCATGTTCTTAATATTTTAGATCTTCTTTTTCTGCACCCTCCATTGTCTTATTATCATCTGCTTATTATGGAAATGGGAATATCAGCTCAAGAAAACAGATGTAAAAAGTAAAGGGGTTGGACAAATAATGTGAACACATAGGCAGTATTTCAATTTCATAAGGTGTTTTGCCACCATTTGCTGTTAATACAGCCTTCAACCTCCTCAGAACAGATTAATACAACTTTTAAAAAGTCTCCATTTGAATGTTCATGTTGGTGCTCAAAACTGTCCAGGTTTTATGATCATGACACCATATTTTTGGCATTTTAGCATTGCGATCTGTGATTAAAGTTTTAGCAGCTCTTTCAGAGATGTTGGTTTTGTGAAGTTCTCTGTGGTTTTGTGGAGACAGGGTCTTTAAGGTGAATACTGAGGTTTGCTGCTGCAGTTCTGTTGTTTGTTGTTCTGCAGTGTTCAACGGTCCCTATCATTCACTTTGATTTTCGCCCACTTCATTGATGAATTTGTCTATGCTTTGTGTATACAGTCATAATCATAAAGAGTGCTGTTCTTAAAACACCAAACAATTGGACTGTTAAAGTTACAGATGCCCCGACTAAACGGCCTCCCATGATTTGTCATTTTTGGAAATCTAACATTTCACCCATGACTTGTACTAAACACTGCTGAACACAACTCATACTACACTAATATACAACCTGAACCTAGAGAATATATATATATATATATATATATATATATATATATATATATATGTGTGTGTATATAAAGATAAATAAAATATAATTGTAAATATAATTTGTTTTTTTCTCTGTGACTTCCACAAATGATATTCAACCCTATAATAATGGGTGTTCACATTATTTTTCAGACCCCTGTATATAAAATGAAAGATTTTGGTGTTGCTTCTGATACACTAGGTGGCGCTGTTTCATTATGTTAGGAAAATCAGTAGTGACATTATGGAAATGTAAAGAAAAAATGTTTCCACTAGATGGTGGCACTGTATCTAAAATAAAACTGTGAGACCAGCCTTACATGGCATTGTTGAGGGGTCTTCAGTATGGCTGAAAAACAAAATGACAGCCCATGTTCAGAAACAATATGATTTTCTCTGAAAATTTTGGCACTACAGGGAAAATACTCTGTTATATACAAGAAATATCAATTAAAATGTAAATTGATCAAGTTGATTTTTAAAGTATATTGACCTAACATCAGTGCTGGGTATATTACTTACAATTTATAGTCTGTTACTGGTGAAAACTTTAGTAACATAACCTAGGTTACTCATTTAGGTAATGTAATCTGACTACATTTTTAGATGACTTTTTATCAAACGTGTTTTAAACTTTCCGTTAAATGTACCATATTGATATAAAAAAGCAAAGAGAAGATTGCCTATTCCATTTTTGATATCAACATATAAAATGCATTAAACACTAAATTACATCAGGGTTTCCCAAACTGGGCTTTATGTAAGAACTGCAGTTGGGTTTTGAGTTGATATAAAGCTAATAATTCATTAAATGAGAAAAGTACTTGAATGCTTGAAATGAACACTAAAAATATATTTATTTGTTTACCTGCATGCCAAAGTGACCATTAACCGATATCAGAGAACTATAAACATGAATGTTAAATTATTGAAATATTAACTTCCTTAGAGATATTTCAAGTAAATATTTTATTTTAAGGGTTTGGCTGACAAAAACAATTGGAAGTCACTGCATTACATGAACAAATATTAATAAACAAAGACATCAATGACATTACAATTATGAGCATTTTAAAATGTCACATACTCTAATTACAAGTACTTAATTTTTGGAATCTGATTACGTAATCCAGATTACATGTAATCAGTTACCACCCAGCACTGCCTAAAATCATGTTTCAGTCACATTTAAACAGCTTGCTTTAAACATGACCTGACCTTTGGAGCACAGTGCTAGATTTCTCGTAGATGCAGCAAAAGGTCTCCTGCTTTTATGTACAGCCAGTGGAGTGATAGATGAGGTTCAAGTGAAAACAGCTGAGCACACAGGCAGCGTCTAAAGCACCAGTCTGATTGTGTCTATCTCACTGCAGCTGAACAACCTCCACTGAAAACTAACACTGCTTTCCTCTACAAGCCACAAGCAAAACAGCATAAGTCAATCAAGCTATAAAGATGATGCCAAAAACCCTTTTAGTGGTGCTTCAGTAATTATATGCTATTATATACTGTTTGTATATTTTGTCCCTATTTTAAAAAGGGATCCATCATTCCATCCCTGTTCATCGTTTGGCTTTAGCTGTGTGCACACTAAAAGAGAAAGTAAAGTTTAATTTAACAAAAGTAATACTTAAGTGTTACTATAAAAAAAAACAAAAAACAGATAGTTTAATGACAAAAATGGTTATTAAAAACAGCTCTAGACAGACTGTGGCCCTTGCTTTGAAATATTCATATCTTTGGATTTAATGACTCAGATGTGGGGGCTCCATGTGCAGCAGAGATTTGATCTATTTTAGTTGTTTATCTTGTTAATTTATTTGTGTGAATGAATATTGACTACTGCACATGTCACTAAATCTGAGGTGAAACAGGCTGATGAAGATGGATGTCCTGTTTGTCACTATCAGCTGAATAATGCCTGATTTTTTCCAGGCTTTTGTCCAAAAGAGGTGTCGTGTGCTCTGAGATATCAGACCATCATGTAAATATTATTTTCTGTTGTGACTGATTTTTAGATGGTGAGCCCACTAAGTCCAGCTCTAAAGCAGTATGTTGCATGTTTTTGACAGGTTCGACTGGTGGTGAGATATGCTACCTGTGGGCTGTTCATGTACATCATGAATTATGTTTTATTGCTCGTTTGTTGTTGGGTGAAAAGAAATGTGTATGCCATATGCTCTTCTTTGATAGCAATTTAAAGGGGTCATATGACGTTGCTAAAAAGAACATTATTTTGTTTATTTAGTGTAATGCAATGTGTTTATGCGGTTTAAGGTTCAAAAAACACATTATTTTCCACATACTGTACATGATTGTTGCTCCTCTATGTCCCGCCTTTCTGAAACGTGCCGATTTTTACAAAGCTCATCTTTCTGAGAAGCGAGGCGTGCTCTGATTGGCCAGCTATCCAGTGCGTTGTGATTGGCTGAATACCTCAAGCGTGAGACGGAAATGTTACGCCCCTTACCGTATTGTGATGCCGTGTCCCAGCGCGACGACACAAAAACAATAAAACCCATTACAAACGAGGCATGTAATTACTGATTATAATGACTTTTACTGTCTTTTTACGCCTCGCGTTGCATCGCGCCGCGTAAACATTACCATGCCTGCATTTGTGATCAGAGAAACGACAAACAACAAGCACTACTCTACACAGCTCAAAACTCGCGTTTGAATAGTCAGTGGCAAATTCTTTAAAATTGAAAACATACTTACAGGCTGTGAGTCAGAAGCGCCAGACTATCTTTGCAAAGTTTGAATTGCCCCACTTTATAGAAACAGTCTTTGAGCACAGCTGGCAGGCTACTCCCAGGTTCAGGAAATAGTCCTCCGTTAAAATGCAATGCACACACTCTAATATTTGGGTTGAACTGTTCTGGAACAGTGTTGTAAATACAACTTAACCACTGATTTCTAGTTGTGTCCTCTTTTGGAAGCCCAAACAAAGTACTTTTATGAAACACAGCATCTCCACAACATGGCGCCGGCGGCAGCAACAATACTACAGCAAGAATAAAAGTCCCGCCTTCTTTCTTTGCGTAAACATTTGGGCGGTGTTTTGCAAATCTCCCCACACCGTAACGTAGACATGTGGGGGCGTGTTTGAATGAGCCGTTTTAGGGGGGCGTGGTCGAGTCTTAACTTTTATAAAGAATATCTTTTTGGTTTTGAGACTTTAGTTGCGACTTCAGGGATCTAATCTATGCACAAACAGCTTGTAACACTCCAAAGAGAAAGGAAAACTTGAAATCGCATCATATGACCCCTTTAAAAAGCTTGTAACACAACATACTTAACTGCTATCCTCATTTGCATTTTTCTTTATTGTTGTACTATAGTAGTAGTGACTATAATAACACTTATATAACATTTTTATAATAAAATGTATTTTTTTTCTAGTTATATCAAACTGTAATAAGATGTTATATCAAATTGCCTTTTGTGCGAAAAATAATAACACACCCCTGTAATCACAAATTACTAGAAAAGCCATATAAATTCATTGGTAATAAAAAGTGTAAACCTTCAAAAACATTCAGTTAAAACTTCTGTAATTACAAAAGATAACTACTTTAATTATTTATATTTTAAATTATTTTAATTACGTCATTATTTTGGATATAATTTATATTTTTTTAACATTTAAATATTTAATTAAACTAATTTGAATTGCATAAATTATTATAAATATAATAGCAATTATTATCAATTAATAATTAATTAATAAATAATTAATAATAAATTCCAGAATGAAAAAGATTTTCATACATATTAAACTTACATCCTTTCATCCTCCTATTTATTTATTTGTTTGTTTGTTTGCTTGCTGGATGGAAACAGTGTTTAGACAGGTCTCTGAACATTTGACCACTGAGTCACAAGCTGTTAACCTGGAGCTCTAGACAAATTGGTGTTGGTGTTGTTGGCGGCCGAATGCACACAAGACATTAATCTGACCAGATAAGACATGAAACTTTATGTTAATCTAATTTCTCTACAGACATTAAAACACATCATACGGTAGCTTGCTTAATTAAATTGCATTCAGTTGTTTTTTGAACAATGAATACTCATCTGTACACAGTTTCAAATAACAAGTGGAGCCCTTATACAGTGCTCATTATTAGTGTTTTCCTTGATAATTCTATTAAATTGGCAATAATAAATTTGTTTTAGAGAATGCAGTCATATTATGTTCTTATCAACTCAGTACTGCCTCATACATTGCTAATGTAAATTAACATCATCACATTATAACTATATTGATTATTTGATGATTATTTTGTATTTTTTGTACATTTTCTTTTTTTAAGTTTACATTTATTTTATTTATTACATGGCTATAGTTTATTTATTCATTCATTCATTCATTCATTCATTTATTTATTTATTTATTTATTTATTTATTTATTTCACCCTTGCTATCCCATGACACTTGCATATATGCTCAGATGTTGATTGATTTATTTTAGCATTTATTTATTTTTTATGGCATAAAAGAAAATTTATATATTTATATACACAGTAGGCCATATACAATTGTTACTAAGAAATAAAATAAATTTGATTAATAAATAAAATTGCAATTATTCTTCCATACACTTAATATTGACTTTCAGATATTTGCATACATAAAGTAATACCTGTTTTTACCAATTATTGATTCTTTTTTCTATAACAGCAGTTAATTTTTCTTCTACTCCCGTCTCCCTCATGCACTCTGACATATTTCCAGAAAGGTCATGTCCTGTAGTTTGACCTTGAAATGAATCTGTTTTGGTGACATAATAGCAGAGCAACCCTCAGTATGGATTTTATCTCTAAAGGGTCCCTCATGGCTCACTCCGTGACATATTAGGATGATGATTTCATTGTGGTTCCCTTTACAGCTCCCTAAACTTCATTGTTCTCTTGTTGCAGACGTGATGTCATAAAAACCATGCAGCTCTCTGAAATCAGACCCCATATGGCTGCTTCATGTTCTGCTTTGTTTGGACTGATTGTGTTGTTCAGTGCAGCCTGAGCACCTGTCAGTAATATTTGTTTGGCTCTATGTACAGGAGGTAATGAGGGATCAGTAATCACTGTACATAGCACTTACCGACCTTCAGAACGAAAAAAATAGCTGAATGCACATAATGCCACGTTGCTGATAGATAGTGTCACTGAACATTCTCATTTGTGATTGTGTATTGTTTGTGTTCAACACAATTTCAGCACTTTTGTTTGTGTGTGTCTGTACAGTGAGAGTGGGCATGTGCCTAAAGACAAGCTAATAAAACAACAGCAAAATGTTACCCAGAGGAACTATCGCCACGTTAACACTGTAAAGTGTATTTGGGAGTGAATCCTCTAAATTAGTGTTTCGTGTGTGTACGGAACAGAACTCACTTTTGAAGCTGCAGTGACTGACACCATATTAAACATAGCAACGTTCTGGCACCTCGCACGTTTGGTATTATTTATTTTGGATCAAACACTCTTTATGTTCAGTGATTTTAAAATAAAAATTATGGTATTTGTAGAATTTACATTTACATGTCTTTTAGCAGACGCTTTTATTCAAGGAGGACTGTGGTTATAGTAATAAAACCATGGTTATTTTTTTTAATAGATTTGTATCTGTGTATACTTTCTTTCTTTCTTTCTTATTTTCTTTTTGTTTTTACAACTGCCTTAATAGTTTGATGTTTTGTACTGTTTAATAAAAAAAAGATCAGAAAAAAGATTCACTACACGGGGTTAGTGAACGGGGATGGGGGGGGGGGGGGGGGGGGTTACTTTATTATATTATTATTATATTAATTTAAACAATTATTATCAAACAGTTATATTCATTTAGTAACATATAAAGAAGGGCTTATTGAAAAATGCTAATTCATTCTCTGCCAGCAGGTGGCCAAGAATATGGCCGGTAACCGCAGTAAACAAAGCAGTACAGCACCTGACTTACATTTACATTTACATTTATGCATTTAGCAGACGCTTTTATCCAAAGCGACTTTGAAACGTGCAGCGCTCATATTTAATAAATTAAACCATAGCCCTTTGAAGTGTAAGCTATATCTCAATTTACATGTATATTTTGATTTTTTTCACCGGAGCACAACCTGAGTCTTCTCCCATTTCTACCAGTGATCCTTGTTTTCTTCCCGCGGCACTACCTGCGCAGATATCAATAGCATCATTGGGTTGTAGGTTGCCAAGCTGAGGAGACAAATGGGTTGAAATTTGTATGTGTCGATTGTGTGAGAAGAATGCGTTTAATACAAGATCTGGCAACTGGACAACCTTGGAATATGCTGACGTGATTATTCATTAAAGGAGGTTTGGGCCATACAAATTACGGGAGTTTTACCGGAGGCGAATGTGTAGCAAACATATAAAATACGCCCAGTGGGATTTTTTATAGAACGATTAAAAATACGGGAGAAATGTGGGAAAATATTTAAACGGGATGATAGTGGGATAGAATGGTAAATACGGGAGAATCCCGGCAAAAATGGGATGGTTGACAGGTATGGCCAGGCCCCGCGCGAGGACCTCTCCCCCTCCGCCACCTCTGGTCTTGGAGATCTCCACCCGGAACCGCTTCACTCTCCTCCGCGAGACGGAACGCGATACCATGATCGTCGGAGACTCCATCGTCAGACACGCCCATGCTACCCTTGCTGAGTGCACCCTCACTGATTTCCTGGTGCTCGTGTTCTCGATATTTCTGCGCAGAGACCCGCGGTCCTGAAAGACGACGACTTCAGGAGCCTGATCGAGAAGGTACGCAGCACATCGCCCGTGACGACAATCATCATGTCTGGACCGCTTCCCACGTATCGACGTGGACATGAAAGGTTCAGTAGACTTTTCGCTTTAAATGAGTGGTTATTGTCATGGTGTAAAGAACAGAAAGTGCTCTTTGTTAATAACTGGAATCTCTTCTGGGAGCGTCCTAAGCTTTTCCGTGCTGATGGCCTGCACCCCAGCAGAATGGGAGCGTAACTCCTGTCAGACAACATCTCCAGGACGCTACGCTCCATATGACTAGTAAGTCAATTCTCAAATAACTGTTATGATGGCTTTTGTTCTACCCACTTAAACGACAGAAGTGCTTACATTGTCCAATCTATATAAAGAATGTGTCTGTTCCCCGAATAGTGAGATCAAAATATAAATTTAATGCAGGATCTAGAAATAATCTGATCATGATTAAACCAGAAAAATGCAAAATAAATAAACAAAAACAATTTCCAAAGCTTGGGCTCCTAAACATTAGATCTCTTGCACCCAAAGCAGTTATTGTAAATGAAATGATCACAGATAGGCTAATAGTTTTGATGTACTCTGCTTGACTGAAACCTGGCTCAAACCAAATGACTATATTGGTCTGAATGAGTCTACTCCACCAAGCTACTGTTATAAGCATGAGCCCCATCAGATTAGTCGTGGCGGCGGTGTTGCAACAATATATAGTGATATTCTCAATGTTACCCAGTCAATGTTACACTGTCAGATATGCAAAAGAAATCTCTCCCATCTTTTGCTCTGGCTACTGAGTAGCCAGGGACATATACAGATTTCCTAAAAGAATTTGCAGATTTCCTCTCAGACCTATTGGTTAATGTTGATAAAGCGCTAATTGTCAGAGATTTTAACATTCACGTCGATAATACAAATGATGCATTAGGACTTGCGTTTACTGACCTAATAAACTCTTTTGGAGTCAAGCAAAACGTCACCGGGCCCACTCATCGTTTTAATCATACGCTAGATTGAATTATATCGCATGGAACTGATATTACTGACATAGATATCGTACCTCAAAGTGATGATGTTACTGACCATTTCCTTGTATCATGCATGCTGAGTATTACTGATATTAACTATATGGCTCCGCGTTATCGTCTGGGCAGAACTATTGTTCCAGCCAGCAAAGACAGATTCACAAATAACCTGCCTGATTTATCTCAACTGCTCTGTGTACCCTTAAATACACATAAACTAGACGAAATGACTAGCAACATGGGCACTATCTTCTCTAATACATTAGAATCTGTTGCCCCCATCAAACTGAAAAAGGTTAGAGAAAAACGTACTGTGCCATGGTATAACAGTAATACCCATTCTCTCAAGAAAGAAACTCGTAATCTTGAGCGCAAATGGAGAAAAACTAACTTGGAAGTTTTTAGAATTGCATGGAAAAACAGTATATCCAACTATAGACATGCTTTAAAAGCTGCCAGGGCAGAGCATATCCGCAAACTCATAAAAAATAACCAAAACAATCCAAGGTTTTATTTAGCACAGTAGCTAGATTAACAAAAAGCCAGACGCCACCCAATCTAAATATTCCTTCACAGTTTAATAGTAATTATTTTATGAATTTCTTCACTGATAAAATAGATAACATCAGAAATACAATAACAAATGCAGATTCTACAGTGTCTAGTACTTCAGCTTCATTCCTTGCACCCAAAGAAAAACTGCAGTGCTTTACAACTATAGGACAGGAAGAGCTAAATAAACTTATCACTGCATCTAAACCAACAACATGCCTATTAGATCTTGTACCCACTAAATTAATGAAAGAGTTGCTACCTGTAGAAGAAGAACCACTTCTCAATATTATTAACTCATCTTTATCTTTAGGTCACGTTCCAAAACCATTCAAGCTGGCGGTTATTAAGCCTCTTATTAAGAAACCACAACTAGATCCTTGTGAATTGGCAAATTACAGACCCATTTCAAATCTTCCGTTTATGTCTAAAATGTTAGAAAATTTGTGTCTGCTCAATTGTGCTCCTTCTTGCAAAAAAATGATCTCTATGAAGAATTTCATACAAATGACTTGCTTCTTGCGTCAGACCAAGGCTGCATTTCATTGCTAGTTTTACTTGATCTTATTGCTGCGTTCAACACTATAGACCATGACATACTCATAGATCAATTACAAAACTTTACGTGTATTCAAGGGCAGGCTTTAAGATGGTTTAGATCCTACCTGTCTGATCGCTACCACTTTGTTTATTTAAACGGGGAGTCATCTCAATTATCACCAGTAAAGTATGGAGTACCACAAGGATCTGTCCTAGGTCCTCTACTATTTTCAATATACATGTTGCCCCTTGGTAATATTATTAGAAAATACGGGATTAGTTTCCATTGTTATGCTGATGATACTCAACTATATATCTCAACAAGACTTGATGAAACTTCTAAATTATCTAAGCTAAGAGAGTGTGTTAAAAATGTAAAAGATTGGATGACCAATAATCTTCTCCTATTAAATTCAGATAAGAGAGCAAAAAAAACAGTACACAGAATCTCTTGGATTACAATTTGCGACTAGACGGATGTATTGTTACTTCCTCTACAGTCAAAAATCTGGGTGTTATATTAGACAGCAACTTGTCTTTTGAAAATCATATTTCCCATGTTACAAAAACAGCATTCTTCCATCTTAGAAACATTGCCAAGCTACGAAACATGTTACCTGTTTCTGATGCAGAAAAGTTAATTCATGCATTCATGACCTCTAGACTGGACTATTGTAATGCACTGCTAGCTGGTTGTCCTGCATCTTCAATAAGCAAGCTACAGGTAGTCCAAAATGCAGCGGCTAGAGTCCTTACCAGGTCAAGAAAATATTATCATTTTACCCCAATTTTACAGTCTCTGCACTGGCTACCTATCAAGTTCCGTATCAGTTACAAAATATTATTACTTATAAGGCCCTTAATGGTTTAGCTCCTGCGCACCTAACTAGTCTTCTACCACGCTACAATCCATCCCGCTCTCTAAGGTCGCAAAACTCTGGACTTTTGGTAGTACCTAGGATAGCAAAGTCCACTAAAGGAGGTAGAGCTTTTTCACATTTGGCTCCCAAACTCTGCAATAGCCTTCCTGATAACGTTCGGGGTTCAGACACACGCTCTCTGTTTAAATCTAGATTAAAGACACATCTCTTTAGCCAAGCATTCTAATGCATCTCATAATGTTGTACTGCAGTTATATCTGATCAAACGCACATTATTCTTTAGCTTAGGTTGAACAAATTATTTTTGCTTGGATGGAACAGCAGCTATGCTAATTATGTCTCTATTTGTTTCTCTGTTTCTGCCACGGGATGAACATATAGTTACAATGGTAACTAGGAATTGCACAAGCTTCAGTTTAGATCCAACCCTTAAATGATCTGAGATGACCAAACACCTGAGAAGAAATGATGCCAACCGCTCAGAGGACCTCAGATGACGCCAACCCTCTGACAACATACAGAATTACAAAATTTTGCCATATGTTAAATATATTAAGTTAAATATATTAAGTCTCTACAAAATATAAATATTGTAGAAACTTAATTTCCTGTAAAGCTGCTTTGCAACGATTTGTATTGTGAAAAGCGCTATACAAATAAACTTGAATTGAATTGAATTGAATTATACCTGCTCCAAAGTCTAGATCTGAATCAAATGATTCGTGAACCCGCTCCGAAGTTCTGATCTAAATGAAATGATTTGCGATCCGTGCTCCGAACTCCCAAACTGAATCAAATGATTCGCGATCCGCATTCCAAAGTTCTGATCTGAATCAAAAGATTCATGAATCTGCTACAAAGTTTCGAACTAATGCACGAGACACACTGCACGATTTTAGCAATCCTATAAGATCATTGCAAGTCACACTGTGCGACATGGATCTAATAAACTTGGCTATGACATGTGTGTAGACTGTACGATGATGACTCCTATTGACTTGTACGCTAGGAGGCACGTTTCTATAGAAGAATAAAACGTAATCAGCATGCGCTAGTGGTAAACAAAAAGAGCATGATAAATCACACTTTAGCAATTGTAGTTTTTAAGTGTGCTGAAAAAAAGTGGAAGCTGCGAAAGAGGAAAGGATAAGAGCTTAGGAAGTTTTATGTTTTAGCGCCATGTCGTGTTGATGTCATGTCGCATTTTTATTGGCTGGTCAGTAAACGTAGATCGTAGCTGCAAACACACTCTGCGACACTCTCAGAAAATTATCGTTCTCTATCTTTGGTCACAAGACTGTGACAACGGCCATCTTTGAACCTCTCTCACTGTACGACATAGGACCACCGTTTAGGAGCCACGATCACAGAAATCGCCACGATTGTTTCACGATGCCAATTTTTCATCTGGGACAGGCGAAAATCGTGCAGTGTGTCTCGGGCTTTAATCAAGCGAAGTCCCGATATGAACAATGATTCGCGAATCATTTCAGATCAGGACTTCGGAGCGTGTATCACGAATCAAACCGTTCAATCCTTCCGATATGAATCAAAAGTTTCACGAACCCGAAGTTCCGATCTAAATCAAATGATTCACGATTCGTGCTTCTAAGTCTCGATTTGAATAATGATTCGCGAACCATCATTTCAGATCAGGAATTTGCAGCGCGTATCACGCATCTTCAATTTGCGAAATGATTTGTGATCCCGCTCGATCCGAATTTCTGATATGAATCAAAAGATTCACAAACCCGCTCCAAAGTTCTGATCTAAATCATGATTTGCAATACACGCTCCGAAGTCTTGATCTAATTCAAATGATTTGCGATTGGCGCTTTGAAGTCCCGATATGAATCAAATGATTCCCAATACTCAATCCAATTGGAGCGCTTCGAAATCATTTTGTGATGCAATGGTTTAACTGATTCGCAGTTTCACCCATCACTATGTTTTTAAAAATCATTACAAGGATGTCAAAATTCGAAAATAAAAGGCTCTTTTGATCTGGTTTTTGCTAGTGAATCGAGTTTGAGTTTTAATCAGTCGGAGCCGTTACAGCGTAAATGACTCACTCAACTCAATCATTTGTCTGTTCCTTAGCTTTTTGCGCCTTCAGCCATGTTTACACGACACTGTCAATACTATTACTGACTATGGCTAGTTTTATGACTTTAACTGGAATAAGCGAAAAAGGTACTATGTTTACAAAAAAAAATATCCATATTTCCATTCCGAAGATAACTACGAACATATTCAGGTGAGTTAATCGGTTTACTGATAATAGTGAAAACACTCGATATGACCAGCTGTTCCTCAAAATACATTTTGGATGGAAACATTGTGCATTATGATCGAATTTTTAGTTTAATTCTCTATATTTTAAATAGTTTGGCCACCGCAATTCAGTTGGCAGGCCTAACAGTTCAAAAGGAATCAGTTGAAACCACCAGTCATCTCACACCATTGAAGAGAATGTTAATTTTATCAGTATATATTCGTGATATCAACATGTATAATTAAAACATAATGACAGTAGTTGTGTTCCAGCGACTTACAGCAACCAGAAGTGCGGAAGCGGCGTTCTGTTGCTATGACTACCGTCTCCAGCGAACGCGACTTCGGTTCGCTTGCGTCTGTTCGCTCTGACTAACTTCTAAATAGAACTTTGGTGTTTACGGAAACATACGTACATGCTTGTATTTAAAAGCAACAGTCCGCACATTTTGTTTGGACTTCCTTTGGGGGCTTTCAAGCCTCCTCACAACGAAGTAAGAGCGGTTTTTGATGGCAGAGGGTGGAAGAGGGGCGGGCGAGGGAGAATCTGACAAGAGAGGAGGAAGGGAGGGGGCGATTCGATACGGAGAAGCGCACATCAGACGCTGAATTCAAAGCAGTCAGGACCACAGAGCCGCCACCTCGATCTCTCACATCGCGGAGGTTTGTAAATGTTCGCTCCTCGCATGCTCTCTTTTCTCCATCCGTTTGCTCAGACTCAGACGTTGAATGCTGCATGTTGCTGGTGCTGAACGCTGCCATGGTGCAAACTCGCCGATAGAGAAGGCGTGATCTGCCAGTTTCAGCTCCATGTTTGTAAGAAAAGGGCGAGTGAAATGTGAGCTGCCTGTCAGGTGCTTCGAGATGCCTTGTGCGTTTTCAACTTAGCGACGTGCATGATGAGGGAAAGAGAGAGAGACGACAGTATGCGCAGGTGCGGCGATTGATGAATCTGTCAGCTGATGGACTGCATGATTGCATTGTATACCGGTGGAGGGCAAGGCCGAAAACAGCTGAATGGGATGACTGGTCCTACTGTTGAGCTTTTCTGATAGTGTGGTTGAGCTTCAGAGATCTTCTCTGATGCATAGTGGATGTTTGAGAAACCAGTATCTGATCCCACAATTGCCTTGAGCTCCAGTACAGTATGTAGCGATATAGGGCATTCCCTATATGCTCTTACTGTCCATCGTATTGGCTTATAATATGTGACCCTGGACCACAAAACCAGTCATAGGGGTCTTTTTTTTTTTAATTGAGATTTATACATCACCTGAAAGCTGAATAAATAAGCTTTCCATTGATGTATGGTTAGTTAGGCTAGGATAATATTTGGAAGAGAGACAACTATTTGAAAATCTGGGAGAAAAAAATCTAAATATTGAGAAAATCGCCTTTAAAGTTGTCCAAATTAAGTTCTTAGCAGTGCATATTACTAATCAAATATTAAGTTTTGATATATTTACGGTAGGAAATTTACTAAATATCTTCATGGAACATGATCTTTCCTTAATATCCTAATGATTTTTGGCATAAAAGAAAAATCAATAATTTTTACCCATGTATTTTTGACTATTGGTACAAATATACCTGTGCTACTTAAGACTGGTTTTGTGCTCCAGGGTCACATATAATTCTTAAAACGTTATTTCTTAAAATGTCTATGCAAGAGAATGAATATGTAGGAAATGTCTAATATTTTGATTATGGTTTATAAGTAGCATAAGCAAACAGACGGCGTATAAAGTATATTTATGTATCACCAAATGATTCTATAATCATATTCCGCTGAGATGGACTCCATGCAAATGCCAAAATAACAATAGCATTTTTTAAATTAACCTCTTAATTTTAACTTCCAATTCTTTAATGTGCTTCTTAAACAAGGAGTCAGATATTAACATAAATTAGGCATGCATTTTTCATTACTGTGAATGTGAACTGATAGTCATTTTGGAGGTTAATTTGTGCAGTAAAATACACTAATATTTTCTCGAATTTTTAAATGAAACATATTTCTGGAGTACATTTTACAAGAAAATACTAATTCAGTCTTTCTACTTCTAAATTTCATGTTTAATTCAATGTTATTTGCTGTTTCTTTGTAATTATTTACGAAATTTACTAGCAATTTCTGAGTGAAATGTGTTAGGTAAATCCCACATAATATTATTTATAGTGTACAGTAAAATAAAAATCTAATTAATGCTGGCAAGAGTTTATTTTATCATGTACACATTTAATTTCATTTAGTCATGTTCGTATCTGGGGTTGCTAACCCCCTAAACATAAGTAATGTAATATTTTAATGCAGGATATTTTAAGCATGTCAGCAATATGGAATTTTAGTTTATAATCAGTTCTCATGAGATTAAAGTCTGAAAACCTGATACTTCAGTGTTACAGTAATTATGTTTCGAATATATGTTTTATATTTTGCATGCATCACCACTGTTGTTATACCCCTGAGACAGTAACTCTTGCTTTCAAAAGAATTCATCCTGATTGGACGCAGCAAATGCGCATTACTACTTTTTACTTTCCGCCCCAGGCAAGAATTGGAATTAGGCCCTTGACCATTATTCATGTGCTGTCTCTAAGAGACTGAAAGTGAAAGGAGAGTTAAAAGGAGCGAAAGAGAGAATGGATGTATAGTAGTGGAGCAGATAAGTTTTTCTGCTTCAAAAAATGTGTAAAAACTTGATTTATATTGCCTATGCTGCTTGATTTTTACTGTCATGCAACTTTGCAAAAGAAAAGTACAATGTATGCACCATTTTTGTTGATTGGTTTTACTACATGTGTCAAAGTGCATGTTCATTTGTGTGTGATTATTGTGAAGAATGTTTAAAGGAATAATTCACCATGAAATGAAAATTTGCTGAATATGTGCTCACCCTCAAGACATGCAAGATGTAGATGAGTTTGTTTCTTCATCAGAACAGATTTGGAGAAATTTAGCATTACATGACTTGCTCACCAATGGATCCTCTGCAGTGAATGGGTGCCGTCAGAATGAGAGTCCAAACAGCTGATAAAAACATCACAATAATCCACACCACTCCAGTCCATCAATTAATGTCTTGTGAAGCAAAAAGTTGCATGTTCGTAATAAACAAATCCATTATTACGACTTTTTTAATTTTCAAACCATTGCTTCTGGCTAATGTATGAGTCCTCTATCCATAATATTGCTTTCTCCAGTGGAAAAGTCACAAACAGGACAGAAATATGCACAGATCAAACACCGCTTTCAAGTGCAAACAGTCCAAAAACAGCTCTAAACAAATACAGGTACATCTCAATAAATTAGAATGTCATGGAAAAGTTCATTTATTTCAGTAATTCAACTCAAATTGTGAAACTCGTGTATTAAATAAATTCAGTGCACACAGACTGAAGTAGTTTAAGTCTTTGGTTCTTTTAATTGTGATGATTTTGGTTCACATTTAACAAAAAGCCACCAATTCACTATCTCAACAAATTAGAATATGGTGACATGCCAATCAGCTAATCAACTCAAAACACCTGCAAAGGTTTCCTGAGCCTTCAAAATGGTCTCTCAGTTTGGTTCACTAGACTACACAATCATGGGGAAGACTGCTGATCTGACAGTTGTCCAGAAGACAATCATTGACACCCTTCACAAGGAGGGTAAGCCACAAACATTCATTGCCAAAGAAGCTGGCTGTTCACAGAGTGCTGTATCCAAGCATGTTAACAGAAAGTTGAGTGGAAGGAAAATGTGTGGAAGAAAAAGATGCACAACCAACCGAGAGAACCGCAGCCTTATGAGGATTGTCAAGCAAAATCGATTCAAGAATTTGGGTGAACTTCACAAGGAATGGACTGAGGCTGGGGTCAAGGCATCAAGAGCCACCACACACAGACGTGTCAAGGAATTTGGCTACAGTTGTCATATTCCTCTTGTTAAGCCACTCCTGAACCACAGACAATGTCAGAGGTGTCTTACCTGGGCTAAGGAGAAGAAGAACTGGACTGTTGCCCAGTAGTCCAAAGTCCTCTTTTCAGATGAGAGCAAGTTTTGTATTTCATTTGGAAACCAAGGTCCTAGAGTCTGGAGGAAGGGTGGAGAAGCTCATAGCCCAAGTTGCTTGAAGTCCAGTGTTAAGTTTCCACAGTCTGTGATGATTTGGGGTGCAATGTCATCTGCTGGTGTTGGTCCATTGTGTTTTTTGAAAACCAAAGTCACTGCACCCGTTTACCAAGAAATTTTGGAGCACTTCATGTTTCCTTCTGCTGACCAGCTTTTTAAAGATGCTGATTTCATTTTCCAGCAGGATTTGGCACCTGCCCACACTGCCAAAAGCACCAAAAGTTGGTTAAATGACCATGGTGTTGGTGTGCTTGACTGGGCAGCAAACTCACCAGACCTGAACCCCATAGAGAATCTATGAAGAGGAAAATGAGAAACAAGAGACCAAAAAATGCAGATGAGCTGAAGGCCACTGTCAAAGAAACCTGGGCTTCCATACCACCTCAGCAGTGCCACAAACTGATCACCTCCATGCCACGCCGAACTGAGGCAGTAATTAAAGCAAAAGGAGCCCCTACCAAGTATTGAGTACATACACAGTAAATGAACATACTTTCCAGAAGGCCAACAATTCACTAAAAATGTTTTTTTTTTTTTTTTAATTTTTTTTATTGGTCTTATGAAGTATTCTAATTTGTTGAGATAGTGAATTGGTGGGTTTTTGTTAAATGTGAGCCAAAATCATCACAATTAAAAGAACCAAAGACTTAAACTACTTCAGTCTGTGTGCACTGAATTTATTTAATACACGAGTTTCACAATTTGAGTTGAATTACTGAAATAAATTAACTTTTCCACGACATTCTAATTTATTGAGATGCACCTGTATGTGGTTGTTAAAGTTAAAGGTAAAATGCCTTGATGGATTTGTTTCCTACAAACATAGTTTTCCACGTCACTTCACTGCGTTACTTGATTGATTGGAGTGGTGTGGATTACTTGTGGATTATTGTGATGTTTTTATCAGCTGTTTGGACTCTCATTCTGACGGCACCCATTCACTGCAGAGGATCCATTGGTGAGCAAGTGATGTAATGCTACATTTCTCCAAATCTCTTCTGATGAAGAAACAAACTCATCTACATCTTGGATGGCCTGAGGTTGAAGTTTGATTTTGGGGTGAACTATTCTTTTAACTATTTTTTTTTTAGCTTTCACTTGTTCAGTTTTTAAAGTTAAAGTGTGTTTTTGTGCCTCTATAGCATCATCGAATAGATTTGGAGAACTGGTCTGCCTACCATTAGCCATTTTAAATAAGTTTTGCACGCATTTTATAACCAAACCAGGAGGAATTCATACAGGCATGAAGTTATGATTCATGACTCTTTAAGTCAGTCATACGGACACATCTTGTCCTCCAGCGTGAGTGGAAGGAGCTTGAGAGGTGTTGTTGGTGACAGGAGTGGAGTGGCGGTTTTGAAGCCTCCGTTGTGTGTTTGGTGCTGAGAGTCGTCAGGAGAGGTCTAGCTGCAGGGGAGAAATCAAGTGCTGAATTATTTATAGCTGTGTCCAATCCTCCATCAAATTGCATTGTGAGGCTTTATGATCATATTCCTTTTTGCAGGCTATGCTTCTGTTGTCACCATTGAAATGCTCTAAAATAAAACAGCTGCTGAGTAAAGCGGTCAATAGGTGCAGAGTGACAGGTAATTATTGCGATTTTTCATCCATGATAATAACCTGTTTTATGACATTTGAAAGATTCTTACTTCATTTGATTCACCACTTCATATTGTCACACCTCGACAGAAATAGACTTATTCAATATGAAATGCCTGAAAGAATAAAGCTTTGACTGCACCAGACTGGATGATTTTGTGAACCAGATGTATATGTTACCGAGTCAAGCTGTGGAAAGATGTTAGCGGGTTGATTATAATTGAAAAGACCTTTAATCTGGCTAAATGGTCTGAAGATAATGCACTTTGGATGAAATGCTTGCAGCAAGTATTTCAGCTGAAAGCTTATCTCTCTTCTCCAGATTTGTACTGCCTCTGCACGGTTAGCCATTTGGCAGACACATGCAAACACCGAAAACACTTCAGACTCAAGCAAGAGGCCTGAGTTAGCTGAAACGGACAACCTACGGGTCAGCAGATATGCATTTTCAATGTAAAACCATGTGATCTGGAAGTATGAGAGCTTGTGGCTGTAGAATAATATAATAATTAAATGAGTTTGAAAAGTGCGAAAGACTTTTACAAACTTTTCTCAGTCCTCAATGACACTCATTTAGGCCAAGAACATCCCACTTAGATAGGAAAATACCATCTGTCTGACATGTAAAGCAATACCAGGCATATTGTATTACACATAAATCCTCATCTCTTTGCACAGGTGGTCCAGTATTTCACAATATGTATACAGATTTATTCTGGCGTTTCTACAAGATTGCACACGAAAATATTGTGTGCGCTCAGCGGAACTGTTCATTTTTCACAGTCAGGCCCATCTGTTTGTAATGCACAGCCCCTGTTTGAACACAATGCAAAGTGTGAATCAGGTGTTAGCGGTGCAGTCAGCAGTAATATAGTAATGTGTAGATGACATGCTAACATTAATGTGACAAGAGTTAATTGGCCCCCATTGGAGAGGGAGGTTCCCGTGACCTCTTGTGTGAGCCCGACCCAGCACGCAATGGTAGGGTTTGACAAATACATAGCAGGAGGTCGGTGGAAGTAGCTGCATACCCCCTTTCTGAAATCAAGTGTCCTCAACTGCTCTCACTCAGCGGAGGGTGTAATATTCATATTCATATGCTGGCTTAAGTGGGTCAGTGCTGACTTGTGGTACACTGCTGTAAAATATCAGATTTTTCTTCAGTGCCAGCAATTCCCAACCAGGGGCTGTACTTGGGTTGTACTTTTAAACAAAAGTGCTTTGCTTTGTTAAACTAACAAGAAGAAATATTAAAATATGCAGGCTGTTGAAAGACTAAAATAAAACAAGTTGTGATAAACTGCTTTTTTAAGGAAAATAATAATAAATACTTAAATACTTATTTTTTTATGAGCATGAAAATTCCCACCACGGTGTCATTTGCACCACATCTCAAATGATGTGCTGTGTTTAATAGCATTCTGTGATGGAAATGACATTTTTAACACATTTTTGTACTAAAATGAGACTTTTGTATTGCTAAAGCGAATTTTTACAGCTAACATTATATACAAAATTAAATAACATTATCATGCTTTTTATAAAATAATTACAGATAAAATTACAGTTTGACTTGAAATGGCACACAATAAAACTATAAAAAAATATAGTCACTTGAAATAAAATAAACGTATACAATAAAATAAAATATATAACTTAAAATACTTGAAACTTATTTATTTCAGCTAGTTGGCAACATTTCTCATTTTCATTTAGTTTAACTTGATGTTGCAAAATAACTAAAACTAAACCTGAAATAAAAAATAATAAAACTACGGACATATATATATAAAAAAAAAAAACTAATAAAAATGAAACCACAACAAAAAATTACTAAAACTATATAACTAAAATTAAAATCTAATTGAAATTATTAATAACTGGTCAAAATTAAATAAACACTCATTTTACAGTGTATATTTGGCAGTTTATGTGGATGACACTGCATATTTAAAGACTTGCAGACAAATTGACTAAGCGGGACTAAGAGAAATAGTTAACCTCAGAAGTGCTCTCCAAGAACAAGATGCCTGTCAAAACCCCAGTGGCTTTTGCTTTACTTGGCAGCAATCTCTCAAAAGTCAAAAGCAAAGCTTTCTTTTTGGCCAAGCCAGAAGAGTTAGAGTAATGAAAAGCTCACGTGCTGGATTCCCTGCACTTCTCTTGGTTGATGTTTCATATGAGAAAGCTTTGCCTTGGTAACAAACTCCACACACCTGTTTCTGTACTGCCACTATTATGAGATGCATAGGAAGATTCTGCTCAGGTTCATCAAGAGCAGAGATTGAAGTTTATGAACATGTTTTAGTCTGGTTTCTATTCACACTGATAAGACCCTTTTTCTCATGGTTTATTTTGCTTCTAAATGCTTCTTTATTAAATAAACATTAACTTCTTTTGTATATCATGTTACATACAGCATTTAGTACCAAACAAACAAACAAACAATCAGACAAAAAAACTGGCAGCTGTGGTTGCCAGAAATTCACTGTAAAAAATAATGTGACAATGTTTCCGTTATTATGGGATGCCTACTGTTTATATTTTACCATCTTTAGCTAGATTTAGCTAGAAGTGATATAATGTTAATATCTATTTGAAAGTGTCATTATAGTTAACTAAAACAAAAACAAAAACAACAAAAAAAAAACAGTAAAATAGCTAAAACTGAAATAAAAATGATTAAAAACAATAAAATATTAAAAACAGTAGCTAATAAAAATGACAAAAACACATAACAAAATTACTGTTAAGTAAAATTAAACAGAAAAAATTAAAGTATTTAAAAATAAAATTGCATGTAACGAAAACTTAAATTTTTTCACTGTACATGGTAAGGTAATGTACAAAAAAACAACAAAAAAAAAACAATTAACATGTTTTTACCCTAGCATTTATAGCCTATATATATATATATATATATATTATACAGTATTAACACTTGTGAAAGAAATATTGTCTCCCTGATAGATCATGATGAAACTTTGAGGATACCTTTTGATCCAGCTCTGTGACATTGCATGTATTTTAGTCATATAGCACTGCACCTGCAGCTCAGGACACATGTAAGGTACAGTGCTCTGCACTAGATCTGTGTTTCGTTGTGCTAATAAATGCCGATCCCCAGGAAAATGATTTCAGGCACGATGTATTAATATACATGCTGAGAACGAACAGATTGCTTTCCTGCTCCTGTGTGTTGAGATGGATCTGTATAGAATTGTAGCCAGGCCCCATGCCACAAATTGAATCTAATCGTGAATGATGCTTTTCTGTCAGAATGGCTTTGTAAACCAAGCAGAGCTGCTCTGAGTTTAACCTAATTACCCTTCATGCCCTGCCTTCCTGTTTCCCTCCCACAACCTCCCACGTCTTCTCTTGTGCGGGAAGTGTATCAGTTCCTTATTTACTGTCCAGACGTATCTACAGCGTGGGTTGAAACCATTCTGTTTGCTGTTACAGTTGCATAATCAGTGCTTTTGTCTTTTATGTTATGACTATTAAGCAAAATTATGGCAAACGGCATATGGTTTAAAGATTTTGCGCTGGCAGACTTCCAGGCTCCAGACTGTGTGCATGGTTTCATACTTCTACATAATAATTTGGCATATTCACTGCAATTTTTGCTCTTTTAATCAAGTAATAATTTTTGGCAAACTCAGTAGAAATGTCGCAGAATAAATGTAACTGGTCTAAGTGGACGACTCGCCATAGGCATCATGGACATGCAACTCGACTGAAAAATATTGCTCATCTTCATCTCAGGCTTGTCTTTTAGGCTGAAAATGTCAGAAACTATCAAGAATTATAATGTTTTACTCAACCAGACATGTTTTATCCTCATATTGAAATGTATTTTCAATTATTTTAGTTTGAAACAGTGGTTTTTGGTTATTATAATGGAGTAAACATTTCATAAATGCCTAAAAACATTTTGTAAATGTCAGGCATGTTTATTACCCTCAGGTAAATGTTGTTCTTGCAGCTTATTATTTTAATTAAAAACAGGAAAAACATCCTCATTCTAGAGTACACAAAATAAGTGGGACAGAGCTACTCACCCTTTATTTTCTCTGTAATGTGGTCTAGTTAAAACCCTGTCCTAAACAAAATTTTGCAAAATGGTTAGCTGGTTATAATAAAAGCAATTTCCCTTATTTTGTGTTATTTTATATACATGCATAAATAATACTGGTCTGAAAGCACTCAACCATTGCTGTAATATTTTATATGCTGATATTTGAAAAAAAAAACTGCAATATTGTGAGTGTGATATTGCATTTATATAGTTAAGTAAACAAACAGTTAATATTCAGTAACTCACAATATTTTCTGTAACACTGTCTGTATTTTGTCCACCAAAGAATATAGTTACAACCACAGTAGTGGTTTTTCATTCCTGAATCAATCAGTGTTTGATTCAGGAGTTTGATTCAGTGTTTGATGAATGTTTCAGTCATAAAGACACACTGGAAAGAGATTGCTGTAAATTTTACAGTAACTTACTGGCAACTAGATGGTATTATTACAGTATTGTCATTTACACTGTACTGTAGAGTTTATTTTAATTTATTTTAAACATTTTTTACATGTAAAAAAACAATCCAATTGCCTTACAGCACTGTAATCCATGATTTTTACCACCCCAACCCCATAAAAATAACAATAACTCATGAGAATTAGTTCTGATAATATTCTTTAATTGTTGAACATTTTCTTTTTAAAAGTACAAATTACAAATTACAAATTACAAATCTTGACCTCTAGGATGCACTAGCTGAGAAAATGGCATTACCACAGTCCCCTGGGCAAGACATACACATACTGAAAAGCAAAACAGGCCTTAAAAAATAAAAACAAAGTAAATAAAATAAAATAAAATACAGGAAAAATTTGTTTGTGTTGTTGTGTTAAATTTCAGTAATTTTGCCAGTCAAAGTTGACAAACACTCGATGAGAAACACCAAGAGGGGATTCAGGCTGATGCTTTTTCTTTGCACCCTCTTTCCAGAATTCCATCTGATCTGTGACTTTCAGTGCATTTGGTGCCACAAAGGTTGATGGTGTGAATGAACCTCCAAGCACAAGAAAAATAAAAAAGCAGTTTTTTTCAAAGCAGTGTTTACAGAATTTGCCTCAACTGTCAAACTTGGTGCTGTATGCACTTTGACGTTAATAACAATGTTATATACAGGTGCATCTCAATGAATTAGAATGTTGTGGAAAAGTTCATTTATTTCACTAACTCAGCTCAAATTGTGAAACTTGTGTATTAAATAAATTCAATGCACACAGACTGAAGTAGTTTAAGTCTTTGGTTCTTTTAATTGTGATGATTTTGGCTCAGATTTAACAAAACCCACCAATTCACTATCTCAACAAATTAGAATATGGTGACATGCCAATCAGCTAATCAACTCAAAACACCTGCAAAGGTTTCCTGAACCTTCAAAATGGTTATACAATAGCCTATACAATCATGGGGAAGACTGCTGATCTGACAGTTGTCCAGAAGACAATCATTGACACCCTTCACAAAGAGGGTAAGTCACAGAAGGTCATTACTGAATGGTTGGCTGTTCACAGAGT